>BSBM01000438.1:7892500-8492500 GCA_027924585.1 Larix kaempferi
GTAAATGAGTCTTTTCATTCACAAGATTTGAGATGAGCCCATGCCTTTTTGTTTTTGTCATATTCCCACAACAATATCCATGCATAGACAACAATGAATTTGACAAGAAGATTTCCCAAGTTCACATCTAAAAAAATCATATGAACACTAGACAAGATGAAGTATGCAACCTCCTCATTGTGTAATTAGTTCCCAAGTTAATTTTGTTCTTTTCACCTCATATTATGCTAGCAAAAAAAACCACACACTCATTAAACATAACTAAAAATATCACTTCAACTCATCCACAAAACCTCAACTCTCTCATCTCTTATTCAATACCATTGTATGGAATGAGGATATCTGTAAGTATATGCACCTTTCCTTTCTCTATGAATCCAAATATGATAATATTCATCCATATTTACCATCCTTACAATATCCCCTCACCTTTAATAATGATTTTTTTTCCAAAAACCAAGACTTTCCCACTTCATGCTCTATTCAACATGATGATTGTTGGTATAGTCCCTAGTTCCCCACTCTCCAACACCTCCCCACCCTAGATATTGCACATTGAAAGGTCAAATTATATTCCCCCTAATCACCCTTCCCAAGACCATGATCCTTGTTAGAAACCTTTGCATCCTCCTTAAGGTTTTTCACAAAACAAGGTATACATTCATTCTATTGTGATGCATTGTTGAATTGAACCATGGGTATTTTAAACTCAAAATCACATTCTATCATAGCAAGGTTTATAGATCTAAGGAAATAGTTTGTTGTTGTTTCTTCAACTCCTTAATGTGTTATATAACCTAGTAATTTACGATGGTAAAGGACATTTCCTCAAATGGAAGGATATACCATTCCACTAGGAAGACAAAGCAATCAAACTAGGTGTAAAATTTAGAATTGATAACATTAAGGGAGAAAGTAAAAAATGCAACTAATTAAGGTTACCTTATTTGATGTAGAAAAACTATCAAACTATTCCCAAGGCATCTCTAGCCATCTCTGTTGTAGTGTGTTACTACCATAATTTTTATGAATTCATGGCCAGGAAAGACACTAGTTTCTACTCTCTACACTTGACCAAACATCATCTATATTGATTGGAATTGTAAGGGATAACGATGTTTATTCGAACACAAATAAACCAACATAGTTTGTAGTTGTATATGTTAATTTGTAAAGTGGTAAGCTATGTTGGAATGTGTCAGGTTCATTGTATAATGGCACTAATATCTTATTTGTTGTTTCTTTTGCAGGGATAGGCCTGATAGTTGTGTTAAAGAGACTTTTGGAGATGGGAAACCCATGAAACGCAAAAAAAAAAAAATAGAAGGAATCTTCCCATTGAAAAGGTCAATGACTTAAGAGAAAAGGCCAGGTTGGGAATGGAAAGATTGAGACATGGTCCTATCATTGCCCGGGATCATGCCACTGATCCTAACATAGTTGTTGACACGACAACCTCTTGTTCAGAACCACGGGTAAAGCGGTCACCTCCAACGGACCCAACTCAAATTCCAACATCAACACAATCTCCAACCAACAATCCATCAACGAGTCATTCTGAAGTTCCTCATGACACAATAATTTTGGGAGATGCTGCATGTGTAGAGATGGACATACAAGCCTTGCTTAATTTGCAATCTCCCCAAGAAGACCACAACCCTGTCGACCACACTCCCATTATGGCCCAATCTATGAGCCAAGCACCACAACAAACAAGCTCGGGTATTCATGTATCATGTCCACCCTCCCTACCTCGACTGTCTAGTGCAAGAAGAAGAACTCCTAGACGTATTCATGTGGATGAGAGTGCTATGTCAAGGCTTGAAGGAAAGTTGCCAAAATGCACTATCGAATGGCAATGCAACAAAATTGTCAAAGAATATTTTGAATCCAAAGGTGATGTAGGTAAATGTCAATTATTGCTATGTTTGTTAAAGTCACGTTCTTTAGATGTTGTTAGGAGAATTTTGGGCATAAAGATGGTTAAAATTTCAGATGCCCACAGTCATATTGTTAGAAATCTCCAATTTGCATTTAATGCGATTGGGAAGAAGTCTCGTACAAAAAATCTTTGTGCGGCTCGTCGTGTTTTAGCGGAATCAGTTGTAAGCAAGTCCACAAGGAAATGTCGCCTACTATCACACACTTCTCACATACTCAAATTTAATAGAAAAACTATTAAAAATTACTCTGTTATAAAAGAAAATCTTGACACTCCGGGTGGAAACGATTGTTGGGATTTTGTTGGTAGGTTTCCTTGTGCAGATAGGAAGCTAATTGATGTTGTTAAGGAGTTAGTACAAAATTTTTGGCATGATCATACTAGACCTTCATCAAACCAAAGAGACGTGCTAAAACTGAGAAAAGGTTCTACTGAACGTGAGCCCCATGTTAAACACTTCCTTGACACCACACATACTGAACTCTATGAGAGATTTATGAACGAGCACACACAATTGAACCTAGGCCAAAGGTCCTTTGAGAAATGCAAACCATGGTACGTTTGTATATGCATTGATCGGAACACTTGTTGCTGTAGATACCACGTAGAATATGAATATTATTATGACACATATAAACATATATTTTGTGATTTGAATACTAACATTGTGCATGGCTGCAATGAATCCATACTACCACCGAATGCATCAAGAGACTTTATCCACAACATCATGTGTCTAAGGTCCGAAGGACAAAAGTATTATGAAAAATCCTGTCTATATGGAACATGTTCTATGTGCAGTGGGTTTTCTCTTTTGAACCGTTGCATTCATGAAAGAAAGGACACAGAATTTGGCATGATGTGTGTGGAGATGCAGAGCTTCAAGTACGTGACCTATCAATTAGACAGTGTCAAAGAAAGTAAAAATATTGCATTGGTAAAGTCACAGGTACAAATGAATATTGCATATTTTTCATATTACACGTTCAATTTATGGCATATACATTTTTCCAAAGGCCACATTGTAATATTTCCCTTGTTTCCATGGTAACAGGTACCGGTATGTGACTTCTTGACGAAATTCTATGAGAAAACCGAGCAGTATGTTCAACATGTGCATGTAGCGCAATGGCAAGATGAGCAGTACAGAAAATGCAGGGACACATTTCCCGTTGGAACCATAGTGTCAATTGTGGATTTTGCAGAAAATTACACCCTTCAACCACAAAATGAAATCCAGATTCAATACTACCATTCAAACCAAGTCAACATCATGGTACATATTATGTATAGGCATGGGCCCGAGAGCAGCAATGACAAGAGGATAATACTGAAGGAGACAAACTTTTACATAAGTGATGATAGAACCCATGATTTGCATTATGTGCAACATTGTTTTCAAATTTTCTATGATTAGTTGAAGGAGAGAGATATACAGATGGATCAGCATTGGATATGGTCGGATGGTTGTGCGGGCTAGTTCAAAAATGCCCGAGTATTCCAATGGATGAGTACTTTGCATAAGACTTATAATGTGCCACATATATGGAACTATTTTGAGACCAGACACGGCAAAGGCGAGCATGATGGGGTCGGTGCATGCATCAAGACTGCACTACGAAGGGATGAGATGAGGTTTGACAAGGAACCTCATATCCGAGATGCACGGTCCACAGTTCAATGGTGCTCCGCAACAATGTTAGAACGAGCAAGAGATTAACAAACATCATCGGTGGCAGGATGTGTGGTGAGAAATTTTTGGCTAGTGGTTGACATAGATCGTCGCATTCCTATAGTTGTGGCACAGTACAAGGAACACATGGATTTCATTCAGTTGGAAGCTCAAACAACCACTTATTTGAAATATGGACGCAAAAGCTTGCATGCTTTTGCAACCCTTGCAGCAGTAGCGAATGGGATGATAGCAAATGCATGGACTCGGTTGATGAATGGGATCGTGTGTCACTTGCAGTAGACCAACGTGCAGTTGTTGAAACAAGCCAGTTAGAGGAGGGCCAGTCAGTGATTTCTACAGACTATGACCATATCTCAGATCTTGTACAACCAGGACACATATACGCAGTTGTTGCACCAAAAGACAATGAATGGGGCGTGGATTATTGATTGGCACGGTGCATCCAAGGTAAGAAAACCCTCTACGGATCATTAATCGACGATGAAGGAATTGAATTTCCTATTGGCTCGATGGTGGTTAAGGGGGAATATCTTACACTAGATGGGAAGTCAAGAAAGACTAGTGGGCATGTATTCATGGATTACAGACCAGGCTTAGTGGTGTATCACTTCACAAACTTGATCGTTGGCACAAACATCCATCTTCAGACAATGTCAAGCAAGAGCTCAACCAAGGTACACTACTACCTGCCTCATTCAGAGCACGAGAGATTGATGGAGACAATTAGCAACAGAGAGGATCCAGATGGATTTATTGAATGAGGCCAGTCAACTTTACATAAGAGAAAGAATTGCATCAAAGAATGTTGTGTTCTACATCGAGGTATGTGTAGTTTTATGTTATTTCGTTGGTACATGCATTTTTTGTTGATATATACATACATACATGTCTTTGCCTCTGTTTTTTATTTGTCCTATATGTATTAAACTATTCCATGCTTATCTTTTATGTTGAATAAAATGGTGATGTGATTTGCATCAAATTTGAGTAAATTGAGTTAGTATTTTCTTAAATATATCTATTTATGTTTGTAGCATTTGAAGATAGTGGTTTTGATAGGTTCTCAAGATTAGAATTACCTAGGTTTTAGGAAAAATTTTCAAGTACATAATCTATTACAATGGTCTTGAAAATTTAACTTGGTAGATGAAACCTTCTAGGAATTCATGTATGGATATAAGGGTCTTCCACTTGGGGTAGGGAGTTATCATAAAGTTTCAAGGGTGGTATTTTTGAGATCTATACTTGAGAAAAGCATTGGGGAACTGTGAAATTCCTTATCGATCAAATATCTCTTTAGTTTCTCTCTCTTTAGTGTTCTGTCCACCCAAACCTTTTTCATGCTTTGGGTACCTTGAGGTATATCCCCAACCCAAAAAACTCTTATATTATGATGATTATGTTGGTTTAGGGTTTTGGTTCCCCGTTCTCTTATAACCCAAAAAACTCTTATATCCCCAACATTTTTCATAGATTTGGTTCCCCATGCTCAATGCTCACCCAAATCTAGCTAGATTTTGGGTTTTTTCCCTTATCCAAGCATCGTGTCATCAACCTAGGGTTTCCACTAATATATTTTAAAACATGATCATTTATGGTTGGAGATTGATGTTTTATTCCTATAGATAACCACTTAGAGGGACTTGTCATCATCATCACCAACATCATCTCTAGGATCCTCATCAACATCTCCATCATCATCATCTTCTTCATCATCACCATCACCATCACCACCATCATCAACGTCTTCATCATCATCATTAACTCTAACTCTAACCCTAATTCAATTTCCTTCTATAAATTTAGCCCCAACCCTCACCCAAACCATAGCACTAAGCCATCTTCTTCATCATCGCCATCACCATCACCATCACTGTCACCATCACCATCACTGTCACCATCACCATCACTATCAACGTCTTCATCATCACCACCATCTTTAGCATCATCATTAACTCTAACTCTAACCCTAATTCAATTTCCTTCTATAACTCTAGCCCCAACCCTCACCCAAACCCTAGCACTAAACCATCTTCTTCATCATCACCATCACCATCACCATCACCATCACCATCGCCGTCACCATCACCATCACCATCAACGTCTTCATCATCACCACCATCTTCGTCATCATCATTAACTCTAACTCTAACCCTAGTTTCCAAGATGGACGTACAAGATGGCACTGGGGCCATGGGACCGGAGGAGAGGGGAACCCGTAGCACTATCCCGACGTCCTGAATCCAATGGAGTCGACGGTTCGTCGATCAGATCCATGGTCGTCATTTTATGGCTTGTTCCGTCTCACATCCAAAAGGCCTTCAAGGACACCTACTGGATACCTACCGGGGGCATGGAAGTCAAACCGTGCAGCAAAACCGGGCTCCGGGGAATCTTGCAAGTGTGTCTAGGCAGGTTCTGGCTGGGAATGTTGGCCGTAAGTGCCCGACGGACGATTTTGCAGAGTTGACCCCCATGTGCAAAAATTGCACACTCCCTCACTCAGCAAAAGCCTAGTTTCCAAGATGGACGTACAAGATGGCACTGGGGCCATGGGACTGGAGGAGAGGGGCACCCCTATCACTATACTGGCATCTTGAATCCAACGAAGTCGACAGTTCATCGACCGGAGCCACGGTCATCATTCTATGGCTCGTTCCATCTCGCATCCAAAAGGCCTTCAGGGACACTTCGAGGATTTTCCCCGGGGCCACAAAACCCAAACAGACGAGAGGACTTGGATTCCGTCACCTCCCATAGGTCCACATGGCCATTGTTGACCTGTCAACGGTGGCCACACACACCCAGGGGCCTCCAGACGATAAATGCACCCCTTGAGCGAATCTGGAATAACCATCACTGAGCAAAACCCTAGCTCCGAAGATGGCCCATTCACACTACTTCTGGGTCTTTAGGGGATGTTGCGGGGGGTCCCCTAGCTGAAACCCGTCGTCCTGGACCCACCAAAATCGACGGATTTGTGAACCGAGCCACAGTTCGGGTGCTATGGGAATTCTAGTCGGGCACCCCGGGGTCGTTTAGGGACACTTGGAGGATTTGCCCCGGGGCCACGAAACCCAAACCGGCGAGAGGACTTGGATTCTGTCGCCTCCCACATTTCCACGTGGCCATTGTGGACCTGTCCACGGTGGCCACACACGCCCGGGGGCCTCCGAATGAGAAATACACCCATTGAGCGAATCTGGAACGGCCATCACTGAGCAAAACCCTAGCTCCAGAGATGGCCCATTAGCACTGCTTCCAGGTCTTCGTGGGACATTATGGGGGGTCCCCTAGCTAAAACCCACCATCCTGAACCCACCAAAATCGACGGATTCGCAAACTGAGCCACGATTCGGGTGCTACGGGCATTCTAGTCGGGCACCCCGGGGCCGTTCAGGGACACTTGGAGGATTTGCCCTAGGGCCACGGAACCCAAACCGGTGAGAGGAATTGGATTTAGTCGCCTCCCACAGGTCCACATGGACATTGTGGACCTGTCCACGGTGGCCACGCACACCCAGGGGCCTTTGGACGAGAAATGCACCCCTTGAGTGTATCTGGAACGACCATCACTAAGCAAAACCCTAGCTCTGAAGATGGCCCATTGGCATCGCTTCCGGGTCTTCGAGGGACGCTGTGGGGGGTCCCCTAACTAAAACCTGTCATCCCACCCACCCGAATCGATGGATTCGCGAACCGAGCCACGGTTCGGGTGCTACGGGCATTCTAGTCGGGCACCCCGGGGTCGTTCAGGGACACTTGGAGGATTTGCCCCGGGGCCACAGAACCCAAACCGGCGAGAGGACTTGGATTTCGTCGCCTCCCATAGGTCCACATGGCCATTGTGGACCTGTCCACGATGGCCACGCATGCCCGGGAGCCTCCGGACGAGAAATGCACCCCTTGAGCGAATCTGGATGGCTCTCACATTGGGGTCAACTTTGGAAAATCATCCACCGGGCACTTACGGCTAACGTTCCCAGCCAGAACCTACCTAGACACACCTGCAGGACTCCCCGGAACCCATTTTTGCTGCACGATTGGACTTCGATGCCCCCGAAAGGTATGCAGCAGGTGTCCCTGAAGGCCATTTGGATGCGAGACGGAACGAGCCATAGAATGACGACAGTGGCTCCGATCGACGAATCGTCGACTCCATTGGATTCAGGATGCCGGGATAGTGCCAGGGGTGCCCCTCTCCTTGGGTCCTATGGCCCCGATGCCATCTTGTACGTCCATCTTGGAAACTAGGGTTTTGCTTAGTGAGGGAGTGTGTAATTTTTGCACACAGGGGTCAACTCTGCAAAATCATCCGTCGGGCACTTACGGCCAGCGTTCCCAGCTGGAACCTACCTAGACACACCTGCAGGACTCCCCGGATCTCGGTTTTGCTGCACGGTTGGACTTCCATGCCCCCGGCAGGTATCCAGTAGGTGTCCCTGGAGGCCTTTTGGATGCGAGACAGAACGAGCCATAGAATGACGACCTTGGCTCCGATCGACGAATCGTCGACTCCGTTGGATTCAGGACGCCAAGATAGTGCCAGGGGTTCCCCTCTCCTCCGGTCCCATGGCCCCAGTGCCATCTTGTACGTCTATCTTGGAAATTAGGGTTTTGATCAGTGAGGGAGTGTGCAATTTTTGCACATGGGGGTCAACTCTGCAAAATCGTCCGTCGGGTACTTATGATGATGATGATGGTGATGATGATGGTGATGGTGACGGTGATGGTGATGGTGATGAAGATGATGACGATGGAGAAGATGATGATGATGGAGATGTTAATGAGGAACCTAGAGTTAGAGTTAGAGTTAGAGTTAGAGTTAGGGTTAGGGTTAGAGTTAGACTTAATGATGATGATGGATATGGTGGTGATGATGAAGATGTTGATGATGATGGTGATGGTGATGGTGATGGTTACAGTGACGGTGATGGTGATGGTGATGGTGAGGATGAAGAAGATGGATTAGTGCTAGGGTTTGGGTGAGGGTTAGGGCTAGAGTTATAGAAGGAAATTGAATTAGGGTTAGAGTTAGAGTTAATGATGATGATGAAGACATGATGATGATGGTGATGGTGACGGTGATGGTGATAGTGATGGTGAGGATGAAGAAGATGGCTTAGTGCTAGGGTTTGGGTGAGGGTTAGGGCTAGCGTTATAGAAGGAAATTGAATTAGGGTTAGAGTTAGAGTTAATGATGATAATGAAGACATGATGATGATGGTGACGGTGACGGTGATGGTGATGGTGATGGTGAGGATGAAGAAGATGGCTTAGTGCTAGGGTTTGGGTGAGGGTTAGGGCTAGAGTTATAGAAGGAAATTGAATTAGGGTTACATTTAGAGTTAATGATGATGGTGACGGTGACGGTGACAGTGATGGTGATGGTGATGGTGACGGTGAGGATGAAGAAGATGGCTTAGTGCTAGGGTTTGGGTGAGGGTTAGGGCTAGAGTTATAGAAGGAAATTGAATTAGGGTTAGAGTTAGAGTTAATGATGATGATGAAGATGGTGGTGATGATGAAGACGTTGATGGTGATGGTGATGGTGATGATGAAGAAGATGGTTTAGTGCCAGGGTTTGGGTGAGGGTTAGGGCTAGAGTTATAGAATGAAATTGAATTATTAGAGTTAGAGTTAACAATGATGTTGAAGATGGTGATGATGATGAAGACATGATGATGATGGTGATGGTGATGGTGAGGGTGAGGATGAAGAGGATGGTTTAGTGCTAGGGTTTGGGTGAGGGTTAGGGATAGAGTTATAGAAGGAAATGGAGTTAGGGTTAGAGTTAGAGATGAAGATGGTGGTGATGATGAAGACGTTGATGGTGATGGTGATGGTGAGGATGAAGAAGATGGTTTAGTGATAGGGTTTGGGTATCCTAAGAGCGTAAGACTCTAACTCTAGAGCGCCTTGTTTGCATGGATAAATGGGCCAACTAAGTGCACCTGTACTAGGATTATCTGAGGCATGCAAGCATGTATCCTCCTAGAGATCTGCCCCCCTTAACTTAGACTATAATCCTCACGTATGAGTGCCTAGGGAACTGCACTCTCTCACTGTGCATGCAAAACTAAATAAAACAAAAAATGTAGAATTAGAACTGAACTGCTAATTTAGGAAAAACATCTAAACTGGAAATTAATGGAGGATGGCGCATGCATGCGCTCCCTATCTCTCTCATCCATAAATGCTAGTGCATCCTATTACATCTTGTTTTCACACCCAAGTGGCAAAGTCCTAATCCTCTAATGCTACAAGTGCGCCTTCCGAAGATGATTGCCACTGTCACCTCAACAAAGATTTTCCCAAGTTTTAGGCCTCCTTTAAAGGCCAAGGGAGGCTTCTAGATCAAGGTTGGAGAAAAGGTCTTAGGATTTCAAACTTGTTTGAAGATTAAGATGTGTTTTCCATTAAGTTAAAGTCCCATGTGAGTACTTAATTCAGAAAGTTGCAAGTGAATTAATCCAATAGACACCTTTCAGAAATAAATATTTGCTCATGTGTAAAATGAAGATCATTCATGGATAAATAAAGATATTTACAAAACTTAAATCAACAATGAACCATAATGTTGTAGAATCAAAATTCACATTAAAACATGTTGGCTTATTTCCCAAAATCATCCACAAATGATATTATCTAATAATGCCAAGGTTATAGTTATTAGTTTACGAGTGATTATTGAATGAGACCCTATTGGAGAGAGTAAAATCTTTGCAAGAGGGTGTTACCCAATCTATTAAGGGTCCAACTAGGTTGTAGTGATTTGAATCACTTCAATAAAGATGGTTGAAATCTTATCTTCACAAAATTAATTAATTAAATGTTTTTCCATATGATCCATGAGCATATAAATATAAAAAGATGTGCTGGAAATAAAATCAGTAAACCACTTGCGCAAGTTTGGTAACTTCTAGAATGTAAATGATCAGATGATAGTAAACATTCAATCAATAAACCATAAACATTTAGGATATGTTGTGTGTAATTGCTTAAGACAAATTTGTGAAATAATAACCATTCAAATAACATGCAATTAACACTATGATCCATAGATGAGAGTTGTGAATCGAAAACAAAATCATGTATGCAAAAATGTAATCAAAGACAAACTCATATACACAAGTGCAGATCCATCTATTAATATGCAAAAATGATTCAATCATGTACACTTTTTGGAAAAATGGAACATCATTCCCAGCGTCTATATAATGGCAACTCGTGCCCCGTACAAAAAAAGGCAACTCGTGCCCTATACAAAATATGGCCCATGGTGCCCTGTACAAAATATGGCAACTCGTGCGGAAAATGCCACATCATGGCTAGTGTACATAGGAGGGTGTCTCAATCCTCTTGCCCACCCTCAAAGCTCCCAGCTGGTGCATCTCCAAAATCAATCTTCCTCTTCTTCGTGCTAGAGGAAGCTGGGTCCTTCCAGCATCTTTGAGCACGTCCCCTTGAGCCCTGAAACGACAACAATAATATGTCAACTTTTCCTGGCAATTATACAAGTATAAAACATAATTTCAAAATAAAAATAGTTTTCAAATCTTGGATAACTCACCGCATGCGAGACTGTAAGTCGTGAGGGGGTCTCCCTCCTCCGTGATCCAAGTCTCTCATCAATTCCACCCTACAACATTTAGAACAATCAGATCAATGCTGAAACTAGATGCATATAGTAATTTATGTTAAAATTGAACGAGATTTTGATAAACTAGTCAATCTCACCGTGAACAAAATCGGCTGGTCTTCGGGGCTAGCGGATGGAGAAGTTGGCTAGACAGCCTGCTCTGATGCTAGGGTGGACAGTAAAGGGGAGGATGTAGCCACATCAACGGTGGTTACACCACTGGGGGGAACAGTGGAAGAAGGGGGGGGTGGCAGGAGGAGGCATGGACTAGGGTGGGAGAAGTGGAGATGGACGTCTAGGGCTATAAACCCCAACTGGCTATAGTATGGATCGGGGCACCCTGGAAGGGGAAGCAAGTGTGGTGGGGGAATGTGTGGGGGGGTGAGTTCTGTGTTGCGGTAGAGGGATGGGTGACTGTGGATGGGTGGTGTGCCGTGGTCGGATGGGGGATGGTGGGAATATGGGAAATTGATACGGAGGTGGAGCTGGATAAGATGCATAAGGGGGAGCTGGATGGAACTGTGGTGCTATATAGGAGGGGGGGCTGGATGGAAAGGGTTGGGGAATGGGGCATGTATGTCAAGGGATACAACTGGCATATAGGGTGGCCAAAAGATCAGGGAGGGAGGAATAACGACACTGGAAGGCCAAGGTGCTCGCACCTGCATACACATTTATAACCTCATAGTTTAATATACAAAAATATAAATATACATATACAAGTCATCGTATTTGAAATTAAATTTATGCTTTAATACACACGATACCTGCACACGGGGAGAACTGCTGGTCCCCGGTGGCGGTGGCTGGTCACTGGAGCTCGCGGACACCTGTGCGAACACTACAATTTTTAGACTGAATTTATAAAAACAATATTAACAATATTAAACAAAATGCAAATGATAATGACAACGATGGTACTTAAAAAACATGACTGCAATAAATTTATATTCAAGTTAGATGATATTCAATATTCTAAAAGGATAGAAGGTGGCATGGCATGAAATTAAAATTAAATAAGGTGAGAGGGCATAGAAGGTGACATGGTGAGCTTTTCCTTTTCTAGAGTCATCCCCATGAGTAGGTGAGCTTTTCCTTCGGCCCTGGAGAGATGTGCAGTGTCTCACAAGCGAATGGAATTCATGTCCATTCACAAATTTGAATTGGAAACCTATGTAATGTGTTTGGGTTCTTGATGAAGAGTTCCTAGGTTTTGATGTCTTCTTATAGATTTGTAGTTTCCTACAAGCTTGATTCACCTAGTGGAAAAGTATTTGCATCCCTAGAGTGAGGAGCTTGAGTCCCTTTATTTCCATAACATTTACATCATCAAATAAAATGGCATCTCATTGTTTAAATTTGCAAAGAGGTGCTAAATAGCAGTTAAGTTAGTGTGCATGTTATTTAATACACTTTAGAGTGTTGATCGTTAGAAAAAGGAAGAAAGAGAAATATTTTTCATGATTAACTTACTTACAAGCTTGAATGTACCATGTTCTTTTGCATTGAATGAGTAATTATGTGTTCTCGATTGAATAGCTATGTTGTCAGAATGATATCACTTGATTGAAATCAAAGAAATCTTGAGTGAAATGAGTCAAATGAGTATTCTTGATGCCAAATCTTTTACCAAGTTGAATTTGAATCAAGATAATAGCAAGGCCCCATAGATCATATTTGTAAGATTATCGCTCTTCCTTGTGGGCCTTACATCATTTTCAAAAACTTTAGTGACAATACATGTGATAAGTCGTTTTACGTTGTTTATATGTCTTTCCTAATAGCATGTTCTAGGAGTAGTAGTGTGATTACTTTCAGTCTCAAGTATTAGAATAAATTGGAAATCCCGTGATAATAAACTAGGGTAATAAGGACATGAGAAACATCAGGTTCTTGAATTTCTACAAGCTTGGCCACTATGATTCTCTTTTTCCCGAGAGTTTTGCACAATGTAGTGAAAATTCATAGCAATAAATAGTTGTCCTATTGGTCTCGGTGGATGTGAAAGTGACAAGTACAACATCTCAGTGAAATCAATTGATGCAACAAAGTTAGCAGAAGCATATAAGTGATTTGACCACCTTTACCATTAAAAGAACCTATTAATAGAATACGGGGGATAGTGATAATTACCATGGTAATATATTCTCAAATTTTAAGCTTGAAGAACACATGGCATAAGGGCATGGCAGCAAAGGTTGATTTGGTGGACAAAGTGATGGGCATTGGAGCAATTGGCACACCTATTGAGCCAAGAGTCAAATGACCCATACTGTGGTCATTTGAGGATGATTTGGATAAGAAGAGTACATGGCAAAGATAAGTTGGATGACATGGTGACAAATGGCAAAGCAAAAATAACACACATGGCATTGGTCAAGCATAGGAAGAGCAAGCAAGCATTGGATGGTAGTCTTAGGATGAAGGACACTGCGGGCATCACCAAAACCCCAGCTGCGGGCTCATCATTGGTCAAGTAAGAATGACAGATTTTGGAAATTTCTCTCCCATTTGTATAATCATCAAAGGTCTAGGATGCCTAAAGTGAACATGGACAAATTGATGAATATGTGTGTCTATGATTGTCATTGATGACAACATTAATGACAAAGGCTTGAGGAATGGAAAAGAAGATGATGGTGTGGATTGCTTGAAGAACACACATGGAATGAAGAACCATGGAGGTGGGTATTGGAGCCATTGGAACACCTAATGAGCCAAATGACCCATTCTGTGGTCATTTGTGGTTTGATGGGGCAATGGAACCCTTGGTGATGGTCCGTGCTACCATTTGATGATGGGATTGATGTCCATTGAAAGCATGTTGATTAAATACTAAATGATTGACTCTTGATGGTGGAACCCACATAGAAACCCACATACAAATTGAATCAACCCTTATCTAATGGCACTTATGATGGATGTTGAAGCCCTTGAACCTTGAAAATGTCCATATGTGGAATCCTTGATGTATGGTGATGAAGACATAATGTATTGTTTCCTTGGGGTTCTTGGCATTGTTTGTGGTCTATTCTTGTGGGTGTGATGGAGCCCTTGCCCTTGTAATTGCTTGACGAAACCTTTGATGCTGAAGTATTTAAACATGATGATCTAGAAGCCCACAAAAAAAATGAGGAAGCCCTAAGTTTCTAACGTGGCCTTTGATATGGTTGTGTGAAGTCAAACCAAAACAAGCATGCAAATAAAACATTGTATGTGAACTATTATGTGTCCATTCAAAGGACAAGGTCGGCTCCAAAATAAATTCAAAATTAATTTTTTGGACAAGTCGGCTCCGTAAAAAAATTCAAAAAAATTGTGTATAAATAGAGGCAATCTGCCTCATTTTGGGAGAAGTTTTTTGTGTGGATGTGTTGCTCTGAAATTTTCGGGTAGACTATAGCAGCAGCAGTTAAATGACTGAGATTTCCAAATCTGCAACACTGAGGAATTTCAGGTACAATGACAGTGGCTGCTACAGCACAGTTGGCAGAAGAACAACAGTGCAGCAGATTTTTTCTTTGGCTGGTACAAGCCCGAGTTTGTGGAAGTCTAATTTTGCTAATATTGGATCCAAGCCTCCTTACAGTGTTCTCTTCAAACAATCAAGGGTTAGGGTATTCTACAACAAGGTACATATGAACACTAATGTGCCTAGTGAGGTGTGGAAGTCTGTATGAACAACAGCGATACATTTCCAGTCATGTACAAGGTATGCACAATGATGTGTGAACAATAGTGTACAAATGTATAGAGATAATGTTTATGTTGATGCACTGTAGTATGATGATGGTATTTCATGATAATACTGTACAGTCAACTCTGTGAGAAGTCTGTATACAATGGCAGATATATAGTGGTTCAGTACAGCAATGCATTGTACAAGGTATGTATGATAATGTACACGCAGTGAAGCATTAACAATGATGAGTAGACAAGTGGTATGAACAATGGTGTTTATGATACAGTGATGATGATGTGGTATACCTAGAGTGGCATCTATGTACAGTATACAATGATGAATAATGTATAATGATGCACTTCTACATACTAGATTGAATATCCTGTGATATGATGTGCATGTACAGCAGAAAGACATGACGATGTAGACAGTATGAAGAGACTATGATATTTTGGGCAGCAGTATGGTGAAAGGAGAGAATGATGTATTTGTGTATATGCTAGTTAAAATTATGACAGAGTGATGATGAGCAGAAAGTGATATAAATGTGGATATGTTTGATATCTTGCAGAATGATAATTTGCCTATGGTTAATGACAGTTTGATGACAGGTTAAAGATGTGCATGTAGACAGAATATCGATATGTTTGAGAAGATGCTGGACATGATGAAACAGATATAGAATGATGATTGAAGACAATGTGCTGGCAACAGATTGATGAATGAGATGATGTGAATAATGACATGACTGTGATATGTATGATATGTGACAAATATGTAATTGTAAATACAAGCAGAGTCTTGTATCCATTTTCTTAGTAGGATCTAAGAAAAACTAGGGTGGGTCCTAGATGATGAGTTGGTGCTCATTGTATCAGTTGGTGTTGGATTGCCTCACGGTTGTAGCCGTTGAACCAAATACAAAAGATTACAAAAACTATATCTAGTCTCGTATTATGTGTTGATGTGTTTCATTAGTTGATAGTTAGTTCATTGATGAATATGATGTGAATGTGAAATGATGATATAAGTGTTGGTGATTGAAGTTGAAATTAAATAAAGTATAGGCTCACTGATTCACCCCCCCCCCTCTCAGTGAGCATTGTGTCTAACACAAATGTTTATAGTTTTCTTAGGTTTTCATGTTTTATAAGGTTTCATTTTTTGGGGGGGTGGGATTATACGAATTTATAGCTCTCAAATAAATTAGACAATATTATAAACACAATTATAAAATACATTGATAATATGGTAATTACTCAGTGCTAATTAATTTGTAATTACTGAACACAAATTACTCATAACTGGATCTAATTATTCAAAGTAAAGAAGTTACATGTGTGTATGGTGCCACAATCTCCTCTGCTGCTGCCATGGCTCCATCGAGGTCAAAGGAACCGATGTCCTCCCACCTGGGGGATGGAGACCTAGCACCGAATAACTGAACATTAAAACAAATAAAGTCAACAATGTGTAATTCAAAGTTAAATATATTAAACAATACGATATCAAATAAAATACAACAAATACTTGAACATTAAATAAAACAATAGCAAACCTGATCCATGAAGCTCCCTGTGGCATGTTGCTGCATATCACCATGGAAAGAATGACCACAGTGAGAACAACAATGTGCCATTGTTCCAGCAGAACTAGAAGGCCCTGCCTGGGTTCCACCTGTACCCAGCATGTCTCGGCCACCACCCATAGACTGTGCAGCTGTCTGTGTCTCATCGATGTCCTCCTGGCTCTGGGAAGACATGGCCACAAATTTGGTATGTCTAAGAAAGTCATGTGTGGCACGTCTAACGGAGTCATGAATCTCATCTAGACCGCTACCAAACCCAGGTGGTTGAGGAGGGGGTTTGGCTCCCTCTTAGGTGCAGGAGGTCCTCTAAGTGGGTTGCGGTGCGCCTGAGGTCGATCTTGGGCACAGCCAAGATCGACACCCTGAAACTCAGTGATGTCAAAATAGTTGACATGGTACCCTAGCTCAAACTCAGCCCACAATTTTCGAAGGAAATACTGTGGGACCTCCAAATTGTTGCACGGGGGCTTGTCAAACACCATGAACCACCTCTTTCTCCAGTTATCTCTCCATGGATGGTAAATGCACTAGTCCATGCAAACCCGAGCCCTCATCACAGCTGGAGGCTGTCCTGTCGAGGGAACTATGAACTTGCTATACAACTGGGATTTGGTGATGTTGAGGCCTTTTATCTGCTCTTTGGACAACCTAGTGGAGTAGTGTTCCCTCATTCGAGCCTTGTATTGGCTCAGGTTTGTTATCTCACTATGTGCAATAGTGATTGATTCAATAATTTTTTGAAGTGATGAAGCCAAGGAAACCCGAGAGGGTTCTTTGGTATTGTTCAATTCATTACTTAGTGCCCTCAATTGATTTAAGTCTTGGTGTAATTGATCTTCGGGGTTTTCATTGGATTCATTGTCGGTTCCCATATTGTCTTCTAGAGGTCGGGTTTCATTGGTTTCATCGGATGGTTCAGGTGTGTCTGACATCTTGTTAGGTGTGTAAGATGGCCTGCAATTAAATTTCCTTGGTTTTTTAATGGATTGTAAATTTTTTTAAAAATTAAAATTCAAATGGAAAACAAACAAAAAAACAAAAAAAAACACAAATTTGTGCTTTGAGGAGCACCTACCTGGAGAAACGGATGGCACCGTGGTGTAGGGGCGATTGCATGGTGTTGAGGATGACTTGGGTGCATGAAGACGCATTCGCGGGGTTGATAGTGCGCTCGCGGGTTGGATATTAGGCTCACGGGTCTGTCGAAAATGACAAACCCGTGAGCTCTATTTTTTTTATAAAAAAAACAGAGGCGTGCACGCGCCACTAATGCGTGCGTGCCATTTTGTGTGTACGCATCAAAGGCGCGTGCACGCCCCTTTTTTCCACGTGGTCTGAACCACGTGGACGTTCGGCATTGCCGAAGCAGAGACGCGTGCGCGCCTTTGGAGGCGCGTGCGCGCCTTTGGAGGCGCGTGCGCGTCGTTTTATTTTTTCTGCTCACGCGCTATTGTTGTGGTTATTTTGGGTACCAGCTTCGTGCGGGTACCCATAACTTATTAGAACCTCATTGAGTGACTCATTCTTCACTCACTCCATCATTCAACAAGGGAGATTCGACATGCTATGGTAGTTATGATTGGAAGCCAATGAAAAACGTGTGTTTCATGACCTCTCATACAAAGCACCTTGATAAATTGGTGTGAATGGGTTTGGTTTCCATGTTAGAGAGGGCCTGAAATATAGTTGGACTACATGGGACCCTAACATAGAGACTTCCCGGACGACTTGTACAGGAGCATTGGAAGGGATGGGGACAACTTGAGGGCCCTCAGAGCAAAGAAGGGGGTACCATCCCTTGTGTTGTGCTGGTCGGAATGAGTGTAGGGATGGGGACAGTTGTGGAGGTAGATTTTGCACCTTTGGGTTGTGTGAGTGTGTCTGAGTAAAAGAATTGGGAATTCACCCCTTGTGGATTGATAGCTCGAACTCAAGGGTAGCATCTATTAAAGAAAGTGTAGGCTTGAAAAGTGTCTACGACTTGGAGGAATTCCCTTCACTTGCAATTGATTGGAGGAAATTTAAAAGATAAGTGTCTCTGAATAGTGAAAGAATGAATGCCATGGGTTTGATTTATGTTATGGGTTTGTTTCAATTATTGTTATAGAATTGTTTTTGTGCATGAATTATTGAGCATGGCTTGAATGCATTCATGGGAGGAATAATTGCATAAAATATAATTCGTATTTTGGATAATTGATAGTTATATATGTGTATACTTCCGCTATAAAATTAATGGAATAACCAGTCAATGGATCAAAATTTTGAAATAGGTATAAAGAGTAGAATATATATATATATATATATATATATTTGGGTATGCCATTTTCTCCATAGGCTTAAGAGGCTATCGGGTATGTGGCATTTCAAGTATGTGAGATGCTATCAATATGGGCATCTGGTTAGGGAATGTGATATCCCTTTTTCAAGTAATTTGAGGAGGGATTTAGGGAAGCAAAAAGTATGAAAGGGGAGTGGATCCAAACCAGGACCTCAGGATTGGTGTGGAACGTGAAGGAGGAATGGAGATGAGATTTATGACTATAAGTGATCCCTGGTGCATATAAAAACTGTAAGGAATAAACAAAGGAGGGGGTTTAGTTGAAGTTGAGAAGGGAGGTGATTTTGGTTTAAAATAAATTGTAGAAGATTCAATCAACAAGGGAACTTAGTCTCCATTAGTACCAGAAAAGGAAAAGAGCTTTTAGGAGACAAATCACACTACAAGAGGACCTCGGTTTACTGAACGAACAAAAATAAGGTATGTCTATTCAGTAATTAGCTCCATTAAGAGGAGTTTCTCCTATTTTTAGAGGTTTTACCCCTATCTTGGATTCACCTTCAATGAATGTAGGAGTTCAATTGAATAGTTTTATGGATGGATTTGGTTGTACTTGAACCAACATAGATCCAAATCCTAGGCTCTATCAAGCGCTCTGAGAGGGATCAAATCTCCTCAGGTGCAAACCTCTCCTTGAATAGCTCCTTGAGTGCAATACGCGAGCCACCTAATCATAAGCTCTAAAGTCTCTAGTTTAAGTCTCATATTTACTTTTAACTTTGTATTATTCTTTTTTGTTTATGGCCGACATAATATTTATTACTTTTTACTCTATATTATTCTTTTTTGTTTACTTTGTATTATTTTCTTACTCGGCAAGCTCGACAAACACTCTAAAATCTCATATTTACATTTTACTTTGTATTAAAAGTAAAAAGTAAATTCTCTAGTTTAAGTCTCATATTTACTTTTTACTTTGTATTATTCTTTTTTGTTTATGACCGACATAATATTTATCACCTAATCGTAAGCTCTAAAGTCTCTAGTTTAAGTCTCATATTTACTTTTTACTTTGTATTATTTTTGTTTTGTTTATGGCCAACATAATATTTATTACTTTTTACTTTGTATTATTTTGTTTATGGCCGACAATATCGACAAACACTCGAATTACAAGATCTCCCTCATACAAATGTTATTTATGGCCGACAATATTGACAAACACTCGACTAACAAGATCTCTCTCATACTGGGATGTAGAGCGCCTCTCGGCGCAATAATTTTCTAAATGAATTGGGGGAATATGTGGGTTTGAAGGTTCGTGTGTAGCTATCATGAATGATGTAGGAAATTCTTTACTTAGTGGATCTGAAAGGGTTGGATGCTAGGAACTTTACAAGATATAGAAAAGAAAAATCTATATTATGAGATGAAGGAGTCGATGGTGGTTTTAAATTTTAGAGTTTAAATTTTTTAAAGGATAGGACATGGGAGAAAATACCATATTGTTATAACACAGGAAAATGATTTCCTTGATAGATAGTATGGAAAACAATTATCATGAACTTAGAGTAAATCTAAAGGAAGAGCAACAATCCATAACAAAAGATATCATTATGTGGGAAAAAAACAATCCATCAACACCCTTTTACTTGTTCCTTACTGGAGATGTAGGAACAAGCAAGACATTCACGGTAAAGACAATATACTATGGTCTTTTGCATCACTATAACAAAGATCTTGAAAGTAATCCACTAGAAAAAAGGAATTATCGCTGCATCCACTGGCAAAGTAGCTTTCAATGTCGATGGCAATACAATTCATTCAACCTTTCGACTCCCACTTTCATCTTGTCAGATCATTCCACTGAATTCCAATACATTAGATACATTGACTAAAGAATGCGAGCATCTAAAGCTATTTCTCTTTGATGAGGTGTCTTTGGTTGGCTCTGGAATGTTACACAACATCAACAAACAGATTCGTGAAATAATACACACACCAACAAAACCATTTGGCAATCTTGACATTATTTTCTATGGTGATCTCTTTCAAGCTCAACCGGTTCATGTTGCATGGATCTTTGAACAGTCAAAGTTTCATTCAGACATAGTTCCAACAACATTTTGGAAACCAAATGTCAAGTGCTTTGAACTGAAAAAAGTTATGTGACAAGATGACCAGACCTTCATATCAATCTTGAACAAAATAATAACATACACTCAAATAAATGAAGATATATGCTATTTGAACAATTGTTGTTACATACCTGCACCAGTTGATCCAACATTTCCATACCTTTTCCATCGCAATAAATATGTTCAATAACATAACGAAAAAATGCTTATTCTTTTAGCATTGGAGGAAATCATGCTAAAAGAAATTGGCACTAAAATACATTCATCAGAAATAGAGAACTATGCAGAAAAAAAAATGCATGTAGCTTCTACAATAACTGTTAAACAAGAGATGCCAGTTGAGCTCATTGGAGGCAATTTCTCTATTGAAGATGGCCTTGTAAACGAAGCTGATGGCATTTTCAAATTGCATACAATAGGAAAACCGGATATAGTATGGATTCAATTCATAGATAAAAAAATTGGCATGTCCCAATGAGAAAATATGGAACAATATTATACACCTGCGATAGATAACTCTTGGACACCTATTACACACATATCTAGACATATTAGATCCAACCATGGAGTCCACCTGATAAGAGAACAGTTCCCAATTCAACTGGCACGTGCATGAACTATTCATAGATTGCAGGGCCTTACTATGGATAGATTAGCATTTGATCCATTTCAAATTAGACAACCAGGGCTTGTTTACACATCATTATCTTGCGTGAAGAACATGAAGTCTCTATGCCTGCTAAATAAACTACAACGATCAAATTTTCCTGTCTCCCAAAAATTACTCATCGAGATGCAAAGGATTAGAACACAATCTCATTACCAAATTGAATATGGTCTTTTTGGAAAAGGAACAAAAAATTGTGTACTGATCTCTTCACTTAACACACACAGCTTGTTATTGCATAATGAAAAAATTGCTACTGACTATGATCTTATGAAAACTGATATAATTTTCTTACAAGAAACAAATACAAATTCATTTCCATAAGAAAGTCTGCTATGAAAAAACTATGAGTCTTTATCGATATTTCACTTGAGTGGAATCTCTACATGTTACAAGAAAACCATAGCCACTGAAAAATCATACATCCATACCACAAGATATATGGAGTCAAAAGTCATCGATTTCTACTTCAACAATCTCTTGTTAAAAGTGGCAAATCTCTATATTGCACCACTTGAAGTGCACTTGAACAACTTCTCGATTTTGTTACTGTTGTCTTGGCAAACACAGTAGAGAAAGAGTGCATTGTGCTTGTCAGAGATTTCAACTTTGCCATGCTTAGAAATAGCAACACACAACAAAAACTAATGTCCTTCATGAATAGCAATAACTTTACATTGCATTCAACAAAACCAACACATGAAGCATGATCAATTCTAGATCACTTATGGACAAATTTGCCTATAAAACAAACTACATTTACAGTCACTAAATCTTATTGGACTGATCATCATGCCATTTATCTCTCAATTTGTCTGGATTAATGCAAACCATCTTTGTCTATTGGAAAAAAAAATTGACTATGCAACAATTATGGGTCGCATTTCTATTGTTCTTTACTTCAAAAAAAAATAAAAACTCTAATTGTTTGGTTGTCAATGTCTAGGTGATGCTTCTTACAGTGCAAATTGCATAACTTGCATCATAGATTGTCGTTCTTGATTAGAAAAGGCATTTCATTTGTTTAAATTCAGATTAAGCAAGCATGGACCAAGCAATCAAATGCTTGTCATTGGCTCTATAGCACACCCAAATGATTTGCAATTTTTTCCATGCAAAATTGAAAAGACAAATGTGAATTATTGCACATTGTGCATTGAATTAGCTTTCTATGTTGTCATATCATATACATATTGCAAAAAACTATTTTCTTTGCTTTGAAATACAAATTGGCATTGGAAAATCTTTTTTTTTTACTTCCAAATGTAGTTGGCATATAAACAAAAAGATGCTTTTTCCAGGACAGAGTCCTTTTCCTTTGCAATTTCCTATTGCTGTGTTTTTTTCCCTTTGCAAATGTTGCATATTGCATGTCTTTGTTCTTTCAAATTTGGAAGATGTGCAATTTGCAGAAAACATAACCAGAACTTCAGAGATCAAGTGCATTGAAAGGGGTTCTTGCATTCTACCAATCACAATGGAAATAGTGTCAGGATCTGATAACCAGAAAAAGGTAATTAACGCTTTCATTGCCAATTTTTTTTTCTTATGCAACATATTTCCATGGAAACAAATCTTTTTTTTGTCACAATGCTATAGACAAAACATTGGCATCAAACACTATATGCAAAATGCTCAAGCGATTTTTCCTTGTGGTGTCAAACGTTGGTAATCTCTTTTGCTGATTTTTCTATCTTTCTATTTGCTATGCTGACAACATGCTAAAACAAACTCCGATCTAGCCATCCACTATTGTTGAATTGTGATTAGGTACCTGCAACAATATATTCGAAGGAGACGTCTTGGCAGCATATGGGCTTGCACATACCAAAGTCAAGGCTCTCATATGAAAACACAGATAATGCATGCTAATTTGGTAGACAGAGACGGTCAAATGACAATCACAGTCGACATAAACGACAGCCTGATTAAACGCTTTATCATTTTTTTCCTGCCTGGAAAAAGCATTAGAATCACTGGATTTGGCCTAAAAGAGAAAGGCCAATATGATCGTGGAGATTCAAAAAATATGATTGTGATACTATAATCTACAAAGGTTGAAACAATTGAACATGTTTGTGAAATGCATAAGCTGGCTCCAGACATGACCATAAACGAGTTGCTTCCAATGAACGATGGTTATCCAGTTGGTTCTGTTGCAGGGATTGTCGTTTCATGTTATCAAAACAATAGTCAGTATGAACTATATATAAAAGATGGCGAAACAACGAACGATCATGCAACTATACATATTTCTTTTGCCTGAATGCCTTTTTCTTTTTTAGGAGACAAATTGCTTCAACAGTTTAGTAATATTTTTCTTTTTGTCTTTTGCTGCACCTGCAATTGAATTAGCCATATAAAAATCTCTTCCTTCAAATACAAGATCAACTGTTAGTTGACACTCCACCGCTCTATCTGTTCAAGAACATTGTTAGAAATGATGCAAAAGGAAACCACTTACTACGCCCTTCTTCATCGACATTTATTAATCCTCTGAATGATGATTATGCAATTCAAAATCTGTTGCTAGTTCTTGAATTAAAAACACAGGCATGTTAAAAAGATTTTTTTTTTAATATTTTAAATTCAGGTTGCAGTTTAAACACTCTTGTTGCAGTTGCACCTGAAATCAGTTTTTCTTGTTTTCAAAACTGAATTTATTCACAGTGTTTATTTCTTCAACCATGGAAAATGTCAGTGTTTGCAACACTGTCTATCCACATTTCGTAGAAGGAAAATACCTTTCCTCCCAGTTTCATCTTTGCAAAAGTACTCGCCATTTTGTTCTTTCCGTTGATCTGTTTCCTTTTCGTTTTGCAGATACAAGGTTTGCTCAGAGCAAAGAATGCTTTTTCCTCGCCTTTCCAACGAATATGTTGCAAATGAAAACAGTCAATGATATATAATTCTTTTTTCTGTCCAAATTGCAAATGAGAAACAACAGTTAGCTATGAACATAGCATAGAATGCAATCTAGACACACACGATGGACCAATAGAATGCACTTTACATAATCATCATCTAAAAGACAGTTTCCCTACAGTAGTAGCTGTTTCGTATGAAATTTATTCAAAAAGCATGTCTTCAACTGTCTTCAATATGCATAGACTCTGACAGCAAGGGCTCTTTACATTGGCAGCAGACAACAAAATCATTG
Organism: Larix kaempferi; assembly: GCA_027924585.1. Classification (NCBI taxonomy): domain Eukaryota; kingdom Viridiplantae; phylum Streptophyta; class Pinopsida; order Pinales; family Pinaceae; genus Larix; species Larix kaempferi. Next base: position 7,917,297 of record BSBM01000438.1, read on the forward strand.
ACGTTAGAATATTCTAACTGCTCACAAATAGATCGCAGGTTCTATTCAGATCCTTTACATTGTTACACTTTGGATGAATAAAAGAAGTTCATGGTTTAAACAATTGCTTTCTTTTTTGCTGGATGAAATTGCAATGATTTGAAATTTTGATTTCACAAAGGTTGTCTCCTTTGGGATATCTGCACCTGAAAGATTTTGTTGGTTGCCATGTTTAAAAAAAAGGGGCAGTCAACATTCTGTCACCTTCAAGCTAATTTCTCAGCATTTGCATAGAAACTAGCCTTGAACTGGCTTTAGACAAATGCCCCTGTTCTTTTTTTCTCAGTAATTTTTTTTTCAGACTAGCCTGGCTAGATGAAATATTTTTTTTTAAATCCTGTAAAAAATCCTTTCCATTAATATATGCAATAGAATTTTCCTAAACCATTCTCTGTTATAGTTACAGCTACATGGACAACAAATCATTTAGGTAAAATAACAAGCTGGTTATGCTATGATGCATTTTCGTTTGTGAATTTCAATTTCGTTATAGTGATAATATTAAAAATGGAATTTTATCTTAGCTTTGGTTTTGTATATGCAATCTTAGGGTTGTTTGTTGTTTGAGTTCCATGTTTTTTTTTGTGGCTCCAAGTTTTGCTCAGCAATTTCTAAAGTTTGAATGAATTTACTGCTTTTTGAAAAACGACCTTTTGGTTAAAAGTTTTACTAAACAATTTTGGAAGTTTGGATGCATTTACTTTTGTGGGAAGTAATACCTCTTTTTGGATGTCATTGGGGTCAATAAAGGCACTGTTTAAATACATGCTTTTTGGATCCTTGCTATGTTTGTATGTAAATGTAACATCAGACATTTTCAGACTCCAAGTCCTTATCATGTTAAACTCATTTATTTTTTATTTCAGTATGCTCTTTTCGATGAAAACATTATTAAGCTAAACATTATTAAGCATTAGCTTAGATAACATTTACGGCTCTCTAATTGAGTGTAGTTAAAATATTTGTAAGCGTTTTGATTTTCTTATGAATATCTATTGCAATCACATAACCACAGACATATAGTCCATAGATCAGGATAGTGTTGTCTTCAATCCAAGAAATTATTTTTTCTTACTTTCTATAGCTGCACGGAGTGAAGTCTTTGCTATTTTTAAAAATAAGAAAAAACTCCCGCCCTGGTTTCCATTCTACAACTTGCAAAAAAACATCAACATTATAAAAAATGCAACCATGCATAGCTCAACTGTTGTGTCTGACAACCAAATACTTTTAATCTCGTCATTGCACACTGCACATTTGTTCTTGCATACACCATCTCTTCTCTTTGGCCTATGTCCATGCTAGCAATTTTCCCATGGCATGCTACTAATTTTGCACATTTTAATTCCAGTTCCTTTTCACTTCTTTTATTCATGGCAATTTTGGAATCATTACAACTATATGTCGGGTTGCTAGCGCTCCAAATTGCTTTATCACTTTTCTTTCTGAAACAAAAATCACCTTTCAATTGCAAACTATATTGTATAATAGATTCAATGGCAATTCACTCACTGTATTATTTTCTTTTTTTTTGACATTTATGTGTCAATGCATATGCTTTGCTTTTTTTATCCCAAAAAAAGTACTTTGCTTTTACAAAAATGTGCTCTAACAATGGCATGCGCACATTGTGCAGGAATGTATCCATGGCGTTTTTTTGGAGGATGAAAGCTTCGTTGCATGTTCCAGAACCTTGTTTTCGTTTCCGACAGGTTGTATGAAATTCTGGGCAATCCATGTTGACTAGTAGACACGTTTTTGAATACTCTGCACTTGTCCCAGGAACCTGCACTCCTTTCATGGCATTTTGACATATGAAAAAAAAAACAAAAAAAACTTCTAGGATTGTAAGCGGCACTGCTTTGCAATATTTTGCGCTCTTCGCTTGCTGTTTTTGGTTTTTTTGCTACAAAAAAAAGGCAGGGTTGGCAACGCGTACTGTATACTATGAACATAATTATCTAGCATAACTATTCAATAGTTTCTATAACAATTTTGAAATTGTCCCTTGTATCTGCAAATATTGATTGAACTATGTCAATACAGCCACACGTTTTTTTTTTGTTTTTTTTAAAGTGTTCGTGTCGTGTGCATATCTATTCATTCGATGCATTCTTTTGCATATGCTTTGGAAATCTTCATCACACTAAGTGAAACCATCGAATGAACATTGTTAAAAAAAGATCCGTTTGACTTTTTCCATATAGAAGTTAGAACCTATTTTCTAACAAGCTTCCATGATGCTTGGAATTCCATTGCTTAATGAAGTTTGTTGGCAGGGACAGTAGATTTCCAAGTTATGGACCCAATGAAAAGATAACTACATAGGTTTGAGACTCGTCCCCGCACCGGCTTGGCATCTGAGAACAAATGTAAAACAATTGCTTGTTAGTTTCATTTTTTTTTGTGGCAGAAAGAGCACTTGGCCTGTGCTATTCCTGGATACTTGCACGCCTGCCCAAGACAAAGGATGCCTAGAAGCAAGAACTAGGCGAACAAATCCTTCTTAGCCATTCTTGTAACAACAAAATGAAGGTCTGAATTTATGGAATAATGAGGTATGGTTCTAAACATCCTAAAACCAACATATGAACACTAATTTCATATTACATGAAATTACCAAAAATCCCTTGCAAAGGAGACTTGCCTAAAGACAGGTATGGTAGCAAAGATCAATGCTCAAGCCTACCCTCCTTAAGGACTAAGATTACCCATCAGAACAAGTGCTTGCAACAGATTTCAAATGCAATTTCGAGCAACATAGAACCAACAAATATAGATGAAGGATAGTGAACCTTGAAGGATAGTGAACCTTGAATGACAATAAACCTTGTAATTTTCTTTCCTTCACTATATCTTCAATACTATCCCTAGAGTAATTTTCAGAATCTTTCAACATCCAAACAAATGAGAGGGCTTCTCCCTATGTAGAGTTCCAACTCAACTTCTCTTACAATAGAATAATAATAGTCAGTTCTAGATCCACTTTGTTTCATGCAATAAATATTGGAAACACATATAACAACCTTCTCAATGCCAAGGGCTTCTTTAAAAAAAATGCATGGGCAAAGATTTGAATGATTTATGGATGCCATCTGTCAATATCCTATGCAAAAAAACATAGTAACCAATCCCACTAAAATAATGATAGGTTCCAATTCAATGTAAATGGTCCTAAAGCAAGAGCATTGGTTTTCCCTCGGATGGTGCAATGATTCCATATGTGTTGATGAGAGCCAAAGCGATCCTGAAAGAAGCCTTACATATTCCCATAAGAATGGATCTCCTAGATACATTCAAATGGGAGATGATTCTTATAACAACCAATCAATGCTAGGATAGTCTTAAAACATGTTCTTTGACCACCTCTTTTACCTTTACCAGGAGCATTGGATGCTCTCTATGGGAAAACACTCCTCTTCTTTGATATTTGTGTCTTTCGGTATGCATTAAAAAACCTCCAAGAGGTCGCTTAATTGATAAGTTCTCCTTCCAAGAGTGTACCTTGATGATGATACAAGAGTTTCAGTTAATTTGGGTACCATTTTAGCAGGGCGTTCATGAAACCCACCAGGCTATGCATCATGCGTCCAAGTATGCAGATGTGGCTTGTCAACTATGACATGAGCCAATGGTCCAAAATCAAACTTTTCAGCTTCAAAAATAAACGCGCTATGTTTGTAAACATGAACATTGGAATCTAGCTAAATTTAGTTGCACATTTTTTGAAGTGTCTATGTTTCAAGGTTGTTCATTAGTTTTAAGGCATTGTATTTTTTTTTCACAAATGTATTTTTCCTGGAAATCAAACTTGGCTTAATGAAAACCAAACTTAAATTAGACTATATAATTAAATATAATTTCTTTTGTTGTATCTGAGTTGTGGTCAATAATTGCTATCACTATTCATATTGGATGTGAGGCTGCGGCTGGGATTTTGCATGCCACGGACTGTATGTCTGTAAACTACATTGCAGTGATATCTATGGTCTCATATTGTTGCAGGTGTAAAATTGTTTTGAATATTGCATTGATAGAGTTGTTGTTTCCTCGTGGATATTTTGAATATTGTCTTGATAAAGCTATGCTTCCTATGCAGATTTTGAAGCTGTGACTGTTACTTACAACTGCATGGCTATCAACTGCATTATGCTGATACACATGCTTTCATGTCGTTGTGATTTAAAAAAAAAGTTTTGAGCATAGATTATCGCTTTCTCGTTAATATTTTGAATATTGTTTTGATTAAGCTCTCTTTCCTATGCAGAATTCGAATATATATATATATATATATACTCTACTTATTTTGCTTGATAGTCTATGGTTGATGATATTGCCCAATATTATAGAAAGGGAACAACATGATGTGTTAATGTATGGAAAAGTTTTAATTGAACTAGTTGTTTACTAAATGCTCGATATGTTTTTATTCACATGGTTTGACTACATTTGACTATGCTTATTAATACTGTATTATTGGAAAGCTGACTGGTTCATATATTGTGCATTTTGCAAATACTTTTGGAAACTACATGATTAATGTTAAAAGAAACAAGCATTATGCATTAGAAATTGAACGGTGTTATCTCAAATTTGACATTAACTTTGACATCGCATTAACTTACAATGGTCAATTCTTTGTTTTGTTGAATGTCTAATATTCAATGGTTTGCATCCTCTTAGTGGCTATGCATTTGCCTTGTATTTGGATTGTATAGATAAATAGTTGGTCACTTGTTCAGTTGGCTACACATTTCTTATAGAGAGAGAAACTGTTGCAAAATGTTTTGATGGTTGAGCATGGGAGTTAGTGAAGAAGAACACCGTTGATGCTAATTGGATGGACAATTGAATAACATTCATGTATATAATTGATTATGTGCAAACTAATTTATGGTGTTAATCAATTGTGTACAAACTATATGTTTTATTATTATTTAATTATAATTATATATATATATATATATATATATATATATATATATTGAGACCTACTTCTTTTGTTTGATAGTCTATGGTTCATGATAGTGCCTAATCTTATAGCAAGGGAACAACGTGATGTGTTAATGTATGAGAAAGTTTCAATTGAATTAGTTGTTTACTAAATGCTCCTATTCACATGGTTTCACTGCATTTGATTGTGCTTATTAATATTGCATTATTGGAGAGCTAGTTGGTTCGTATATTGTGCATTATGCAAACACTTTTGGAAACTACATGGATAATGTTGAAAAAGACAAGCATTATGCGGTTAGAAATTGAACGGTGTTATCTCAAATGTTGGCATTAACTTTGACATTACATTAACTAAGGAGCCATGTTTTGAATCCGTGTTTGGTGATTAAGACATACGATAGATACCTTGAAATCAGTTGGTCCTCAGAGATAGAGAATTGCTAATGCCAAGAACTTAAACCTCTTTTAGGAAAGCGTAGCCTCGTAAATATATTGAAAATTGTGTTGATAAAGTTACGGTTTTAATGTCTTTGATGCCTGGACTGTATAGACACAATCGCAAAGTTTAAAATTTGACAAAACATAAACCAAAGGCAAGTTGTGGATTACCAAAGATATAAGCTGAATTCAAATTGCATCTACAGCCATAAAGACATAGCTACGTTGTGGCTCTTATTAGAATAAAAAATACATGATTTAATTTTATTTTAATTTTTATGGATGCTTTACCATTCGAAAAATACATAAAACTTTGCCACATATATTAATAAGCTTACAATTACCACATAGAAAAATCCAATGTTGGATATTTTAAATCTTTGTTTGTCAACATGGAATCATGAGCCTCATGGATTTTCATTCTTTTATTATTACACCGAGTTATGGTTTATTAAGCAGATATATTATGTTATTGTAATGAGATATTATCATTATGTTATTCATGACTTGTGAATTGCTTAGAATGCATAACTCTTGGAATTTTGGGTATTGATGCATATAAGGACACGTGGTAACTAATTAAAAGCCAAAATCTATTCACATGTACATAAATTTATTTATTTTTAAACTTTTGTGTTATGATGATATATGGTAAATTATATAAAAGATGGTTTATTACAAAAGGTCATGGTTTCACATTAATAAGAATGGAGGACATTTCTATATAGTTAGAATTCAATTCTCTCCTCTTTTTCTACACATTAATAAATCATTTAGTAATCTTAAATGTTCTCTTTGACAGGTTGCTACCGCCCCATTCACATTAATAATTTTTTTAATTAAATTTATATAGAATAATTAGATATAATTTTAAAAAAGCAAGATATTAATTTTTAAAATATTAAAAAAAATAAAAATATTAATTTTTTTAAATTTAAACAAATTAAATTTAGGTGAGTTAGCACGGCACTAAGACAAGTAAATTCAAGAAAATATATTTTTTAAATTTATAAAAGTAAACAAATCTTTGGTTTTAGATAGCAACATAAGAAAAGTGTATAAATCAATTCCCAACAAAGCTTTGTTAGTGTACAATGCTTACCATGGATTTGAATGGGATGATTCGAAATAAATTAAAAAAACCAAAATATATTTTTTTTTAAATATATAAAAAAAATGATATTAGTTTTTTAAATTTAAACAAATTAAATTTATGATATATATTTTTTAAATTTATAAAAATAAATAAATCTTTGATTTTAGATAGTACTATAAGAAAAGTGTATCAAATCAACTCCCAACAAAGCTTTGTTAGTGTAAAGGGATGAAGATAAGTGAAGGGTTGATGTTGATTTTAAGGTGTCTTCCTTTTTTCTAAAGCTTTTATTTTCTATCTAAGTTCTTTATGATTGTTTTGGTTTCTAAGTTTTATGGATAGTCAATAATAATAATAACATGTTGGCTACCATTTCAGAGTTCATACTTTTTAGCGATCCTTTTTGTTTTCTTGAAATATAGTCACCTCACTAAAAAAACCCTAACTTGTAAAACGATGATTACTAAAACATACATTATTTGTTGCTCCTTCCCATGGTATAACATGATAAACCCAAGTTACAAAAGTTCGGGATGAAGGGGGATTAAAGGTATTGAAAAAAAGGATTTCCCAAGCCAACCCTCATGCTTGAAAGAAAGTGAAATATTTCCTTTAATGGGAAATCTCCAATGAGAAGAAGATATTTCATTCCTCTAATATTGAGATGCATAATGGTTTCTCAATTGGAGTATAGAAGAATAGGTGTTTTGAAAGTTTTTAACTCTCTTCAACAACACCCATTGGTTCTAAGCCAAATTTAAGTGTTGTGCATTGAATCCAAGTTGCTCTTCTTCTCGATATGAGGTTATTCTCTTCATGATTAAAATGCAAAGATCACTATTCTATGTGTGAGGGGTTTCCTTAAAGGCATTACAAGATAGTCGCATGTACTTCAACATTAGCTAACAACTCCTCTTTATTTTGCATGAATTGGCACTACCTTGGATATGGCTCCCTTGCTATGAACTCCAACTAGCAGGTGGTTTTGTTATGTTATGTTGTTGGGACTTTGCTTCATGCCTCTCCTTGAACTTAGATCCCCCTTCTTCTTAGACTATCAAAATCTCCTCTACTACGTCTTTTTCTCCTTTTCGTTATCTAAGAAGCTTGAAGGCCAAATGACACTAAAGGCAAAGAGCTTTCTTGAACTATCATATAGGAGGACACGAGTAGAGTAATAATTGTCCAACGAGCAGCTCGAATACAAGGCCAATCTTGTTCTTGAATTATGCTACTAGATTGCATGACAAGGGCACTCACCTTTGGGAGAAGTGGACTCCCACCTTGCTTGATAGGCCTCTTTGAGAAGCTAGTCCTTCTATGGAGTTCCGTAGGCGTATATCTTAATTACAATCTAAGTCGTTTTTTACAGTTTTAGTTAATCATATGTCTACTTTGCTCGATGTATTGGTTTAAATAACCAAGTTTCAGTTTTAGTCTCTAATAAAAACAACCTTTTATACAAAAACTTCAGTGTTATGGTTATTTATTTTTTAAAAGAGTTTGAACATTACTTAAACACCATTGATGAAAAGCCAAGCTCCACAATATCACCATTGATGGAAATCCAAGCTCCACACGCTTATATGTACTCTATTTTCCAAAAAGCAATATAATCTTACTTTAAAAAACAAAACAAAAAAATACTTGATTGAGATAGTTGTGATTAAAAAAACCAAACAATCTACCCATAATGTGTAATTAGGAATGAAATAAAACGAAAATTAATGTTGATGAAAGGAAACCCCATATTATGAGGTGAAAACAAGATCTAATGAATAAACCAACCAACCATAAATGGAGTCATATAAATTCATAAAATAAGTAATGAAACTCTGCTATTGTTGGCTTGGACCTTGATTTTTCTCTTCCAGATATTATCCCACAGTACCTTCATATAATTGGACTTTCCACACTTGACAAAATCTGTCATCGCAATGTAGAAAATTCATCTCACCAGTATTGGTTTTCCTCTCAGGATATTGGACTCACGGGATATCTAGCAGGTACCTGGGATCTTTACATCAAAAAATTATGTGCTGCTGGAGTGTATTTAGATAACAAGGATGACAAGTTGCTTTGGGGAGGCAATCCAACCACTGGATCTGTCACTGCACGCTCTTCATACAACAGAATTCTACAAGAGAAATTCATCTTCCCGCAAGATTGGTGGTACAAAAGGGTATGGCATTGGGATATGCCTACAAAGCTTAAGTGTTTCACTTGGTTGCTGTTACAAAATAAGTTAAAAACATGGGACAATTTGTGTAACAGAGGGTGGATTGGACCTAGCCTTTGCTATCTCTGTAGATCTGCTGCTGAAAATAGACAGCATTTATTTGTACACTGTGATTTCTCACGCAAAATCTGGGCTATGGTAGCACATGAATTAAAAGTCACACATTGCTGGGAATCTGGAAATTTCAATCAATGCTTTTTAGACTGGTACAGACATGTTAAGCAACATTTTTTCCTTGCTGTTTGTATACCATGGGCCATTTGGTATACCAGAAACAGTACTATCTTCCAGAACTCTCTTCCAGATCCTTATCATTGTAGCATTCTGGCATTGAAAATGCTCTCTCTCTGTAAGGTGGATAAGCAGAAGATAAGGACTGACAGAATTAGTATTTTCAACCTAACTGTAAACCAGCCAGTATTGTTCTTTGATGGAGCTTCTCAGTCAGGTATCTGTGCGGTTGGTGGCATAATTTATCTCAACGAATCTCACTACTTCACTTTTAAGTTAAATTGTGGTTCTGGCACCAACATGAAGGCTGAATTAAAGGCACTCTGGTGTGTGCTAAGGGTTGCAAACATTTTTGGTTTGGTAAACTTAAAGGTTTTTGGTGATTCAAGAGTCACCATAAAATGGGCGACTGGTGACTTTAAACTCAATGTGCTAAGTTTAAGACATTGGGCTTCCAGGACTCTGCTTGAAATCACAAAACAGCATAGTATCAAGTTTGAACATATATATCGGGAGCATAATTCCTTCACAGACAAGCTCTCAAAGCAAGCCCTTGCAGGTTCAGAAGGCCATCTGATTTGGGAAGAATGGTTTGAAAGTAGCTTGCTAGATGGTGGTTCTTTGTTCTTTTTGGACTGATCACTAGTATTGTGAGTCTGATATTAGTTTTTTTGAAGCTTTGTACTTTTGTAATAGAGTCTGCGAACTCTGTACTTTGATCCGATGTCTCGATGTCTTTCAGCCTTTTCTGTTGGTCAGTTATCAGCAGTTTTTTTTGGAACAGTATTGATTCATTTTGATATGAATCAGGAACATTTCTTTGTACTTTTTGATTCACCATGAATATCAAAAGTAGTTTTTTTTCCTGGAAAAAAAGTAATGAAACTCTGCCAGGTCGGCAGCATGCTCGATATAAGCTCGAGAGATGATGTGTTATATTTTAGTGCAACACTAATCCACAATAATCAATCAATTATGTTTTTCTTTAATCCACAATAATCAATCAATTATGTTATTTCTTCATTTGAAAGACACCGATTATCAATCTCCAATGATATACATTTTATAGTCAGCGGGGGTAGCTCAGTTGGGAGAGCATCAGACTGAAGATCTGAAGGTCGCGTGTTTCATCCACGCTCACCGCAATCAACAACGTTTCAGAGGTTCGTTTGCCATTATATGATACTGTATTAGTTAAGTTCTTTTTAAACAGATAAGTAGTGTAAAAATGTTAATACTTGATATTAAGTAATTTGTTTATAGCATTTAACTTGTGATTTAAGTAATTTATTTGTAACATATAACTTGTGATTTGTGGGTGTTCATTAGCCACAAGTTAAATGATCGTGCTAGTAAAAATTATATGAAGAGGATCATCACAATGTGTGATTAATTGCTGGTTGAAAAATAATCTATTGTCAATGTTGTTTATTCTGCTTCAAAAACAAAGTAAGAAAGAGTACAAATCTGTGAAAATTCTCAAATCTATTATCAAGCAAAAGCAACAGCAACAGAAAAATATCGATCTCTAAAAGCACATTCTTAACGGATCTTTATGCTGCCTCACCTTTCAGTTGGGATGTTCCTTATCCCCAGAAATTGAGAGCATGCATCAATATTCTTAATTCCCAATACTCATGTTCAGTTTTATGGAGAAACCTTAGATTTTAATGTGCCATCTGTATGTATTCTCAGGCATGGAAACAAATCTGGATGCAGGTCATCAAATATACTTTAATTTGTATCACCGAACAGGCAATCAATGAAAGAACATCCCATCAAACCAAAGAGCATGCATCAAGGCTTTGGTTATTCAATATATAGTCAATGAAGAACATCCCATAAGCCAAAGTGTATGCCTCAAACCTCTGGCTATTCAATATATTGTGCTTTCTAGAAAATTAGAACGTCACATTTATGGATGTATCAATGACTGATCATATCAGCTTCGATACTCTTCACCCTCACGTCCTCTAATGAGTCTAATCCACCAACACTCACACGCCCTAAAAAGCACCAACTTAAAGAATGAACCCCATAAATTCATTTAACTTAACAGTGAACCTATCTTCTTTACCTAAAACCCTAACTATAAATTCTTTTAATTTAATAATGAACCCATATGGTTTACCTAAAAGCGTAAGGAGTTTACTTTTAAAGCTTGTTTGACGTAATGCAAATTTTGGTAGTGAACAAGTGCATCACCGAGAAGAAAGACGTGAAAGATGCAGATAGATTAATCCAGAAGAGCAATAATAATAACTACAGGTGTCTAGCAGGTGGGGATGTAGCTCAAACGGTAGAGCGCTCGCTTTGCATGCGAGAGGTACGGGGTTCGATACCCCGCATCTCCATTTCTTATATTGTTAACCTTGGATTTGAATGGCATATATTTCGCTTTTGTTTAGTGTGCAGCAACAATCAACAGGCAATGGCATGTCGGAATGTTCTATATACAACACCAACCGCGATCGAGTTTCAATTATACCATGGTTCTAAGCAGCATGGATACTTAAATTCAATTAATAATTAATCATTTCTCCAAACTATTATAAACATTGGAGGATCCGGGGCAATATAGCGTGATTAACTTCAAAATTAAAGGGTTACGTGTTTCTATTCTTGCTCCCAAAGGGTTGTTATTTATGTTACCATTAGGGTTCATTCTCAATTACATAAATTCACTACATAAAAGCTCGAATGCAAACTTATTTCCTCCCAACTACAATTATGTTCCCACCACCATAGCTCAAATGACCAAATGGTTTTCTTGTGGTTGAACTACCTTCCCTTATCAAGTGTTTCCTAGTGTGGCTAAAAGGAATTCATTGTCTCTTCTTTCTCCCTTCTTGGCAGTGATTTCATGCTCTCTTCTTGCAAGTATATGTTACCCTCTCCTACCACAATTTGTGCTTCCCATTCACTATAACCATCACCTTTTCTCGTGACCCCTTATTCTTTGTATGTTGCAGATTTCCATTACTAATGGGTCAACTTCATTGGGTAGTTGCCTTCATGATTTTCCATGAAGTCCCATGTAATGGACAAGTCTCCATGATGTGTTGGTTACTTCCAACTACTCTATTATTTCAATACCTTGTAGCAGTGGAAGGTCTATCTTATATTCCCAATTGGATGGTTTACACATTCTTGTGTCTAATACCTCCAAAACTTTTGAAGGAATGTGTAGACCATGGATCCAAGAATGATCCAATGGTGTGCAACCCTCCTCCCATTGCCACTAGTTGCACCAAGAGGTGCTTTCTATAGCCCAAAGTGGATGAGATGTGTCACGTCTATCACTTGGCGTGGCACATGTCCGCTCCAAAAACTAACTATAAAAAAATTATAAATCAAGCACATGTCGGCTCAAATTTAAATTGGCTAAATTGTAAAATACATTTATATAAATATACATTGAATTGTCGAATATCAAGATATATGTTTTTTTAGGTGAAAAATATACATCAAATTTCAATTACAATTTCCATTTACTTATCCTCACATTTTAAATAAATATTTTCATAAATAGTTACAAGACAACTAAATCTTTGTGTATTAGTTAGTCTTGCCTTGATTTGATCTACTAGAGAGACACATATTCACAATGGAATCACTACATATGGATTAAAAATATCTATTTACTTCATAATCAATGAATGGATGCAATTGTTTCCTATTTGTAGGATTTATAGTTGGCATGTGGATGATTCTATGGAGACTATATTGATTATGTATTATTAAGTTAATAATAGAACAATAAGTTAGATATTAGTTTTATGTTAATTGCAAGTTAATAATAATTGGGTAAATTGCAAGTGTTTTACTTCATAATTAATTAATGAATGCAATTTTTGCTTATTTGTAGGATTTATGTGTTATAGTACTTTTACAACATGAAATAGTTGGCACTTAGACAATTATATTTGGGTAAATAACTATTTTACTTCATAATTAATTAATTAATGTGATTTTTGCATATTTGTAGGATTTATGTGTTAGCATTTACAACATTTACAACATGATTCCAAATTGGAATAGTTGGTGCCTAGACAATTGTAATGGAGGTAAACATTTCCTCAATTTAGGACCCTAAAATGAAGTTTCACCTGAAAGGATTTGATCCCTCTCGATGTTTGATAGAGTCAGAATTAAGATGCATCTATGCAGGTTTACTAACAATGGGACTCATGAAATTCTTAAAGACCCGGGAAGCATCCATACCACAACAATTCCATGGGTTTTCGATCCTTTATGCAATACAACAATTATTTGATAATATCTTGTTTTCTCTCTTAACTTCTCCTCATCTTCGTGAATCTCTCAACTTCTCCTTAGCTTCATTAATGATTGTTTTGAGTCACTTGTATGAGTTGTTGGTTGGCACAAGTAATGGGAACATGGCCTTCATCTTCTTCTTGTCGTAAGAATTCATAAATGTCTCCAAGTCTTGGAGAAATGTTGAGGTAGGCACTTCAATAAGGTAACTAAGGTAGAGCAGGAAAATAAATTTATAGATATAGGCCTTATTTCAAGGTGCCAAAATGGTGTTAAGAACTATTGGTTTACACTAATACTCACGCTTTCTCTTCTATGCACATTTCAAAGTCCACACTTTCTCTTTTTTGCACATATTTGAACTTGACTAGTGTTCATCTTGGAATCTTGAATTCGTGTTGTGGATCCATTTTGGAACAAATTGAATTGATAGAGGAGGAAGCAACCCCTCTCAAGCCTAGCTAAGAAAAACCCTCGCTCCAATGTTGAACTAGTTTAATATTTTAGAGTGTAATGGAAAGAAAGATTAGGTGCTATCAAAGCCGTACAAACAAAAAAGTGGAAGAGTAATAAAAAAAGAAATAAGAGGATAGTCTGGAGGAGGACAAGGTCTAAGATGTCCCCACAAAAAAAATTTAAAAAAAAGAAAAGGGTGAGAAGAATGAAAAGCCCATTGGCAAGGATGCTCTTTTGATTTAGGAATGACAAAGCTAGTAGGAGGTAAGGAAGGATGAGTTTCAAACTCCATCATATGATGGAGTCACAAGGAAGCACCTAAGCTTTGCTCCACTTAAAAAAGAGATTTTGGTAAGAGAAGTGGATGGAAATAATGAAATGTGATCTCAGTTTTCACTTGTTAAATATGGCTACATTTAAGGAGTTTCAAATAAAATTTAGGTATGCATTGTTAATGTGTTTTCTACAAAAGTAATACATGAATCAATAATGAAACACAAATGAATCAATCTAAAGAAATTAAAAGAAAAGAACTTTCCTTTCATTGTTTCACATAAAACTTAAGTATGTACTTTTAATGTGTTTTCTACAAAAAGTAATATATAAAACAATAATGAAGCACTCATATTTATGGAGTATATAATAGTTTATGTTTTTAATATCTTGGATTAGAGAGTCTGAGACTATATAAAAAGTTATGTACTTTTTGATTCATATTGAATAGCAAAAATATGTTTTTTTACTCTGAAAAAAAATAATGAAGCACTCAAATAAATTAATCTAAAAAACTCGGAAAAAAAAAAAAATCCTCTCATCCCAAACACCATATGATTTGGAATCAAGTCAAAACATTCTATAAAGAAAATGTATCCATTTTCTAATGAGATGTACAAATATAACCAAAACCCTTATTATTTTGTTTAATAAAACTCATGGCCATTATGAACAAATTATTAATTTCACAACACCATAACAACATTGTATAATTATTAATATTACCCATCATTTAAAACATTAACTTTAAAAAAAATTGTATCTCCCGTACCCAATGTTAGTCACCAAACTTGTTTAAGTCTTAAGGGTAAGTCTCAATAGCTTGTCAACTTAGAGTGTAGTGATTGAGCAAAAAAAATTAGTTTTAACATATTAAAACTAGGCCACAAAACTAAATGAAATTTTTTATAATTTCTATACGTTCTATCTCATGAATGTTTTAAATGAAAACCACTCGAATGATTACATAATCAGAAATCAACACAATATAAGAGAAGATAAAATTTAATATTTATCTCAAAATATTATATAATTAATTACATAAAATTAAAACAATTAATTAATATATCAATATAATAAAGTATTTAATCATAATTTAACCATAACTTAATAATGATTTATAAATTTCCCAAATTTTAATGTTGTTGTATAAATTTCCCAAATTTTAATGTTACTTGTCAACCTTATAAGTAGTGAGGTCAGTCCGTTAGTCTTAGTAGGTTTGATCAACTCAACCTATATTAAATTGAGTCAAGTTTTTATGACTTTCAACATCTTGAAATTTTGCCATAAACTGAAGTGGGAATTTTATGTATTTTGTTATGTTTTAAAATGAAAAATTATAAAGTAATATAATTGATATATTTTAATTTTGGATTTATTAAATATTGAAAAAAATCAAATGCAATTTTTTTCTCAAATTTTGTATTCTAAAATCAGGTTTGTATCTCAAGGAATTTAATCCCTTTTAGTACTTGACAGAACTTGAGTTAAAATGAATCTATGTTGGTTTCTTTTATAATAGTGATTTCATTTTTAAAAAAATTCATTTTATAGAGAACATTTTTTGGATTAAATTTATTAACATTACGACCATAACTTATGATTGTAAATGTACCTAACTATTCTCTATGACATGATCATAAATACACTTAATTATGCACAGTAAAATATATCAAATATACAAATTATTATTATTACTTTATTTTTAGTTTTGTAAAATATTATACTAAACCAACATATAGAAATAAAGATTACAACCTCTTTAATATATATATAACTCTCGCATTTAGATGTTTCCACCGTAGTTAAATATAATGTTGATTTTTTAAGATATAATTGTGTCACGGGAATCTTCGCTCATCATCAGAATCCATAACAATTTTTATGAATCTGACGATGAGTAGAGGTTCCGCTTGACACGTCGATCAGCTCAAACTCTCGATATAATGATATCCAAAAAGCTAAACTTTAACAAATATCAAGTTGAAGAAACCTGGTTTAGAGCTTGTTAACATAACTTTTCCTTCAGTGTAAAAAATATTCTAATTTATAAAAACACATTGGAGAACAGTGACTTAATAAAAACACATTAAATAGCAGTGAGTTAATAAACCTGTGTGCTACACAAGGAGTTTCCTTTTAAAACTTATGGAATGAAATACTATATAGACGGAGAAATGCATGGAGGATGTAACTCAAACAGTAGAGCGGTCGCTTTGCATGTGACAGGTATGGGGTTCGATACCTAGCATTTCCATTTACAACGTCTGTCGTGGATTTGAAGGCATCACTTCTTATTTTGTTGAATGGTGTATATAAATAACAAGCCTTGCGTTACTAAAAACAACAATAATGGATCCGTGGCGCAATGGTAGCGCGTCTGACTCCAGATCAGAAGGTTGCGTGTTCGATTTACGTCGGGTTCAACTTCATGTATCTCAAAAATTATCAAAGCAGGAATCTGGAAATATTGTTCTGTTTGATTTTGTTCAAGCGTTTCTCCTCTTCCTTCTGCATGAAGTAATACTACCGGAGATATGGTTCCCTTGCTATGGGCTCCAAGTGGCGAGGTTTTGGTCTGTTTGATAATACCATCTAGGATATGGTTCTCTTGCTATGGCCTCCAACTAGCGAGGTATTGGTTTTACTTTGTTGTTGGGACCTCTTTCATGTTGCTCATGCCTCACCTTGCAATTGGATCCTCTCTCTGTTGAACTCTCCTTTCTTGTTTTTTCTCCATTTTTTCATCCAAGAAGCTTGGAGGCCAAATGACTCTCCAACCAGTTATCTCTCCTTTTTTGTCTTTTCTCCATTTTTTAATCTAAGAAGTTTGGAGGCCAAATGACTCTCCAACCAGTTATCGTTTTCCAAGAGGCCAAAGCTTGAAGGCCATACAATTTTCCTACCAAAACATTGAGACCCAATGACTTCTTCCCGGCGATGACTTCATTCACAGTACCATAACGCTCAACATTATGATTATGAGACAATTTTGGTTAAACGAAAGGAAGTATGTTGAGACAATTTTGTAGAGATTTAATATTAGTAGTCTGATGTATGATATGGTCGAGACATTACCCATGTAGTAGGAGTTTTGAGTAGATATATATAAGAGTGGGATTCCAGATTCTCCACGGTAGCCAATTTTAAGGTCGACGTTTCAAATCCTTAATTTAATTTATCTTCATGAAAAAATATCGATGGAAGAGTTGCTCTCGAAGTGAATAAATAAAGGAGAAGAAGGAGATTAGGTATGCCCGTTAATTTCTATGGTTCCCTTGCTATGGGCTCCAAGTGGCGAGGTTTTGGTCTGTTTGATAATACCATCTAGGATATGGTTCTCTTGCTATGGCCTCCAACTAGCGAGGTATTGGTTTTACTTTGTTGTTGGGACCTCTTTCATGTTGCTCATGCCTCACCTTGCAATTGGATCCTCTCTCTGTTGAACTCTCCTTTCTTGTTTTTTCTCCATTTTTTCATCCAAGAAGCTTGGAGGCCAAATGACTCTCCAACCAGTTATCTCTCCTTTTTTGTCTTTTCTCCATTTTTTAATCTAAGAAGTTTGGAGGCCAAATGACTCTCCAACCAGTTATCGTTTTCCAAGAGGCCAAAGCTTGAAGGCCATACAATTTTCCTACCAAAACATTGAGACCCAATGACTTCTTCCCGGCGATGACTTCATTCACAGTACCATAACGCTCAACATTATGATTATGAGACAATTTTGGTTAAACGAAAGGAAGTATGTTGAGACAATTTTGTAGAGATTTAATATTAGTAGTCTGATGTATGATATGGTCGAGACATTACCCATGTAGTAGGAGTTTTGAGTAGATATATATAAGAGTGGGATTCCAGATTCTCCACGGTAGCCAATTTTAAGGTCGACGTTTCAAATCCTTAATTTAATTTATCTTCATGAAAAAATATCGATGGAAGAGTTGCTCTCGAAGTGAATAAATAAAGGAGAAGAAGGAGATTAGGTATGCCCGTTAATTTCAAATACCATCATGATAATAAGTGATGAGTGATAATAACCCATCCATATTTTTAATTAATATATAAAAGTGAGAATTATTAATATTAATAGTAATAGTAACTCATTATTAAGAAATAAAATTCCTCAATAATAATCATTAATAATAATAATAATAATAACCTCATTGTCCTTAATAATTTTCAGATGCATGACGTTAGTATTATTAATGATGATGATTGTTCAAGTTTTAATAATAATAATCATGATTCGTTACTGTTTTCAAATTGAAAAATAAAGAAGAGGATAGGTTATTGTTCAGGATCAAACAATTAATAGTCTTATTGGTGATTGTTCAAGCTCAAAATACTTATTAATATTAATAATAAGAATAGTTCCCATGATTTTTATTAATATTAATAATAAGTAATAATGACAAGAAGATGAGAAGGAAGGGCTGCAAATCGTACCTGGTTTTGTCCATTATCTTCTTTAATGATCAATGGTAGCCATCTTTCACTCATTTCAATGGGGTCCCCTTAATCTCCCATTGTTGCAACAAACCAACGGACTTGCAATGGGGTCCCCTTTATCTCCCATTGTTTCTAATCTCTTTATGGAGCATTTCGATAAGAAGGCCCTTCACTCTTTCCCCTTACAACCCACAAGATGGAAGAGGTATGTGGATGACACCAATGTGAGATGGCCCCATGGAGTTATCGAGCTTAACAAATTTCATGAACATCTTAATCATCTGTCAAAGGACATAAATTTTACCATGGAAATGGAGGAGAATGAGAGCATCCCCTTCCTTGATGTACTAATCAGGAAAAAGAATGATGGAACCCTTAGCCATGGGGTCTACAGAAAGAAAACCCACTCGGAGAGTTACCTTCATACTCACTCACATCATCATCCATCTTATAAAATTGCGGTAATCAACACCTTATCCATGAGAGCTTTCCACATATCAGACAAGGAACAACTTGAAAAAGAAAAATACCACTTGACCTCTGTCTTTAGAAGCCTAGGATATAATAATAAAGACATCAATAAGGCATTGATAAAAGCATAAAACTTGACTTAGCAGAAGAAGGAGAGAAAGACTCTCAAGGCCTTCCTCTCATACATCCAAGGAGTAACTGACAGAATTGCAAAGGTATTAAGAAGGAAAGAAGTATGGACATCATTCAAGCCAATGGAAACCATTAGACAGAAAATGAGGTCGGTGAAAGACAAGATTGATTGGCATCAATATAAAGGAGTGTATAAAGTAGATTGTGGGCCTGTGGGAAGAGCTATATAGGGGAGAGTGGACGTTCATTTCAAATAAGGATACAGGAACATGGAGAAGACATAAGGAAGGAGAGGACAAATACTTCCACACTCGCTGAGCACTCTCTCAAAACAAAACACCATGTCTGCTTAGAAAACACGGAACTTCTCGCAGTGGAAGACCACTACTACAAATGAAGGGTGAGAGAATCTTTGGAAATCATGAAGCACCCGAACAACCTAAATAGGGATGAGGGACTTAAAATAAGTGAAAGATGGCTATCACTGATCATTAAAGAAGGTAATGGACAAAACCAGGTATGATTTGCAGCCCTTCCTTCTCATCTTCTTGTCAGTATTTCTTATTATTAATAGTATTACTTATTATTAATATTAATAAAAATCACAGGCACTATTCTTATTATTAATATTAATAAGTATTTTGAGCTTGCACAATCACCAATAAGACTATTAATTGTTTGATCCTGAACAATAACCTATCATCTTCTTTACTTTTCAATTTGAAAACAATAACGAATCATGATTCTTATTATTAAAACTTGAACAATCATCATCATTAATAATACTAACCTCATGCATCTGAAAATTATTAAGGACAATGAGGTTATTATTATTATTATTATTAATGACTATTATTGAGGAATTTTATTTCTTAACAATGAGTTACTATTACTATTACTATTAATAATTCTCACTTTTATATATTAATTAAAAATATGGAGGGATAGGTTATTATCACTCATCACTTATTATCATGATGGTATTTGAAATGAATGGGCATACCTAATCTCCTTCTTCTCCTTTATTTATTCACCTCGAGAGAAACTCTTCCATCTATTTTTTTTTCCTAAAGATGAATCTAGTTAAGGATTCGAAACATCGACCTTAAAAATAGATACCGTGGAGAATCTGGAAACCCACTCTTCTAACACTGCACACCACATAAATGTCAAATCTTTGATTACAAGCCTATAGCTTTATGCAATTTCATTTTCAAAATTATAGCAAAGACTATTGATATAAGAGTAAAAGTAGTGCTTTATAGATGTATCTCTCAAGAGAAATTTGGTTTCCGATTTGGAAGATAGATTCGTGAAGTAGTGGGGGTTTCTTAGGAAACTTTCCATACTATAAAAATAAACAAATTGAAAGATATGGTTATAAAAGTGGATCTGTCTAAGGCACATGACAAGGTAAGAAGGTTCTATATTAGATTATTAATGATCCATATGGGTTTCAATTTGCAAGTGGTCTACTAGGTGATGGATTAGATTATTGCAATATCCTTTGTAACATTGGTAAATGGGGCTGCATTTAGCTTCTTTAAACCAGACATAGGACTGAGGTAGGGGTGTCCCCTATACCCATTACTCTTTCTATTGGTTGCAAAGGGACTTAGTAAAGCACTCATGGAGGAAAGACGAATATATAGGGGTATTTAAAGGTATAAAAATGGGGAATGTAGTGTCCATCTCACAATTGTCATTCATTCATGACATATATTTTTTAATCGTTTGAGGCTAAAAGAGCTCCTTGAATTACATTGGTTGGAAACAATGATGCAGGTAAATATGGGAAAGTTTATAATGTCATTTATGGGATTAAGTGATGAAGAGAGGACACAATTCACACAAATGTTTCATTTATCTCAAGTAGAGATGCAAATAGCTACGATTTCTTATTAATACAAATGGATACTTAAAGAAAGATTGGTGGTTGATGATAATGAAGGTGCATAAAAGATCATTATGCTAGTGTAATAAGTGGCTTTCGAAGGGAGGAAAATACATATTGGTAAAATAAGTAATTGAAG
Organism: Larix kaempferi; assembly: GCA_027924585.1. NCBI lineage: Eukaryota > Viridiplantae > Streptophyta > Pinopsida > Pinales > Pinaceae > Larix > Larix kaempferi. The sequence continues at coordinate 7,938,391 of BSBM01000438.1, forward strand.
CAATACCAATGTTCTAGGTATCATCAAATTTTGTTCCAAAATTAATATTGGAGCATGTAACAAAGCTCAATTTTAGATTTTGCATGGTATTTGGCAGCCAAATTTTTATTGGTATGGTTATGATTTTGCATGGTATTTGGCAGCCAAATTTTTTGGAGACTTATAACAAATAAGGGTTTATGGTGCATAGTGATTTGACAAAAATATAATGATCCACTATTTGCAGATGAATTGATAAGATCACCCATAAAAATCCTTTAAAAACTCTTCTATAATTTAAAAGTTATGGTATTATCCTTTCCAATCATAGGGAGATGGTTAGTATGAAGGTGGGTTATGGGATTAGAGTCAAGATGGGATAATCTCCCTAGATTGGGATTGGAGAAACTTATCCCTTAATTTTCCAAAGGTTTTGGTTGGCAAATTAAGGCATAATAATATTTTTTACTTTAAGTCAAATTATTGATGAGGAAAATACTGATATTTGGGAACATGAATGGGTGCATGCTGAAGGATTAGGCTTGGAAGAGGAGGATATACATTTATGGAACGGGTATTTATCCAGTCTCAAATAAATCCCTATTAGACTAATTGTTGAAGAGGACTACCTAGTGTGGTCTTAGAACCTGCTGAGAAGAAATTGTACACTAAAATTGGGTTGCAAAGTTATTAGGGAGATGGAGATTGAGTAGGATTATGCTGGTGGTACATATATTTATGGAAATTCAAATTCCCAATGAAGAATATAATTTTTATGTGGATATTGCTTAAAAATAGAGTCCCTGGTTGGGATTTTATACGAAGAAGAGATGGCAGGGCCTAGGAAGATGTACACTTTGCAAGGTATGTGAGGAATCCATTAATAAATTGTTTATAGACTACACTTTTACTATTACAATGTGGGGAGAATTAAAATGGTTCCATTGGTATTCAAGATCTACGGAAAGGGGGTTTTGTAAACGTTTATTTAAAAAATTGGTGCGGGAACTCAAATCTGAAAAGATATTGAGCATCTCCCTTCATATATGGAAGAAATGGTGGTATTTTTGAAGATAATAATAAAAATAACCTCATTATGTATATGCTCAAGGTATCAATAACTTCCATCTATCCATTCTTGGAGAAGATGATGCATTGGCCACCATTGGGACATAATCAATTGTATACAAAGCTAAAGAATGTGCAATTTCACTTACTTACGAGCAAAGGGAAGATAAGGAGAACCTTAATCGCACTTTTTATCGATTAGCATAAGGAATGACATTCGTTAACCTTCCATACCTAGTATCCAATACCTATATATACATATAACTTCATAATTCAATTTATTTCAGGCCAAAACACATACCCAATAGATAAGAAAGGAACTTATGTGTCTTGAAATCAAGTGAGTGGTGAACCTTGATTTCACTGAGCAAGAGAAGAGAAGATTAGTTGGCATGTGTTCACCTCAATAATGTTCTTCTTCATTCAATTCAACCATTTGGAATTTGTAAATTAATTACTTAGTTTATTTGTGGTGCATCATTCTTTGGAGGTTCTCAAATTCTCTTGTCATTATGGTATTCGCTGACTAAGCCCGTGAACCTTTTTTACGCATTTGTTCTTTATAGCTTGTGTAGTTCTCTAGTAGGTGTTGAATATATACAAACCCTTATCGCTGGTATAAGCATCTTGTGCACGAAGTTTATCACTGTCTAACAAGATTCTAACCTATGTGGTAATTGATGCCTTGGTTATTCATCTAGGGATTGTTAGCACAATTCCGATTTTTTCGACAAGATTAAAACATAAAATTTATTTTTATATCAAGTATATTTTAGAAATTGAATCATTTATTTTTCGTATGTACCTCACAATTGGGAGAATCTCAAATAGTTACACCAACAAACACTTCAATAGGTTCGATGTTGCAAAAGGTAACTACAACAATAGAAAGCTAATGGGAAACTTGTTGTGGCTAGGTAACTGGAACAGTGTAAAGGTAACATACTTGAGGTAATTGATGTTGAAATTGAAACCCTTGGAATCTAGGTGAGATTGGTCTATTAACAGATCTTTGCCCTGGAACTTAATGCATAGTAACTGAGTGGTGGGAGGAATTCATGAGAACAAATGATCAAGATTGCATGGTGGAAGCCATTTGTGAGCATATATAATCAAAATCATTGTGTAGTCGCACACTATTTTTTGTTTTGAGTCATTATTTTTCATGCAAATGACAAGTGTGTTTTCCATGCAAATAACAAATTGACCACATGACATATACCTTCCTTTTCCATTGAACAATCAACATATGTCGTGAATTCCCCTTAAACAATTTCTAGCTTTTGCAGGTCTAATTGTGCATAATTTGATACTAGCTCAACCGCTCAAAGGTATGCATGTCTAATTGTGCATAATTTGGTACTAGCTCAACTACTCAAAGTTCCTATTATATCAAAAATTTATGAATATATATAATTAAACACTTCAATGATGTGTACAAATTATAATAAGTATCAATAGCTAAACATTTCACATCTATATGCACCTTTTGAATAATATATCTAAATGGTGTGTTCACATAACATTTACTATGGTGTATATTTTACTTTCTAATCACGGCTCTTTTTTTCCTTGAAAGAAAAAGCAAAGTCTATCTATATTGAAATAAACCATACTTTTATAGAAGATTCAGGAATATTTTCAACAACCATATAAGCACTTTGTATTTTTGCCAATACATAGGGTCATTATTCATAAAAAAAAACTGAAGTAGTGTGTTAATACTGTTACAAAGTATACACATATTGACAAGCCTTCCAAAAACAAAAGAAGATACAAAAAATAGTCCTATGTGTTAATTTTTTATCTTTAATTTGGAATTGTAATAGTACTTGAAATCAAATAAAAATCATATACATAAGCAATCACATTCAACACATAAATTTACCCTGGGGAAACCCTTTATAACTTGAGCGAGAAAACCCCAACAAAACCTTCCTTAATATATTGATAGATAGCAAAGAATGTATTTTACATCAAGCACCCCCGGTGCATAAATTAGAGTAAGAGAAAAGATGGAAGAATAGAACTCAGAATAATATCTTAAACAAAGAAAATCACAATACATTCAAGAGAGAAGAGAATTCGCTTCACATTGAATTACATCAAGCCTATATATATATATATATATATATATATATATATATATATATATATATATATTCTTCTCATGCTTTGGATTCTATTTTTATCTTCTGACTTCAGGATGAACTCACCCTCCATCTGGATGCTAGACCACTTAGTTAGGTGGATAATTTAAGTGTCATCATGCAAGTGTAGTAACTCAAGTGTCATCTTTTAGTTTAACATAAGTGTCATCATGCAAAACACTTAGTTAACTAGATCTTCTTTGTTATCACTTAGTTAACTCTTTTAACTGAAGTCTTTCTTGTTAACATCACTAAAGTGATCAATTCGAGTTCTCCTTTAATTGACTGAAGTCTTCTTTGTTAATATCACTAAAGTTTAACAATTTGAGTTCTCTTTATTTAAATGAAGTGTGCAAATCGAATTCTCTCTTATCTTATCACATCTTATATTTATCTCTTGTCTTATCTACATGGTCCATATGTGCCAGCTTAATTAATCATCATATCAAATATACTAAGGAGATTTTCCCAATGATGTGATCATCTTGTTCTACTATCGTTCTAAGTGGTTATATGCTAAAGTAATTCACTCTAGAGGTGTCCAGTCTCTAGAGGAGACTTAATAGCTCAACCATGGTTAGTAGTACATCACACATCATTCATGCTTCGACATGCAAAGCATCACCTCAACACATGAGGATCTATCTTGACACACAAGACCTTAACCTTGACTAACAAGACTGTACAACATCATCACTTTGACATACAAAGAACTTACCTCAACACATGAGGTTTATCCTTTCTTGAGTCCAACTCAAGATTCTTCTCCAAGTTTCTCGAGTCCAACTCAGGCTCCTATAAGGCACTACCTTGACACACGAGACTCAATCTTGACACACAAGATTGACTTGGAGAATGACTCATGATGTTGTAACTTTAACACTATGGATCCATCGAATTTGACAGTTTATGATAGATCATAACATAGTAACTGTAGACCCTTCAATCCAAGTATCCCATAAATGGGCCTGGATCTATAGCAATTTCATGTCCTTTGATGCGTTCCCACCTGTGCTAGACTCCTTCCTCAAATAGTAGGCCTCTTTTAGAGAGGGAGTCAACTAAAATGTTCCTTTCCCTGAATATATGTTGGAAGGAAATATATTGAAATTGTTCCATTAGCTTGATAATTTCCTCATAGATAGGGACCAAGAGGATATTATTGGGCTTCCTATGGTTCTTCATCCAATCGATAACAAGTTTTGAGTCTCCAAAAACCTATACTTGTTGAAATCCTTTGACAAATGCAATAGTCTCATTTCTCAAATTTTTGCGGGGAGATGAATGGTCGGATAGGTTTTTCGTATAATTCATAGTAGAGATTTCCTCGGGACAATGAGTCAATTTGATCGATCCGCATTATAACTTCATAAATAGGGTTTTTCATTGATTTAATTTTTGTACTGTCGGCTCAACCCTAATTACGTGTTTATATATTGAAGTTCTTTTATGTTAGGTCTTTGTTTATTAAGTTAGTTAGTCACCTTAATTTCAAATGTTATTAGGCTAGGATAATGTTGAATTTGGTTATATTTGTTTGACTTTAGGATATGTTTCCCTTTATGGTGATTAATTATTGGGGTTATCGATATATTATAGAAATAAAGCTATCTTCTTATTATTATTGTGAATGTTTTCCTTAATAATTATTGTTTTTTTAATGCATGCTTTATAATATGATTATTACTATGTGTGCTTTATTAATACTATTGATCATCATTATTGTTATTATGCATTTATTATTATTAATTATTATTAATTATAATTTTGTAAGTAATGTTACATGCTTTGCTTATTAGTAATCTAATTTATTTTATATTTTATTTTGTTGGTTTTTTTTAATTTGTTTAATTTAGATTTTATTATTTTATTTTTATTTTTTTTTAAGTAATTATTGATTTTGTTTCAAGCTTATTAGCGCTTGTTAGTGATGGATTTTTTGAAGGATAACTGGCATCCAGTTTTCACTTACCTCCAGGATTCCGTCTCTATTTAGGTTCTTCATGTTTTTGATGATCTCTATGGCTTCCATAAATCGACGTTTGTAGTAATGGTTCTCTCTTATAGCGATGATCGAGGTATATTCTAAGCGGATGTGATGCTTGGTCTTTTCTGCATGTTCTGCGAGAGCTGAGGTGCGAGTGTGTTGATTACAAATGTATGCACTATGTTCTTTGATTGTAGTATGGAATGATCGACCTGTTTCCCCAATATCATTATAGTCATATGACCAGGTAACCTTGTAGACACCTTTTTGTTAGCGCTCATCAGTTTTGTCTTTTACAGATCTCATCTTGTGTCTAATAGTTTCCAATGGTATGAATTAGGTGAAGATATCCTTTCGTCTTAAAACTTTGGCTATCTTGTTTGTGACTCCATGTATGTATGGGAGATAGATTTTGTTGCCTTCTTGTTTGTTGTGATGTCTAGGGTTCCTTCTATCACTTTGCGCCTTTCTTATGGATTTTCTTCCATCTCTCTCCTTGTAGCCTATGCCCTTGAAGACTTTACAAAGGTGGTATTTCTCTTCTGGAAGGTGTTCCTTGTCACAGATACTTACTGCTCGAGTGGCCATGGTGTTGATGACTCCCATCTTCTGAGCTAGGTGGTGATGAGAATTAGCATGGAGATAGTTGTCAGTGTGTGTTTTCTTTCTAAAGACTTGATGTCCTAGAGATCCATCAGGATTTTTGTTGATAAGAACATCAAGAAACATAATGCTCCCATTCTCTACTTACATAGTGAATTTAATGGACCCTCAAATTGGGAATTGAGGTGTTCCAAGAATTTATTGAGCTCTTCTTTGCCATGGGGCCAAATCATATTTGTGTCATCCACGTACCTTTTCCATCTTCTTGGTTTGATAGGATAAGACCTTCTTTTCAAATTTCTCTGTAAACATGTTGCTACGATTGGTGATAGAAGGGACCCCATTGCAACACCACTTGTTTGCTCATAAAATTCTCCTTGGAAGCTAAAGAATGTGGACCAGAGACAAACTTCTGCGAGTGTTGATGTCTCTAGGTCAGCGACCTCCTTAATGACCTCCACGGCTTCATCCAATGGGATTTTAGTAAATAGTGTAACCACATCAAAGCTAACAATGACATCATTGTGTTCAACTTTCTATGAGGATGTCAATCTCACAAATTCGCTAGAATCTTTAATGAAGGAATCTATGTGACCTACAAGGGGTTTTTGGCGCTTTACTACAAGTTTTGCTAGATCATAGGTTGGAGAGCCAATTGTATTTACAATCGGTCTTAATGGGATACATCCCTTGTGTATTTTAGGAACACCATATATTCATGGGGTAATCTAATTTGTTGGAGTAAGCGCTTTCTTTAACCTATCGTCTAGGTTGGAACCTTTGATTACTTTCTTAACTTCCTTGATAACCCTCGTTATGTGGTTGCTACGCAGCTTCCTGTAACTTCCACTTGAGTTGAGGTGGTCTACCATCTTCGATGTGTAGTCTTTCTTATTCATGAGAACCGTGGCTCCCCCTTTGTTCGCTTTGAGAACAACTAGGTCCTCGTTGCTTGAGATATTATTGAGTGCTTCCCTTTCCTTTCTAGACAGGTTGTCTCTAGGTGGTTTCACTCTTCTTAAGAGTAGTGCGCAGTCTTGTCTCACTTCTTCCCTCTCGATTTCTGTAAGGGATTGGATCGACTCCTCAATGCTACCCACGAGGATGTTTATGGGCACGATTGCAAAACCAAATCCCTTTTTCAACACGTCCATTTCATCTTTGCTGAGTTCGTGGTCAGATAGATTGACTATTTGCTTGCAGTCTTGTTCCTTCTTGTCCGCGTCTTCATCCTACTCCTTTGAATCGTTGTTCAGTTTGTCAAATTTTATGGCTTGCCTTATCCTTGTGGCATGTCCCTCTTTTTGGGATTTCAAGACTGCGCAAGCATCAAGAATATCCCATAGCTCTTTTCTTATAATTCGGGAGAGTTTTTGATGTAATTCTAGAGCTTTAAGTGACAGGTAATCCAACGTAGCTCGCATCTTCCTTATTTCACAGCGCACGATCGATAGACCAAGACGTTCGAATGCATGTTTATTCCTGTTTTTTTTTGTTCAGTGGCTAATTCTAGCGAAAGGTGGAATGATGTTGTTGTCCCTACATCTTTTTAAGAAGTCCAGTTCTGCAGCTCGTTTCTCAATTTTGATTCTAATCTTATCTAGGGGTCGAAGATTAGAATCAAAATTGAGAGAGAGCTTAATGGCAAGTAATTCAACCTTGTTGTTGGTACAAGGTCCCAATCCTGATGCAAAAGAGATCTTATGAGTATATAATAAATTTAGAGAACCTCCAGCACCACCCACTTAAGGATAAAAAAGAGTAGCTCTATCAAAGAAGATCCAAGGGAAAGAAAGATCAACCTGTTATATCACATGATACTTCTCATTGGCTGAGCGTGGCTCTCTTGAGGAAATAAGTTAAAGATAGAAATATGTTTAGAAGCACAGATAATGGGAGAGATGTGCTAATACTCAAAGATGGCTTGATACATGGAGGGAGAGCCATACATACTAGGTAATGATCACTGGTAGAGCCTTATAACCCCTGGAGATAGGATTTGTGAGCCATTGTTCAAAAGCCAAGACCAAAGTCTTACTTACCCAGTGAAACTGAGTACCCTTAACGTCATATGATAGACAGTCCCGTACTTTTGTGGAATAGCTGTAATGTATAAATATATGTTAAATACTTTCATTACAGGACTAGCAGAGTGGGCATCTTCCAGGACCCACTCAAAATTTCTTCATCAAAAGGTCTTATATTGGAATTTTATTTGTGAGATCGAGCCAAAACAAAATCTTGCATTTCACGGGACATTTTAAATTCTAGAGGAAAGAATACCACAAGGTCTAAGGAGGTGGATCTTGTTCAACTCTTAATGCAAGGTGGCCAATACTAAGAGAATATGTCCCACCTGTAGGATTTCTTTCCCAAAGGAGTTCATCCTCCCTTTCAACCAGCTTGGCATGAGAAAAAAATTAGATCTTTTATAGAGTTGTTCCATACATTTATGTAATTCTCCATAATGATTCCCAACTGATCTGCATTAAGCCACTCCTAAGAGAAAAAGGAGGAGTTTAAGGGATCATTGATCGATTCCGAAAATATATAACCCATGTCTCTCAATTTTTCCACCAACTAGTTTGGGAGTCTATGATTCCCACCACCTCCAATCCATAGATCCTAGACGATTCTAACCTTCTTGCCATTACCTATTTGCCACTCTAACTAGTCACATATAAGATCAAATGCAAGTAAAATGGCCTTCCACATAATGGATATGTTCATATAGTTCTTGTCATTGGATCTGAACCAATCCTCCACTGATAATGGAGAGATATACTTATTGATAACATCTAATGCCCATAATCCTTCACCTTTTAAAATTCTCCACACCCCTTTGGAAGTCATTGCTTTTGAAAATCATTGAAGATTGTTGATTCCCCATCCTCCCATTTCCTTTGGCCAGGAAATATAGGACCAAGTATCCTAGTGAAAAGAGGCACCGTCATGATTACATTTTTATATGAAACTAAAACATACCTTCCTAATCTGATCTAAGATTCCACTTGGGACATATGCCAGGGAATCTTAGTATACTAGAATGGATTCAAGAATAGACTTAACCAGAAGAAGATGCCCTCCTCTATTTAACCACTTATTACACCAAAGAAGTAGTATTTTTTCAATTTTTGCAAGCCACAGAAGGTTTGTTGAGGGTTTCTCAAAAATCACAAAACCCATAACTACCCTACAGCGTAAAGGCACTGGGTATGAATGGACGAATGAATGCGATGTCTCATTCGCCGAGCTGAAAAGACTATTGACGAGTGCACCGATTCTACAAGTGCCAGATATGGAGAAGGAATTCACAGTTTGCACAGATTCCTCAAGGCAAGGTTTGGGTGCAATGTTGATGCAAGAAGATGGGGTAATAGCTTATGAGTGAAGAAAGTTAAAAACACATGAATAAAATTACCCTACCCATGACCTAGAGTTGGCTGCGGTGATGTTAGCTTTAAAGCTTTGGAGACATTACCTTGTTGGACTAACCTTTGAGCTCAAGTATGATCACCAAAGCTTAAGGTATATCTTCACTCAGAGAGACCTAAATGCTAGGCAAAGGCGATGGAGTGAATTCATGAGCGAGTATGATTTTGGGATTTCATACATCAAAGGGAAGGAGAATGTGGTATCCGATGCCTTAAGCAGAAAACCAAGACTTTTCTCTCTCATAACTTTGAGGGTTGATTTGAGGGAAAGAGTATTAGAACAACTAGTTGGGGATAGTTGGTACATAAAGGTCACATCGTAGCTCTAGAATGGGAAACCGGTGGGACCTAAGTTTGAAGGCCATAAGTTGGAAGCCGATGGTTTGTTATGGTATAAAGGGAGGATGTATATTCCCAAGGAGGAAGAGAGACTATCCTCAAGGAATCCCACAGAGCAGTGTATTGTGCACACCCAGGTGTAAAGAAGATGTATGCCGACATGAAGCAACTCTTTTTTTGGGCAAGGATGAAAAGGGACGTAGTCAAATTCGTCGCTAGGTGCCTTGAGTGTCAGCAGGTAAAAGCTAATCATCACCACCCGATAGGACTATTACAACCACATGACATTCCTATGTCGAAGTGGGAGGTTATCTCCATGGACTTCATGGTGGGATTGCCTCTTACCTCTCATAGGCATGATGCCATTATGGTCATCGTTGAGAAACTGACCAAAATTTCTCACTTTATTCCAGCTAAGGAGACCTATGATGTCACGGATGTCACTCGTGTGTTCATAAATGAAGTAGTTCGTCTCCATGGGTTTCCCAAAAAGATTATCTCGAACAGGGATTCCAGGTTTTGGACAAGTTTGCGATCGACGTTAGGTACTCAGTTGAACCTAAGCACCGCTTACCATCCAAAGACAAATGGGAAAACAAAAAGAGTGAATCAAGTGATGGAGGACATGCTAAGGATGTATGTCATGGATCAACATACTCATTGGGAAAAGCACTTACCTTTGGTAGAGTTCGATTACAACAATAGTTACCATAGCTCAATTGCGATGCCTCCATATGAAGCGTTATATGGAAGGCCATGCAGAACACCATTGAGTTGTGAAAGGTTAGAGGATCGAGTAATTATAGGACCTGAGTTGATTCAAGAGATGGAAGAATAGGTTGTTCAGATTATGCAACGGTTAAAGGAAGATCAGGATAGACAGAAGAGCTATGTCAATGCACATAGGGTTGGCCGAAACTACAAGGTTGGTGATGCAGTGTTCATCCCGATTAGGCCTAGCAAAAGTACCATCCGGTTTGGGAAAGGGACAAAGTTGTCGCCACAATTTATAGGACCCTTTGAAATTTTAGAGAAGGTTTGACCTGTCGCATATTGTCTTGCGTTGCCACCCCATTTGCACAAAACTCATAATGTTTTTTATGTATCTATTTTACGATATTATGTAGATAATGAGTCTCATAAAATAAATTGAAAGGAACTGCAGGTTTTGGACGAGGGGACCATCAGGGTCGAACCATTACGTATATTGGACCGCAGGGTTAGACAACTCAGGCATCGTTTGGTGGACCAGGTTAAGGTCCAATGGAACTGGTATAGCCCAGGTTCTGCTACCTGGGAGGACGCAGAGGCCATGCATCGTGATTATCCCACACTATTTTGACCATAACTTCGAGATGAATTTTCCTGAAGGATGGGTGTATGTAACACCCTGTTTTGACATTACTAACTGAACTACTATTATATGCTTTATTTGCTTGATTGTGAGACTTCGTCGGTTTGACGACACTGTGAACATATAGTTATATTATTTTGCCGATATATATATGTGTGTGTGTGTGATGTTAGTATTATGATATGTAGTCATGTTTAGATATGTATCATGTGTTAATTATGTATCATATATGCAAATTATTGAATGATGGGTACATGGATATCGTTAAAGTTATATGTTGAACGAATGAATGTTATGCCAGGTGCATGGTGAATAAATGAATTGATTATTGTTTTATTGTGATGAAATTTATGTGTACATGTCGAGGATTTATGCACGATATTCTAGATCGTATGTCAGAGACTAACTTACAAGTTAAAATGGCTAAGTGATAGCTGGATCCTACAAGGTGGGAGAGCCTAGGGGACATGGAATCCAAAAGATAAATGGTATGTGAGTGATGCATTATTTATTTTCGCATGATTATTATGATGTTTATTATGATGTATGGGTGGGGTAGGGTTTCAGGAAACTCAACCGCCCAGATTGGTTATACGATGACAAACTGAGTGCAAGTGCAACACAATTATTATGTCGGTGTAGACATAGTCCCTTGTTCCATTAAGGGGGGTGGAGGCTTTACCCACTGTTTATCCCCGAAACCCAGAGTCATGGGAGGGCTGTGCTACAATGCGCTCCCCATGGTGTGTGATGATGACTGGTAGTTTCATGCTAGGGAAGCTTGGTCGATCTAGTCGACACTTCTCCTTACGGGTTCTAACTAGAGCTGGTCATGGCTTGAGACTTCAAGGTAGTCCAACAGAGGAAAGGATAGGATGTGGAAGTCAGTTGTGAATTAGGTAGACGATGTAGGTAGATAGGTGTAGCTTGAAGTCGGGAAGTAAACTCGATCTAACTGTGTATGTTAAGGACCTTGCAGAGCCATGTGTTGTAACTTAGTAACTGGTATTATTGTCCGTCAGTTAATTTTATGTAACTAAGTGAATGATCCAACAGTCAAGTTGTATTAAGAGTGAGTCGGTAAACCATAACTTAATTGATTGAGAATGTTGTGTGGTTTAATACTATTAGTGTACCTACACGAGGTATGTAAGTCGTAGCTACACTTACATAACTAGTCTACATATGTGACAATTGCGTGAAATAATACTGAACTATAATGTTTAGGCATTAATTACATTATTACTACTTATCTAACCAGGGGATTAAATTTATACATCAAGTTAGTAAATTTTGGTTTAATAACTTAATAGGATAATTGAGTGACTTAGGTGGTAATGAATGATGATTAAGTAATAATGTTGATTAATTTTAATTATTGTCGACTAATGTTAATTATTGTTGATTAATGTTAATTATTGTCGACTAATGTTAGTAATATTGATTAATGTTAATTATTGTTGATTAATGTTAATTATTGTCGATTAATGTTAGTAATATTGATTAATGTTAATTATTGTTGATTAATGTTAATAATGTTGATTAATATTAATTATTGCCGATTAATGTTAGTAATGATGATTAATGTTAATTATTGACGATTAATGTTAATATTGTTGACTAATGTTAATAAGTGTAAATGGTATAAGCTAGTTTAATTACCTCGTTATCATAGGTTAATGGTGTTAATAATATTAATTAAAAATATTACTAACTGGATTCCTTAAATTAACTATGTGTTAATAATGTCAATTAATATTAATGAGACTATTATTATCTTAAGTAATAGTTGTTAAATAGTTTAATAATAAACTAAGGTATAATATGGTACTAGGTGAATGAGTTTGATTAATTCTTAGATAATATTATTTAACTAATATAATAATATATTGATCAAATTTAAGTGTAAATATTAGTGATTATGCCGAGAATGAAGGTCGGTTGAATTGTGGATACTCATTCATCAGACTTTATATAACTTTTACTAATAACAATGTGATAAGTAAGTTTTGGAGTTAATTAAACAAATTTGTAAATTAAATTGTGAATTATTAAATCGTAAAGTCAACAATGATAGAAAGGAATTAAATAGGTTAAGAATTATTTAATGAGGAGTTATGGTTGGCGGGTGACCCCAACCAACACATTTTATAATGTTTTAATTATTAATGAGAGTCATGGGGATGGGCTCGAGAAAAGACTTAGAGGGAGAACATTTATGTTAGAGATAGGGTATTAATAGCAGAAGGGAAAGAGTTGGTAAGGGAGGAGAATAAGATCGAAAAGAGAATGGGGAGAAGGATCTTCACCTTAGCATGTTTTGGAAATTGGAACAGAGATAGAAAATTACAGAGAGCAAGAGAAGGGGTTCTTGTTGGAGTATTTTGAAGGGATAGAACTGGTTGGCTTGTACTCGGTTTGGGCTCAGGGGTCCAAAGGGGTACCTTTGGAGCTGGGTGGTCGGCAAGATCTCGCAAGTTGGCAGGGTTCCATACCGGATTGTCTGGTCGGTTGAGTTTCAAAGTTTGGGGAAGGCTTTTGGTTGCAGGTCTATAGAAGGGCAAAAAGGGAGCAGCTAAAAGGGGATCTACTAGCTATTTACATGTACTTATCCTACATGTATACAAATCAATTTCTAACCCTGTAAATCATTGTTTTCAAGTTATTATTTTACAAGCATGGAATTTAAACCTAAACTAGAAACCCAAAACAAAGACGAATGAAAACAAAGTAAAGAAGGAAATTGGCTTTAGACAAATGCCCTTGTTCTTCTTTTCTCTGTAATTTTTTTTTTCAGACTAGCCTGGCTAGATGAAATGATTTTTTTTTAAATACTGTAAACAATCATTTCCATTAATATATGCAATGGAATTTTCCTAAACCATTATATGTTATAGTTACAACTACATGGATAAAAAATCGTTTAGGTAAAATAACAAGTTGGTTATGCTATGATGCATTTTCATTTGTGAATTTCAATTTCGTTATAGTGATAATATTAAAAATGCAATTTTATCTTAGCTTTGGATTTGCATATGCAATCTTAGGGTTGTTTGTTGTTTGAGTTCTGTGTTTTTCCTTGTGGCTCCAAGTTTTGCTCAACAATTTTGAAAGTTTGAATGAATTTACTACTCTTTGAAAAAAGGCCTTTTGGTTAAAGTTTAGATGCATTTACTTTTGATGGAATGAATACCTCTTTTGGATGTCATTGGGATCAATAAAGGCACCGTTTAAATACATGCTTTTGGGTTCCTTGCTATGTTGTATGTAAATGTAGCATCAAACATTTTGAATGAATTTACTACTCTTTGAAAAAAGGCCTTTTGGTTAAAGTTTAGATGCATTTACTTTTGATGGAATGAATACCTCTTTTGGATGTCATTGGGATCAATAAAGGCACCGTTTAAATACATGCTTTTGGGTTCCTTGCTATGTTGTATGTAAATGTAGCATCAAACATTTTCAGACTCCAGGTCCTTATCATGTTAAACTCATTTATTTTTTATTTCAGTATACTCTTTTCAATGAAAACATCAGTAAGCATTATCTTAGATAACTTTTACACCTCGCTAATTAAGTGTAGTTAAAATATTTGTAAGCATTTTGATTTTCTTATAAATATCTATTGCAATGACATAACCACAAACATATAGTCCATAGATAAGGACAATGTTGTCTTCAATCCAAGCAATTATTTTTTCTTACTTTCTATAGCTGCATGGAGTGAAGTCTTTGCTATTTTTAAAAATAAGAAAAAACTCTCGCCTTGGTTTCCATTCTACAACTTGCAACAAAATAATCAACATTATAAAAAAAGAAACCATGCATAGCTCAACTGTTGTTGTGTCTGACAACCAAATACTTTTAATCTTATCATTGCACACCACACATTTGTTCTTGCATACAACATCTCTTCTCTTTGGCCTATGTCCATGCTTTAGCAATTTTCCCATGGCATGCTACTAACTTTGCACATTTGCATTCCAGTTCCTTTTCACTTTTTTTCTTCACGCCAATTTTGAAATCATTACAACTATGTCGGCTGCTAGCACTCCAAATTGCTTTATCACTTTTCTTTCTGCAACAAAAATAACCTTTCAATTGCAAACTATATTGTATAATAGATTCAATGGCAATTCGCTCACTGTAGTATTTTCTTTTTTTTACATTTCTGTGTCAATGCATATGATTTTCTTTTTTTATCCAAAAAAAAGAACTTTGCTTTGACAAAACTGTTCTCTAACAATGGCATGCACACATTGTGCAGGAATGTATCCATGGCGTTTTTTTATGGCGGATGAAAGCTTCGTGCCATGTTCTAGAACATTATTTTATGACAGGTTGTATGAAATTATTGGCAATCTGTGTTAACTAGAAGACACGTCTTTGAATACTATGTACTTGTCCCAGGAACCTGCAGTCCTTGCCTCGCATTTTGACATATGAGAAAAAAACTTATGGGATTGTAAGCGGCACTACTTTGCAATATTTTGCACTTTGAGCTTGCGGTTTTTGTTTTTGCTACAAAAAAAAGGCAGGGTTGGCAATGCGTACTATATGCTATGAACATAATTACCTAGCATAACTATTTAATAGTTTCTATAACAATTTTGAAATTGTCCCTTGTATTTGCAAATATCGATTGAACTATGTGTTCACGTCGTGTGCATATCTATTCATTCGATGCATTCTTTTTCATATTCTTTGGAAAGCTTCATCATACTAAGTGAAACCATCAAATGAGCATGGTTAAAAATAGATTTGTTTCACCTTGTCCGTATAGAAGTTAGAACTTGTTTGCTAACAAGTTTCCATGCTACTTGGAATTCCATTGCGTAATAAAGTTTGTTGGTAGGGACAGTAGATTTCCAAGTTATGGACCCAATGAAAAGATGACTACATAGGTTTGAGACTCATTCCCGCACTGGCTTGGCATAAGAACAAATGCAAAACAATTGCTTATTAGTTTCAATTTTTTGTGGTAGAAAGAGCATTTGGCCTATGTTATTCCTGGATAACACATCCATCTTAGCCAATCTTGTAACAACAAAATGAAGGTCTGAATTTATGGAATAATGATGTATGATTATAAACATCCTAAACCCAACATATGAACACTAATTTCAGATTACATGAAATTACTAAAAATCCCTTTCAAAGGAGTGCCTACAGACAAATATGGTAGCAAAGATCAATGCTCAATCCTGGCCCTCCTTAAGGACTAAGATTACCGATCAGAACAAGTGCTTGCAACACATTTCAAATGCAATTTCGAGCAACATAGAACCATCAAATATAGATGAAGGATGGTGAACCTTGAATGACAATAAACCTTGTAATTTTCTTTCCTTCACTATATCTTCAATACTAACCCTAGGTTTATTTTCGGAATCTTTCAACATCCAAACAAATGAGAGGGATTCTCCCAATGTAGAGTTCCATCTCAACTTCTCTTACAATAGAATAATAATAGTCAGTTCTAGATCCACTTTGTTTCATGCAATAAATACTGGAAACAAATCTAACAACCTTCTCAATGCCAGGGGCTTCTTATAAAAAAAAATTTCATGGGAAAGGATTTGAATGAGTTCTATATGCCATCTGTCAATATCCTGTGCAAAAACACCTAGTAACCACTCCCACTAAAATAATGATAGGTTCCAAGTCAATGTGAATGGTCCTCAAGCCAGAGCATTGTTTTTCCCTCAGATTGTCCAATGATTCCATATGTGTTGATGACAGCCAAAGCACTCCTGAAATAGGCCTTACATATTCCCATAAGAATGGATCTCCTAGATACAGTGCAATGGGAGATGATTCTTATAACAACCACTCAATGCTAGGATAGTCTTAAAACATGTTCTTTGACCACCTCTTTTACCTTTACCAAGAGCGATGGATGCTCTCTATGGGAAAACACTCCTCTTCTTTGATATTTGTGCCCTTTTGATATGCATTAGAAAACCTACAAGAGGTCGCTTAATTGATAATTTCTCCTTCCAAGAGTGTACTTGATGAGGATACAAGAGTTTCAGTGAATTTGGGTACCAATATAGCAAGGGCGTTCATGAAACCCACCAGGCTATGCATCATGCCTCCAAGTATAAAGATATGGTTTTCCAACTGTGACATGAACCAATGGTCCAAAATCAAACTTATCAACTTCAAAAATAAACGCGTTATGTTTGTAAACATGAACATTGGAATCTAGCTAAATTTAGTTGCACATTTTGTGAAGTGTCTATGTTTCAAGGCTGTTCAGTATTTTTAAGACATTGTATTTTTTTTTACAAATGTATTTTTCTTGGAAATCAAACTTGGCTTAATTAAAACCAAACACTTAAATTAGACTATATAATTAAATATAATTTCTTTTGTTGTATCTGAATTGTGGTCGATAATTGCTATCACTATTCATATTGGATGGGAGGATGTGGTTGGGATTTTGCATGGCACAGGCTATATGTCTGTAAACTGCATTGCAATGATATCTATGGTCTCATATTGTTGCAGGTGTAAAAGTGTTTTGAATATTACTTGTGATCTTAACACGAAAGGTTGATGGTTATGTTGTTAAGGGTTTGATAGTCGAAATAGCTATGAACCTGTCACGATGTTTCTAAGTGATTTGTTTCTCTTTTAAGGGTTTCAATCCCATGTCTATATGTTGCAAAAGTCTTTAAGGACTCTATCCTGGATAATTTATTTGATTTAATAAATGTTGAAAAGAATACTTAATGTTGATGTATAGAGGTTAGGGTTCTGTCTATGATGAATATTAATAGTTCAGTTAACTCTGTAAAAGAATTTGTGGTGCAATAAAAGTAATGTTTATTTTGCAGCTGTTATATTTCATGCATAACGATGAAAGAAATAAAATGAAATTATAACACTATGCTGTTTTGAAAAGAATAATAAGAAAATGCATAGCATAAGTCTTCTGAAAGGAAATAAATGACTTAAAGTGAAAACCCTAGGTTTCATACAAAGATGAAATGTCTACTTCTATTTCTATGTAAAGAAATATTATAGTGCCTATAATATGAAATACTGTTATAATTCCTAAGCCTAGACATACATAATTTATATTACAGTATATAACTGGTAAGGAATATTAAGGAAATACAACAGTGTTAGTCTATTCATTCATTTGACATTATGTCTATCATTTATCTACCTTAATTCTCCCTCTCTATACTAGAGTACTATACAGAAAACAGTATGGGAAAAATACAGTAGAGGTATTTTATCAATTCATATGTTTATTCAACAATTTACAAGATCCTAAATAGATCAAAAAATCATACTTTTACTTCTTCCTATTTTAAACTAACGGTTTCAAACTAATGAGATACTAAATCAGTAATTACAGAAATTAATTTAACTACTTAGGATTGAAATAACATGTAGAACCTGTAACTGTAGATAGGGTGGACAAACACCCAAGGAGGCCTGTTCCTACCAACCTTCTCCAAAAGAATCATCCAATCTACTTGCCTCCTTGGACCCCCGAGCCTGTTTACTAAACCACTAGGTAGATGAACTCTATGTAGAAGCAAGGCACTCAACTTTATATAACCAGCAATCAATAGAGACTTGCCAAAACCTCAATCTCTGCACTCAGTAGTAAACAAGGCAGACTTACACCATGATAAAAAACATAGCATTTCCCCTCATCGAATATTTTGTGTGCATACAACAAAACCACAAGGTAAGTTTCCTCGTCAGGAAAAGTGATGAACCTCAGTCCAAAATTTGATGGCTCTTAAAAAGATTGCCTAGGTCTTTAGTGGTCAGTTTTCAATCATGAGCCTCAAGCTCCAGTCTCATCTTTCAGGGCACTGTGACCACAATTCAAGGGAGTTGTCCCATACCAACAACTAGTTACTTGCCTCATCATGCTTCCAATTGTCCACTGCCTTCTACGCTGGATTTCATTCCACCTAGTGGGTTAGTAAACACTCTTTTAACAGCTCTCCTTGGGTCAGTGTCTCCTATTTTATTTATTTAAATAATAATATTGTGCAATTACAGTCATCCTTGGAAACTTGTCCAAATATAAAACTTTACAATAAAAGTTAAGATAATGTTTCCAACATAAATTGTTTTTCAGCAAAAAGGGGTATGCTACAAACACCCCCACTTAAGCTCAACATATTCCTCGATGTTACTTATTCTTCGTCACAGCCTCCCTAAAACAGAAATGGATATGCTGCCCGCATTTTACTTTCCAATTCCCAGGTAGCTTCATCGGGGATAAGGTGCTTCCATTGCACCTTTACCTACCCTATGTTATGATTCCATAGCATAATTTCCATCCTATCGAGAATACAGTCCAGTTCCACCTGAAAATCTCCTTCAGGTTCCACCTGTATGTCATTCCAATTCAACACATGAGTAGCATCGTGTACATATTTCTTTAAAACAGATATGTGAAAAACATTATGGATTCTTAAATTATATGGAAAATCCAACTGATATGCAACAGGTCCAATCCTTGATAGGACTTCAAATGGTCCAAAATACCTTGGTGCTAGTTTAGCACAACTCCCAAGCTTTAAAGAACTTTTCTTGGATTTTACCTTTACAAAAACATGATCTCCAACATGAAATTTGCTTTCAGTGCATTTCAAATCTGCATAACGTTTTTGCTGATCTTGTGCAACTTTTAAGTTGCCTTGCACCTGTTTCACGGTTAGCTCCATCTCTTTTAATAAATCTGGTCCTAACATTAATCTGTCAATAGGGTTATCCCAAGAAATAGGAGTACAACATTTTCTTCTATATAAAATATCAAATGGACTGAGTCTAGCAGATGCTTGATAATGATTATTGTATGCAAATTCAGCTAAATGCAAATAATATTCCCACTTAGTTGGCTGATCTTTAACATACATTCGTAACATGTCTTCTAAAATCTGATTAACCCTTTCAGTATGTCCATCAGTTTGTAGATGGAAAGCAGTACTTAAATTTAATTTAGTATTTAAACCCTTACACAATGTTGTCCAGAAATTTCCAGTAAACTTGGAGTCTCGATCATAAATAATTACCTTTGGAATTCTGTGTAAGCGAAAGATTTGCTTCATGAACACATCTGCAATGTTAGCAGCTTTGAATGTAGTCTTAATATAAATAAAATGAGCAGATTTACTAAATTTATCCACAACCACCATTATTGAGTCATTATGTTTATGATTCTTAGGAAAACCTGTAATAAAATCAATACTTATGATTTCCCATTTCCATTCTGGAATTGGAAATGGTTGCAATAGGCCAGTTGGATGTTGATGTTCAGCCTTAATGGTCTAACATTCAAAACATCTAACTATGTACTCAGCCACTTCATTTTTCATATTGGGCCAAAAATAATCCTTCTTTAGCATAGTTATCATTTTTTTATAACCAGGATGTCCTGAATAAGGACTTTTATGAACTTCATCCAAAATCAAAAACTTAATTGTTGACACATTAGGTATATAAATTCTATTTTTATATGTCATTAATCCTTTTTCATTAATGTTGTATTCTGTTATTAAATTTTCAAATAAATTTGCAGCAACCTTATCATGCAATTTTTGATAATTTTCATCTTGCTTAATTCCTTCTTCAATCTGATTTTCCAGATCTGTATTAAATGTGTTGATTGCTGCCACAAAAATTAATCTGGCATTTCTGTTCAAGGCATCATCAACTTTGTTTTCTTTACCCTTAATGTGTTGAATTTCAAAATCATACTCGCTAAGGAAACTAACCACCTAGCTTGCCTTACGTTAAGATTTGTCTGATCCAACAAGTATTTTAAACCCTTATTATATGTCATTAGTATAAACTTTCTTCCAATCAAGTGATGGTGCCACATTTTAAGTGCATGTATCACGGCTACCAGTTCTAGATCGTAAGTTGCGTAATTATTTTCGTGAATTTTTAACTTTCTATACTCAAAAGCAATAGCATGACCTTCTTGAGTTAAGACCCCTCCAAGTCCTTCGTTATATGCATAAGTGCATACAGCGAAGTCCTTATTAGGATCAACAATCTTTAATATAGGTGCTGTTGTTAATAACTATTTTAACCTTTTAAAACTTTCTTCGCATTTTTTATCCCAGACGAATTTCTTCCCTTTCTTCTGCAAAGAAGTTATGGGATTCGCAATTCTAAAGAATCCTTCAATAAAATTTCTGTAGTAACCTGTTATTCCCATAAATGACCATACATTAGTTACGTCTTTAGGGACAGGCCACTCATTAATTGCTCGTATTTTATCTAGGTCGACAGAAATTCCGTCTTTAGAGATTATGTGACTTAAGTACTGTATTTTATCTTTATAAAAGTCACATTTACTAAAGTTAGCATAAAGCTGATGTTCTCTTAACACTTGCAAAATTATTCTTAAATGTTCATTGTGCTCTTCTTTAGTTTTTGAATAGATTAGGATATCATCAATGAACATGATTACAAACTTATCTAAGTACTTATGCAGAACATTATTCATTAATCACATGAACACTGTCGGTGCATTAGTTAGCCCAAAAGGCATAACTACGAACTCGTAGTGCCCATAACGCGTTCTGAAAGCAGTTTTGAATATGTCTTCATCATTTATTCTAACTTGATGATATCCAGACCTTAAATCAATTTTAGTGAATATCTCTGCTCCGCGAACTTGATCAAATAGATCGTCGATGCAGGGCAAGGGATATCGATTTTTAATTGTCATTTTATTAAGTTGACGGTAATCTATGCACAGTCACATGGTACCGTCCTTTTTAACAAAAATAACCGGTGCTCCCCAAGGAGACACACTAGGCCTTATATAGCTTTTATCTATTAATTCTTTTAGCTAATATTTTAGTTCATTTAACTCCAGGATATTCATTCTGTAGGGAGCCTTTGAGTTTGGTACCGCACCCGGTACTAACTCAATGGTGAAATCAAATTCCCTTTTCGGAGGTAATCCTGGAATTTCTTCCGGGAATACGTCAGAAAAGTCCCTAAGGATGGGTATATCCTCCAGTTTTAATTTATCTTCTTTAGATGAACATTCGTCATTAATAACATTAACATCAAACATTTTACAACCCTTTCTTGCAACTCTCTTTACTTGTAAAGTAGAAATTTGTCTTATAGAAATCTTCCTATGAATTCCTTTTACTATTTTAGTTTTTCCTTCATTATTCAAACAAGTAAAAGATTTCTCATAACAATTAAGTACTACTCTATGTTGTTCAAGCCAATCCATGCCAATCAACAAGTCATATGACCCTAAGGGTAAAACATTCAAATTAACTTGCGTTTTCAGCTGACTCATAAATACATCACAACTTTTAACAAAATTTATAACCTTTCTTTTAGTGCCTATTGCTAACTGAACTAACGAGAAATTATCAAATTTTTCTACCTTTAACCGCAATTTTTCACTAAATCAAGTGAAATGTAACTCAAACTTTTACCTGGATCTATTAGAATAGAAATAGATTTGTTTTGTATCATACCTTTGATTTCGACCATAGATGTTTGATGGTTTTCTTGATGATTTTCCAATGCTGCATTTATCCTGGGAAATCCTCTTGCTACATCTCCAACTATAGGCTCATCTTGTATGGTGTGAACGTTGCTGACTATCTTTCTCTTGCATGGGAATTGAGCTCTGGTATGGGGTCCACCGCAATCATAACACTTCAAAGATGATTTATGTTCAACATATCAGGTGTTGTTATTATTGTTGTTGTTATTATTATTAGACACATTCCTTGCAGTAGTAAAAGTCTAGGGTGCATTACCCTTGTAATTATTATTACTTGAAAAATTTCTGTTATTAAAATTTTTCCTAAAACTTCCAGAATTTTGATTAAAACTTTTCTTTTTATGTTCAAAATTATTAGATTTATTACTTCTCCAGTTCGATACACCTTCTCTTCTCTTGTTCCCTTCAAAACAGAAATTAGCCTTCCTCATGACTTCTTCAAGAGTTGATGGGTTATCATACTCAATTATGTCCTTTATGTGGAAGGGTAAACAGCTTAGGAACCTTTGCATCTTAGGTTTTTCTCCTGCTAGGTAAGGTACATACCTTAAGAAGCTGAGAAACTTGCTGCATAACTCCTTCATGGTCATTAAACCCATCTTTAAATCATAAAATTCTTTTGACTTATCTTCGTAGTACTGTTCGGATAAAAACTTTTTCTTAAACATGTTCTTAAACGTTCTCCATTTTATGTCTTTATCCTTAAGATTTTTAACTCTTTTAACATCTTGCCACCAAATATCTGCCCTTCCGGTCAGATTGTATATGGCCATCTTAGCTTTCAATTGAGATGAGTAATTATAAATATGAAAGTACTTCTTCATTCCGGACAGCCATGATTCAGCTGCCTCTCCCTTTTCATTTTCGCCATTAAAAGTTGTTGGCTTTATCTTTTTAAATTCTCCAGTAATTTGTTCATGCTGCTTATGCTTCCTTTTCTTAGAACAACAATCACTGTCACTGTTGTCCTAATCAGAATTACAGCTACTTCGATCAGATTCAGATGAAGAGCAACTATTACCTTTACCACGCTTTGATTTCTTGTTCTTATGTTTGTGGGACATTGTACTAGAATCGGAATTTACTTCTGATTTCCTTCCTCTTTCCTCGTTATGGTATTTCTCCATTAAAATATGATTTAACTCTTCCTGTGCCCTCATAATTCATTCATTATCTCCTTTAACAGTTATTATTTCAGATATTAAATCTTTTATAGTACGTAGTAGTTTAGAAGATTGATTATTTAATTCTACGTAAATTCCTTCATTACCATTATTATGTGCGTTGTTATTATGTTCATTATGATGAGGAGATTTGTCCTCTACTGATTCTTTTGGTATATCCATACCTGCAATTTAAATGTCAAATTGTTCTGTACATAAACAAAATTAAATAAAAGTTAGTAACTAAATTTTTTGTTCTCTTTTTCTGTTTTGCGCACGTCAGCCTATTTCAGGGTGAGAGTTTGAACTCACGCTCTGATACCACATGTAACATCCTGAAAATTTAAAAAAAAAAAAAAATTCAATATAGCATTTAATGCATAAACTAATTGTGCAGAATTATAATAAATGCTTCTATGTCATTTTACACAAATAATGTTTATAATGGTCATACAAATGTATTGTTTTGGGACCTATTATGAAATGAAATTAAAATCTTCATTAAGATGCTATTATATGTTTCCTTGTCTCAGCTGTATTCTTAGATTACTTATATCGATGCTCAAACAAATATTAATGTTTATAAACGCTAACTATTGTTCTTCTTTTGATGATGAAGGGGTCTATGGGTACCCCAAGGCTTACTTAGCATTTATGCTAAAGCATTTGAACCTTCCTTTTCGCAGATGACAAGTAAGGGTGACACATCAGATCAAGTAATACTAGTATATTTTAAAATGCACTTTCAGTTAGTCGTCAATGATTTTGTATAAGTTTCTAAAGTACTCCATGGAGAGAGCTATTAATGCTGTGAAATTTTGAACTTAGAGTTTGATGCTCAGGTAACTTTTAGTTTGTAGTTCCAGATTTACTTAATATCCTATGTTATACAAGCATGGCCTGAGGAGGTACTTATAATGCGACTCGTCTAAAGTTTATAGTTATAACTATATAATTTATACAATTCCTTGTTTAATATTTAAATGATGAACTAGATTATTGTAGCAAACGTTTAGATAATATGACAATGCAAATATTGTAAAATGGCGTGCCTTTTATGAAACATAGGCTAAATGAAGGATATCATATATCCCTATAGTATGTGAACTACTTGCAAATTATCATGCGATTTCCTATACTAGATGGACTATATGTTATTTCCATGCTTTTCCTATATCATTTAAACTATATGCAAAAAGCTTATGCATGAGTCCTATATACAAAACAATAGAAAACTATGAGCATTATCATGAACTTTTAAACATGCACTTGATACATTTTGATTCAACACTATAGGTGTAACTATTACTTATATTAAAATATATATAATGTGACAGGTTTACAATCAAACCTTCGTGCCAACGTATGATAAGGACAGGGTCATTAATGGTGTGGTGGTTATGTACATGCATGCATTCGTATTCAGTTTCTAGCATTTAATACTCCTGTCTACTTCCATAGTGGATATCCCGATGGCTGCTTTCGTGGATAGTATCACATGAAGGCTTTTGTAAGGAAGGAACACACGTTGTTGAGTTGTGCAAGGTTCAACCTAAGCTGGTCTCCACGGTGGCAATGGTTATTAATGGTAGTCATAAATGTAGTGGTTGCTTGGAAATACATTGTGTTGTGATGTACAATCTCCACCGTTGATCTTATGATACTCTCAGGCTTTGGGACTTAACCCTAATCCTCCACTAAGTCTCGAATTTGTTGTTTCCTTTGGCATTCATTGTAAGTTGTTGTTGGCTCCGTGGAGAGGCTGACGGGCCTGAGAAGTTTCAGGGTTTCGTTAGCAGGTTTTTGGGAGCTTCTCCAATGATTCGAAACCGTGACCTGAGGGTGATTTCTGATACATGTTGATAGCTTAATAGGCGAGCCCTATTGTGTGAGTTTACAGCAATTGTTTGTAGTTGGAAGGATTCCAGGGTTGATGATAGTCTTGTGTGTAGGTTGAACCAATAGTCGGTTTTCCTTGTATGTAAAGTGGTGGTTCTCAGAGTTGTCTCCAACCTTCGCTGCGTTCGGTAGTGAGGTGATGGTGAAGGTTTAACATTGGCTATGGCATCTCTGCTCCATAAGAAGTTTTTTTAAAGGTAATGTACAGGTTTCGAAAACATGCTTCCTTCTATTTATTTATGAGTTGCAGTTGTTGTTATTTCGTTTTAATGAATTTTCCTTTATGATACTCGTTTGACCATACTTGGTTTGTGTGGTAGGTTCTTTTGGATTTTGGTTCCCAAGCTCGAATTTGAAAGATGGAAACTGCAATGGAACTGGTAAGCTTCGGTGGTTTCCTTGATGGCTTCAGCTTGGTGACTGTTGTTCCTTCTTAGGTTCTTAGCCGAGACTTCATTGTTAATGTAAGGATGTGGAAGGTGACCACCGTCGTGATGTTTGTGAGCTGACTGGAAGCTTGGGGAGGATGAAATTCTCAACCCACTTCGTCGTTAAGCCTATGGTGTTTGTTTTCTGTGTAGTTACTTTGTAAAAGGATGTAGACAGTTGAGAGGGTTTTATTCCTCGGTTATTCTGGTTTAATAAAATATTTTGGTTCGATAACTTAATTATGTTTACGTGTGTCGAGACTTTGAGCGATGCTCCAGAATATGTGATAATTTAATGTTTTGTCTTTGAAACGTTGTGTGTTTAAAGATGGTTGAGAGCCAAAAGGTTTAAGCTTAAGATTCACATTCAAAACCCTGAACCTGTTGGTTTTGGTGGTAGCTTTGATCATTCTGGGAAGTCGAATCTGAAAACTGAGTCTTAATCTCATTTATCTATTTAGTTCGATGCAGACTATGGTTATACTAGGGTTGTAAAGCCACTGTGTGATAATGATGCTAAAATATGTTTCCTAGTTTTGGCTATAGACTATGTACTGAAATCATGACTAAAACTTTACTTCTATTTGAATGAATCTTACTTGTGATAATAACACGAAAGGTTGATGGTTATGTTGTTAAGGGTTTGATCGCCGAAATAGCTATGAACCTGTCACGATGTTTCTACGTGATTTGTTTCTCTTTTAAAGGTTTCAATCCCATGTCTATATGTTGCAAAAGTCTGTTAAGGACTCTGTCTTGGATAATTTACTTGATTTAATAAATGTTGAAAAGAATACTTAATGTTGATGTATAGAAGTTAGGGTTCTGTCTATGATGAATATTAATAGTTCAGTTAACTCTGTAAATAATTTGTGGTGCAATAAAGTAATGTTTATTTTGCAGCTGTTATATTTCATGCATAACGATGAAAGAAATAAAATGAAATTATAACACTATGTTGTTCTGAAAAGAATAATAAGAAAATGCATAGCATAAGTCTTCTAAAAGGAAATAAATGACTTAAAGTGAAAACCATAGGTTTTGTACAAAGATGAAATGTCTACTTCTATTTCTATGTAAAGAGATATTATAGTGCCTATAATATGAAATGCTATTATAATTCCTGAGCCTAGACATACATAATTTATATTACAGTATATAACTAATCAGGAATATTAAGGAAATACAACAATGTTAGTCTATTCATTCATTTGGCATTATGTCTATCATTTATCTACCTTAATTCTCCCTCTGTGTACTAGAGTACTATATAGAAAACAGTATGGGAAAAATATAGTAGAGGTATTTTATCAATTCATATGTTTATTCAACAATTTACAAGATCCTAAATAGCTCAGAAAATCATACTTTTACTTCTTCCTATCGTAAACTAACTATTTCAAACTAATGAGATACTAAATCAGTAATTACAGAAATTAATTTAACTACTTTGGATTGAAATAACATGTAGAACCTGTAACTGTAGATAGGGTGGATAAACACCCAAGTAGGCATGTTCCTCCCAACCTTCTCCAGAAGAAGCAGTCAATCTACTTGCCTCCTTTGGACCCTCGAGCCTGTTTACTGAACCACTAGGTAGATGAACTTTGTGTAGAAGCAAGGCACTCAACTTTATATAACCAGCAATCAATAGAGACTTGCCAAAACCTCAATCTCTGCACTCATCAGTAGAAACTTTGCACTCAGCAGTAAACAAGGTAGACTTACACCATGATAAAAAACATAGCATTTCCCCTCATCGAATCTCTTGTGTGCATACAGCAGAACCACAAGGTAAGTTTCCTCGTCAAGAAAAGTGATGAACCTTAGTCCAAAATTCGATGGCTCTTAAAAAGATTGCCTAGGTCTTTAGTGGTCAGTTTTCAATAATGAGCCTTAAGCTCCAGTCCCATCTTTCAGGGCACTATGACCACAATTCAAGGGAATTGTCCCATACCAACATCTAGTTACTTGCCTCATGATGCTGCCAATTGTTCATTGCCTTCTACCCCAGATTCCATTCCACCTAGTGGGTTAGTAAACACTCTTTTAACAGCTCTCCTTGGGTCAGTGTCTCCTATTTTATTTATTTAAATAATAATATTGTGCAATTACAGTCATCCTTGGACACTTGTCCAAATATAAGACTTTACAATAAAAGTTAAGATAATGTTTCCAACATAAAATGTTTTTCAGCAGAAATGGGTATGTTACATGGTTTCACTGCATTTTATTGTACTTATTAATACTACATTATTGGAGAGCTCGTTGGTTCTTATATTGTGCATTATGCAAACACTTTCGGAAACTACATGGATAATGTTTAAAGAGATAAGCATTATGTGTTAGAAATTGAACGGTGTTATTTCAAATGTTGGCATTAACTTTGACATTACATTAACTAAGGAGCCATGTTTTGAATCCATGTTTGGTGATTAAGACATACGATAGATACCTTGAAATCAACTGGTCCTCAGAGATAGAGAATTGCTAATGCCAAGAACTTAAACCTTTTTCAGGAAAGCGTAGCCTCATAAATATATTGAAATTTGTGTTGATAAAGCTACGGTTTTAATGTCTTTGATGCCTGAACTACATAGACACAATTGCGAAGTTTGAAGTTTGGCAAAACATAGACCAAAGACAAGTTGCAGATTACCGATGACATAGGCTGAATTCAAATTGCATCTACAGCCATAAGGAAGTCACCATGTTGTGGCTCTTGTTAGAATAAAAAATGCAGGATTTGATTTTATTTTAATTTTTATGAATGCTTTACAATTTGGAAAATACATAAAAATTTGCCAAATGTATAGATAAACTTACAATTACCACATGGGAAAATCGAATGTTGGATATTCAATCTTTGTTTGTCAACATTGGATCATGAGCGTCATGGATTTACATTATTTTATTATTACACCCAGTTATGGCTTATTAAGCACACATCTTATGTCATTGTCATGAGATACTGTCATTATGTTATTCATGACAGTATTTCTTATCTAGAATGCATAACTTTTGGAATTTTGGGGTATTGATGCATATAAAGACAGGGGGTAACTAATTAAAAGCCAAAATCTAGTCACATGTACATAAATTTATTTACTTTTTAAACTTTTGTGTTATGATGACATATGGTAAATTATATAAAAGATGGTTTATTACAAAAGTCATGGTTTCACATTAGTCAAAATGGAGGACATTTGTATATATATAGTTAGAATTTAATTATCTCCTCTTTTTCTCCACATTAATAAATCATTTAGTAATCTTAAATGTGTTCTCTTTGACAGGTTGCTACCACC
This sequence comes from Larix kaempferi, assembly GCA_027924585.1. NCBI lineage: Eukaryota > Viridiplantae > Streptophyta > Pinopsida > Pinales > Pinaceae > Larix > Larix kaempferi. The sequence continues at coordinate 7,967,630 of BSBM01000438.1, forward strand.
TCATTCACATTTTTTATTATCGAGAGGAGGGAAACGGCTCAACTTCTCACGTAAAAACCACCATCAGTTCATCATATAGTTGGCTATTAATTTTGAGATAATCGCCTTATGTTACAGAGAGGCCTACGAGAAAGGACACGTGGCTACCAAAACTCTTGCATCAAATTACCACGCAATTCTATACACCGAACTTTTGAAAATCTTATAAAATTTTGCCTATTGCAAACAAAAAATTACACGGAATAGTTAATATATGGAAATCCTTTACAAGATGTCAAGGGACATAATAATGAAGCAATCTTCTTTACCTAAAAGCGTAATTATAAATTCATTTAATTTAATAATCAACTCATCTTCTTTACCTAAAATCGACTGTTAAAAGCTACACGGCAGGTATTCATTCAGGAAACAGTAATTTAAAGAAAAATCAAGATATTAATTTTTAAAATATCTTGATTCGGTATAATTTAAGGAAAAATCAAGATATTAATTTTTAAAATATTAAAAGAAATAAAAATATTATTTTTTTAAATTTAAACAAATTAAATTTATATGGGATGATTCGATATAATTTTAAAAAATCAAGATATTAATATTTTTTTTAAATTTAAACAAATTAAATTTATATAGAATGATTCGATATAGTTTTAAAAAATCAAGATATTATTTTTTTTTTTAATTTAAACAAATTAAATTTATGATATATATTTTTTAAATTTATAAAAATAAATAAATCTTTGATTTTATAGTAACATCAGAAAAGTGTATAAATCAATTCCCAACAAAGCTTTGTTAGTGTACAATGCTTACCATGGATTTGAATGGGATGGTACGATATGATTTTAAAAAATCAAAATATTAATTTTTAAAATAATAAAAAAACAAAGATAATTGTTTTTTAAATTTAAACAAATTAATTTATGATATATATTTTTTATATTTATAAAAATAAATAGATCTTTGATTTTAGATAGCAACATGGATGACTTGATAAGCGAAGGGTTGATGTTGATTTTGAGGTGTTTTCTTTTTTTCTAAAGGTTTTATTTTGGTATAAGTTTTTTATGATTGTGTTGGTCTAAGTTTTATGGATAGTCAATAATAACATGCTTGCTACCATTTCAAAGTCCATACTTTTTAGTGAACCTTTTTGTTTTCTTGAAATACTGAAAAACCTCAACTTGTAAAATGGTGACTATTAAAATATACATTGTTTGTTACTCCTTCCCATGGTATAACATGATAAGTCCAAGTTACAAAAGCTCCGGATAAAGGGGGATGATAAGCCCAAGTTATAAAAGCTTTGGATGAAGGGAGATTAAAGGTATTGAAAACAAGGATTTCCCAAGCCAACCCTCATGCTTGAAAGGAAGTGAAATATTTCCTTTCAAAATGGGAAATCTCCAACGAGAAGAAGATATTTTATTCCTCTAATATTGAGATGCATAATGGTTTCTCTATTGGAGTATAGAAGAATAGGCATTTTGAAAGTTTTTTACTCTCTTCAACAACACCCATTGGTTCTTATCCAAATTTAAGTGTTGTGCACTGAATCCAAGTTGCTCTTCTTCTCAATCTAAGGCTCTTCTCTTCATTATTAAAATGCAAATATCATTATTCTATGTGCGAGGGGTTTTCTTAAAGACATTACAAGACAGACGCATACGTCAACATTAGCTAACAACTCCTCTTTCTTTTATATGGACTAGCACTACTTTAGATATGGCTCCCTTTCTATAAACCCAATTAGCAAGTGGTTTTGTTATGTTATGTTGTTGGGACTCTGCTTCATTCCTCTCCTTGAATTTAGATCCCCCCTTCTTAGACTATCAAACTCTCCTCTACTATGTCTTTTCCTCATTTTTGTTATTCAAGAAGCTTGAAGGCCAAATGACACTAAAGACGAAGAGCTTTCTTGAACTATAGTACATGAGGACACGAGCAGAGTAATAACTTGTCCAACGAGTAGCTTGAATACAAGGCCAGTCTTGATCTTGAATTATGCTACTAGATTGCATGCCAAGGGCACTCACCTTTGGGAGAAGTGGACTTCCACCTTGCTCGATAGGCCTCTTTGAGAAGCTAGTCCTTCAATGGAGTTTCGTAGGCCTATATCTTAATTACAGTCTAAGTCATTGTTTACAGTTTTAGTTAGTCATATGTCTACTTTGCTCGATGAAGTGGTTTAAATAGGTGAGTTTCAGTTTTGGTCTCTAATAAAAACAATCTTTTGTAAAAAAACTTCAGTGTTATGCTTATTTATTTTATAAAAGAGTTTGAGCATAACTTGAACACCACTGATGAAAAGCCAAGCTCCACAAGATCACCATTGATGAAAGCCAAGCTCCACAAGTCTTTAAACGTATGTACTCTATTTTCCAAAAAGCAATATAATCTTACTTTAAAAAACAAAAGGAAGACATACAATTGAGAAAATTGTGATTACCCCCACTGCGGGTGACGAACGTGGGCCATCCCACGAGGAATACAGCCAACTCCGAGATAGGATAGTCACCCGCCACCGCCAGACAAGTGGCGAGGCACGTGCCTGCCCGTGCTCCACATGCGTCCACCCAACCTTCCCATGTGTCTGTGACTCCTTAAGGCGGTTAGCATGACTTGTTGTGATCTGTCTGGTGCATTTCATCCTTCCATCTGGGCTATTGATCGTCATCATTCCCTGGTCTGGACTTCACGTTTCCTGATGGCTCCCGCGTGCGTGCATTCCTGTCCCTGTACTCCCGCTCCAGGCCGAGTAATTTCCATTATGGAAAAAGAATCCTACAGAGGAGATGTTAATCGCAGCAGGAGGAGAGAGAAACACGGTTTATTTTATGGAAGAAACTGTATGCAAAGCTTGAAAGCTGCTTGGCGTCTCGCCCGCTACAGCACGCGCACAACTTGGGGAGGTCGGAACTTAGTTTCTGCTACGATGTCGCCTGAGAAACGACCTTACATTCAACACAAATCAAAGCCAACTGGACCCTCGCCAAGACCGCCAGTTAGATTCATGAGGGGCGTTGTGGGAAAAGCCCGTCGGTTCAAGTAGGAAATTCGGTCGGAGGTTGAAGCAGAAATTCAGGATGCTGAGGATGATGCACAGGTGACCGAAGGATGTTTGTTTGACACAGAGACTAGGAACGAGTTTGAGGCATTAGTCCCGGACCCCAGGAACACCAATGGTCGAACTACTCTATACCAGAAAACACTGGATTATCATCGGCAGCAGAAGGTTGTTCTTGGAAAATCTTTGGCTAAACGAGGAGAGGCTCATGCAGAAATCCTCCTTCAGCAAGATGAAATGGTTCTCCTCCTCACGTAGATCATTCAGAACCAGAAGCAAATTGCTAAAAGACTGAGCATTGAACTCGCTGGCTCCCATGCGGCCACGACAGGTTAGAACTATTAGTCTAAGCCTAGGACTCTGTCCTTTTTTATTCCTAGTTAGTTTTACAGACTCTGTGCCGGTATATTTAGATTTCTGGTCAAACTGTTAGTTGTTTTCAAAACTTGTAATGGCAATCCTAAGTTTGAATTCGGGTATGTTTTCTCTATGTTGAGAAGGCTCTTTAAACTTCTAAATTTTTGTTCTGGATCTGTTTTCTCTGCTATGAGAAGGCCTTATAAACTTTCTGTTTATTTGGATATAAGTAATATAAGGAATCATACTAACTTACAAAAAAAAAGAGATAGTTATGATTAAATAAACCAAACAATCTACCCCTAATGTGTAATTAGGAATGAAAAACGAAAATTAATGTTGACGAAAGAAAACCTCATATTATGAGGTGAAAACAAGATCTAATGGAATAAACCAACCATATTCAAGAACTCCCATAGGCCAAATAAATGGAGTCATATAAATTCATAAAATAAAAAAAATGAAACTATGGCATGCTCGATATTCGCTCGAGAGATGATGTGTCATATTTTATTGCAACACTAATCCACAATAATCAATCAATTATGTTATTTCTTTAATCCACAATAATCAATCAATTATGTTATTTCTTCATTTAAAAGACACCTATTATAAAACGCCAATGATATTCATTTTACAGACAGCGGGATAGCTCAGTTGGGAGAGCGTCAGACTGAAGATCTGAAGGTCGCGTGTTCGATCCACGCTCACCGCAATCAACAACGTTTCAGAGGATAGAAATTTTCTTGTTTTTAAATTGTAATTTAACTTAAAATCCTGCTTATAAATTGTGAAACAAAAGAGTTTAGGGGTTTTAAATTTAAATTATAATTTATCAGCTTAAAATCATATTTTGGTTTCACATGATATGTAAAAATCCTTTAAAATTTATATTCCTGCTTCCTTCTTGGCTAAAGTATGATCGGCTGATTCAAATCTTTTTAGTTACAATTTGAACAAGTGTTCCTCAAATGCGTTTTGAATCTTTGGTGTTGCATCTATATCAATTGGAACAGCAGCAAGACAATCTCTCACTTAAAGTTCATCTTCAATTAGATTCTCAAATATTTTAAACTACCAATATTAATCTTTTTCCTTCTATCTTTGTTATTATACAGTCTAAGTTTTCTCACCCCAAGCCTGATCTATTGATGGGACCAAATGTGTCTCTCTCCTCCCTAAAGGCCGTCGAAAGTGATATGCTGAAATGATTGCCATTATATGATACCACCTGCGGCGATGATAATACTAGTTAAGTTTTTTTAAATAGATAGGTTGCTAAGTAGTATACAAATATTAATTCTCTATATTATCAAGTAATTTGTTTATAGTACTTAACTTATGATTTAAGTAATTTATTTGTAGCATATAACTTGTGACTTGTGAAGGTCACTAGACATAAATTAAATAGCCGTGTTAGTAAAAGTTAAATAAAGAAAATCAAGTTAAATGAAAAATATCATATGAATAATTGCTACTTGAAAAATGATCTATTATCAATGTTGTTTATTGTCAATGTTGTTTATTCTGCTTCAAAAACAAAGTAAGAAAGAATGCAAATCTGTGAAACTTCTCAAGTCTACTATCTGAAAAGCAAAAGCAACAGAAAAGTATCGGTCTCTAAAAGCACATTCTTAACAGATCTCTATGCTGCAGGCAATCAATGAAAGAACATCCCATTCCCATTCAAACCAAAGAGCATGCATCAAGGCATTGGTTATTCAATATATAGTCAATGAAGAACATCCCGTAAACCAAAGAGCATGCCTCGAACCTCTGGCTATTCAATATATCGTGCTTTCTAGAAAATTGGAACGTTACATTTATGGATACTTTTCAGCTCCACGTCCTCTAATGAGTCTAATCCACCAACACTCACACGCCCTAAAAAGCACTAACTTAATAATGAACCCCATAAATTCATTTAATTGATTAATGAACCCATCTTCTTTACCTAAAACCCTAACTATAAATTCTTTTAATTTAATCATGAACCCATCTTGTTTACATAAAAGCGTAAGGAGTTTACTTTTAAAGTTTGTTTGACGTAATGCAAATTTTGGTAGTTAACAAGTGCATCACCGAGGAAGAAAGACGTGAAAGATGCAGATAGATTAATCCAGGAAATCAATAATAACAAATACGGGTTTCTAGCAGGTGGGGATGTAGCTCAAACGGGAGAGCGCTCGCTTTGCATCTGAGAGGTACGGGGTTCGATACCCGTCCCCACCAACGAACTACCACCGTATAAACAATCAATCATAAAATAAAAATCTTTCTGGAGTGTTTTAAATAAAAAATTATCATTTTTAATTTAACCTAAATTAACTTAATTAATGATCTAATTTTCTTTATAATATTTAAGACTCAAAATATTATTTTTAAGATTTAAACAAATTAAATTTATAATAATTATTTTGTTAGTGTACAGGGATGAAGATAAGCTTACTTGCATTATATTAAGCGGCCAAGGGGAGGAGCTAAAAAGGTCAACCCTTCACTTTGTTCGCTAGAAGGGTTGATGTTGATTTTAAGGTGTCTTCTTTTTTAGTTTTTCTTTTTGTTTAAGTTCTCTATAATTGTTTTGGTCTAAGTTTTATCGATAGTTACCACTTTAGAGTTCATACTTTTCATTGAATTATTTGGTTTTCTTGAAATTTGGTTATCTCACTAAAAAAACCCAACTTGTAAAACAGTGACTATTAAAATATACATTGCTTGTTGCTCCTTCCCATGGTATAACATGATAATCCCAAGTTACAAAAGTTGTGGATGAAGGGGGATTAAAGGTATTGCGAAAAGGGATTTCCCAAGCCAACCCTCATGATTGAAAGGAAGTGAAATACTTCCCCTCAAAATGGGAAAACTCCAATGAAAGGAAGTGAAATGCTTCCCCTCAAAATGGGAAAACTCCAATGAGAAGAAGATATTTCATTCCATTATAATATTAAGATGCATAATGGTTTCTCTATTGGAGTATAGAAGAATAGGTGTTTTGAAATTTGTTTCCTTTCTTCAACAATACCCATTGGTTTGTGAGAGAAGCCAAAATTAAGTGTTGTGCACTAAATCCAAGTTGCTCTTCTTCTCAATTTGTGCCTCTTCTCTTCATTATTAAAATTCAAAGATCAGTGTTCTATGTACAAGAGGTTTTATTAAAGACATTACAAGACAGTCGCATACTTCAACATTAGCTAACAACTCCTCTTTCTTTTGGACGAACAAGCACTACCTTTGATATGGCTCCCTTGCTATGAACTCCAACTAGCAAGTGGTTTTGTTATGTTATGTTGTCAGGACTCTGCTTCATGCCTCTTCTTGAACTTAGATCCCCGTTCTTCTCATACTACCAAACTCTCCTCTACTATGTCTTTTCCTCCTTTTTGTTGTCCAAGAAGCTTGAAGGCCAAACGACACTAACAAATTGAGTTCATTACTATTTCTTAGAAGTTAGGAGGCTATACAATTTACCTCCAACTTGGATTTTGTCCCCTACATATTGATGGGGAGACAATACAATTCTCCAAACATTGATTTTGTTCCCCCTCAAGCGTTTCATTCTCAAACTACATAAAATCTCAAATGCAAACTTATTTCCTCTCAACTACAATTATGTTCCGACTACCATAATGCTCAAATGACCAAATGGTTTTCTTGTGGTTTAAGTACCTTCCCTTATCAAGTGTTTCCTAGTGTGGCTAAAAAAATTCATTCTCCCCTTCTTGGCAGTGATTTCATGCTCTCTTCTTGCAAGTATATGTTACCCTCTCCTACCACAATTTGTGCTTTCCATTCACTATAACCATCACCTTTTCTCGTGACCTCTTATTCTTTGGATGTTGTAGATTTCCATTACTAGTGGGGTTAACTTCATTGGAGAGTTGCCTTCATGATTTGCCATGAAGTCCCATGTAATGGACAAGTCTCCATGTGTTGGTTACTTCCAAGAGTAGAATACTCTATTGTTTGAATACCTTGTAGCAGTGGAAGGTCTATCTTATCACTTCCCAATTGGATGGTTTGCACATTCTTGTGTCTAATACCTCCAAAATTTTTGAAGGAATGTGTAGACCATGGATCCAAGAATGATCCAATGGTGTGCAACCCTCCTCCCATTGCCACTAGTTGCGTCGAGAGGAGCTTTCTACAACCCAAAGTGGATGAGATGTGTCACGTCTATCACTTGACATGGCACATGTCCGCTCCTAAAACTAACTATAAAAAAATATAAATCAAGCACATGTCGGCTCAAATTTAAACTGGCTAGATTGTAGAATACATTTATATAAATATATACATCGAATTGTTGAATATCAAGATATATGTTTTTTTAGGTGAAAGATATACATCGAATTTCAATTACAATTTCCATTTACGTATCCTCGCATTTAAAATTTTAATCTTTTCATAAATAGTTACAAGACAACTAAATCTTTGTGAATTAGTAACTAGTCTTGCCTTGATTTGATCTACTAGAGAGACACATATTCACAACCAAATCACTACATATGGATTAAGAATATCTATTTTACTTCATAATCAATGAATGAATGCAATTGTTGCCTATTTGTAGGATTCATAGTTGGCATGTGGATGATGCTATGGAGACTATATTGATTATGTATTATTAAGTTAATAATAGAACAATAAGTTAGATAATAGTTTTATGTTAATTGCAAATTAATAATAATTGGGTAAATTGCAAGTTTTTTACTTCATAATTAATTAATTAATGCGAATTTTGCTTATTTGTAGGATTTATGTGTTATAGTACTTTTACAACATGAAATAGTTGGCACTTAGACAATTATATTTGGGTAAATAACTATTTTACTTCATAATTAATTAACTAATGTGATTTTTGCATATTTGTAGGATTTATGTGTTAGCATTTACAACATGATTCCAAATTGGAATAGTTGGTGCCTGGACAATTGTAATGGAGGTAAACATTTCCTCAATTTAGGACCCTAAAATGAAGTTGCACCTTAAGGGATTTGATCCCTCTCGATGCTTGATAGAGCCAGAGTTAAGATGCATCTATGCTAGTTTACTAACAATGGGACTCATGAGATTCTTAAAAACCCAGGGAACATCCATACCACAAGAATTTCACATTAATATGGGTTTTCGATCCTTTACACAATACAACAATTATTTGATAATATCTTTTTTGCTCTCTTAAATTCTCCTTATCTTCGTGAATCTCTCAACTTCTCCTTAGCTTCATTAACAATTGGTTTCAGTCACTTGTATGAGTTGTTGATTGGGACAAGTAATGGGAACATGGCCTTCATCCTCCTCTTGTCTTGGAGAAATGCTAAGGTAGGAACTTCAACAAGGTAACTAAGGTAGCGTATGAAAACAAATTTATAGATATAGACCTTATTTCAAGGTGCCAAAATGGTGTTAAGAACTATTGGTTTACACCAATACTCACGCTTTCTCTTCTATGCACATTTCAAAGTCCACACTTTCTCTTTTTTGCACATATTTGAACTTGACTAGTGTTCATCTTGGATTCTTGAATTTGTGTTGTGGATCCATTTTCAAACAACTTGAATTGACAGAGGAGGAAGCAACCCCTCTCAAGCCTAGCGAAGAAAAACCCTCGCTCCAATGTTGAACTAGTTTGATATTTTAGAGAGTAATGGAAAGAAAGATTAGGTGCTATCAAAGCCGTACAAACAAAAAGGTGGAAGAGTAATAAAAAAAAAAGGATATTCTGGAAGAGGAGAATGTCTAAGATGTCCCAAAACAAAATTTAAAAAAAAAGAAAGGGGTGAGAAGAATGAAAAGCCCATTGCCAAGGATGCCCTTTTGATTTAGGAATGACAAAGCATGTAGGAAGTAAGGAAGGATGAATTTCAAACTCCATCATATGATGGAATCACAAGGAAGTAGCTAAGCTTTGCTCCACTTAAAAAAGAGATTTTGGTAAGAGAAATGGATGGAAATAATGAAATGTGATTTCAGTTTTCACTTGTTAAATATGGCTATATTTAAGGAGTTTCAAATAAAATTTAGGTATGTATTTTTAATTTGTTTTTACAAAAGTAATACATGAAACAATAATGAAACACAAATGAATCAATCTAAAAAACTTAAAAGAAAAGAACTTTCCTTTCATCATTTCAAATAAAACTTAAGTATGTACTTTCAATGTGTTTTCTACAAAAAGTAATACATAAAACAATAACGAAGCATTCAAGTTCGAAAAAAAAACTTTCCCCTCATCCCAAACTCCATCAAAACATTCTATAAAGAAAATATAACCTTTTTATAATGAAATGTATAAATATAATCACAACCCTTATTATTTTGTTTAATAAAACCCATGACCATTATGAACAAATTATTAATTTCACAACACCATAACAAAATTGTATAATTATGAATATTAACCATCATTTAACATTAACTTTAAAAAAATTTGTATCTCCCGTACCCAATGTTAGTGACCAAACTTGTTTATACTGGAATATTAACCATCATTTAACGAACTAACTTTAATAAACTTTGTATCGCCCATGCCCAATGTTAGTCACCAAACTTGTTTAAGTCTTAAGGTTGATGGCTAAAATAGCTTGTCAACTTAGAGTGCAGTGATTGAGCAAAATTGAGTGGTAGAGTTTCAATTAGTTTTAACATATTGAAACTAGGTCATAAAATTAAATGAATTTTTTTATCATTGCACCAAGTGAAACGAGGTGCTCTACAGCCCAGTATGGGGAGATGTTGTAACGTTACACGTTTGTCTTTATTATCGATTAAAAAGTAAAAAAGTTTTTTGAATTAAAACATAATTAAAAAAATTCATGTCGAGTCATAAAATAAAAAATTATGGAAAGTATTTTAAAAAATCCATGTCCGCTCATAAAATAAAATATTATGAAAAGTAATTAAAAAATAGATGTTCGTTTATAAAATAAAAACTTAAATCCGGATCTATCAATCAAGAGAGATTAAATTTCTTGAATTTAAATTTAAAAAAATAAATACACCTCAAGAAATTGGATCCCTCTCGGTGCTTGATAGATACGAGTTTAAGATGGATCTATGTTGGTTTCTATACGTTCTAACTTATGAAGAATGTTTTAAAATGAAAACCACCCGAATGATTACAAAGAATTAAAATCAACACAATATAGGAGAAGGTAAAATTTAAAATTTATCTTAAAATGTCATATAATTAATTACATAAAATTAAAAGTTTAATTAATATAAATATCACACAGTATTTAATCATAATTTAACCATAACTCATAACTATTTATAGATTTCCCAAATTTTAATGTTACTTGTCAACCTTATCAAATAGTGAGGTATGTTCGTTGGTCTTGGTAGGTTTGATCAACTCAACCTATATTAAATTGAGTCAAGTTTGATTGTCAAGTTTTCATGACTTTCAACATCTATAAGCTTTGCCATAAAATTTAAGTGGGGATTTTATGTATTTTATCATATTTTAAAATGAAAAATTATAGAGTAATATGTATTGATATATTTTAATTTTGGATCTATTAAATATTGGAAAAGATTAAGTGCAATTTTTTTTTCAAATTTTGTATTTTAAACTAAGGTTTGCATTTCAAGAGGTTTAATCCCTCTCGGTGCTTGATAGAACTCAAGTTAAGATGAATCTATATTGTTTTATTTTATTATAGTGATCTCATTTTATAGAGAATATTATTTTAGATTAAATTTATTAACATTATAGCTACAACTTATGGTTGTAAATGTACCTAACTATTCTCTATGGCATGACCATAGATACACCTAATCATGTCCCAGATATACAAATTCATTTAACTACAAACAACAAATAAAAGCATCGATGAAATTTGATCATTTTCATTATTATTAGTATTATTACTTTATTTTTAGTTTTGTAAAATATTAAACTAGGCCAACATATGAAAATAAAGATTACAAACTATATATATAGATCGTCGCATTTGGATGTTTCGACATTAGTTATAATATTTTTTTTTAAGATATAATTGTGTTAGGGATCATCAAGATCCATAACAGTTAACAGTTTTTATGGATCTGACGATGAGTAGAGGTTCCGCTTGACACGTCGATCAGCTCAAACTCTCAATAAAATGATATCCAAAAAGCTAAACAGTAACAAATATCAAGTTGAAGAAACCTGGTTTAGAGCTTGTTAACATAACTCTTTCTTCAGTGTAAAAAATATTCTAATTTATAAAAACACATTGGAGAACAGTGAGTTAATAAACCTGTGTGCTACACAAGGAGAAATGCATGGAGGATGCAGTCGGTCAAGAATCAGTTACCAATAAAATGGAGATGTAAGTCAAACGGTAGAGCGCTCACTTTGCATCCTAGAGGTATGGGGGTCTGCATTTACGGGACCCAGTTGCAGGGGATGTAGCACAAACAGTAGAGCGGTCGCTTTGCATGTCAGCCTTATTGGGTTCGATACCTTACATTTATGGAATTGGATCCGTGGCGCAATGGTAGCGCGTCTGACTCCAGATCAGAAGGTTGCGTGTTCGATTCACGTCGGGTTCAATTTTATGCTCTTAAAAATTTTCATAAGCAGGATTCAGGAAATAATATTGTCCCTGTTATTGTTCTGTTTGATTTTGTTGAAGCGTTTCTCCTCTGTTATTGTTCTGTTTGATTTGTTGAAGCGTTTCTCCTCTTCCTTCTGCGACGAGCTTTTGCTTTTGGTGAAGAGTTTTTCCTCTTCCTTTTGCCTGAACTCATACCATCTAGGATATGGTTCTCTTGCTATGGCCTCCAACTAGCGAGCTATTGGCTTTACTTTGTTGTTGGGATCTCTTTCATGTCGCTCATGCCTCATCTTGCAATTACATCCTCTCTCTATTGAACTCCCCTTTCTTGTTTTTTCTCCATTTTTTAATCCAAGAAGCTTGGAGGCCAAAAGACTCTCCAACCACTGTTTGTTATCATTTTCCACGAGGCCAAAGCTTGAAGGACATACATCAAGGGGCACTAGACAACTGTAAAAAGGGTCTTCAAGTATTTGTGTGGCACTACAAATTACAAATTTTTCTACTAAGGAAGACCCATACTAGACAGTGATAAATGTACAAAGATTTGTTGATGATGAGCAAGAGACAAGTTGTCGCTGCACTTTCAACTACAAAAACTATGGCAACCCCCATTGCTAGTAAGGAAGTTGTATGGTTGCAAAGATTATGTTCAGGTATTAAGTTTGAATAACAAGATATAAGGTTAAATTGTGACATTCAAAGTGCAATCTTTTTGGAAAAGAACCTTAATTGTCATTCTAAGACAAAGCATATCGATGTGCAGTACCACTTTGTGAGAGACATTTAGTTGAAGACAAGAACGTATTGTTGGAGAATGTTGATACCTTGAAGAATGTTACAAACTCATTTACGAAGTCTTTTAGTATTGAGAAGATATTTTGTTGTAGAGAAGCAATGGGCATTACTACCTTGAACTTGTGACATTATAAATACCGAGCTCCCTATTTTGCAAAGAAAACAATATGTGGGAGATTGTTGGACATGTCTTATATTCTTTGCATGAGGATTGCACCAACTGGAACTAGTCACTAATGGTAGGGGGCATAGGTGTTGGTTGAGGGTGGGCGGTCTCGTGTAAGCCTCACCTGGTGTTTGTGTAACACTCCGATTTATTTTTGGGTCCATTTTTTTCATTTTTGGCTTATTTTTGTGCTTTTTCAACCATGGTTTTCTATCCCATTGTAATATAATCCTGGTTAAAGGATTAAAGTCATAATCTAATTTGAGTTAATTTATTAGGTTTTTGGATTCATGTATTACTTAAATATTGTATTGTGAACGGTTAAGTTAATACAATGAAGAAGATAGAGGTGCAATTCTAACTTAGGTTGGTTTTCTCAGTTAATGGTTTCCAAGATAAATGTGTGTGTGTGTGTGTGTGTGTGTGTGTGTGATTGTTAGTCTTCTATTTTTCTTAAGAATATGCATGCATCGTTTCACTTACACAAGTTTAAAACTTACATATATTATTGTGTTGTACAACACAAAACTATTCCATAGAACTAAGTGGGAAATTTGGTAATTTTATGCACTTTATCATGAAAGGCTTTAAGCTAAGAGGCTTGTGGAGTGATAGGGACATGGTTGGATGTTAGTGGAACCACACTAGTCATTGTGACCACCTTGCTAGTAGAAACTACATATTTGATATTATTGACGTTTAATGAAGATAAAGTTGGGCAAGACACTTCATGTAGGGGTTTAAAACTTGTTTGCTCTTTTTACTTTTGAATGTAACAAAAACTAAGGGATTATCTTTAAGGGTTACATGATATTTCTTTTTTAGTGGAGTAATGGTTTTTTAAGGCACAAAAGCTTGAGGGTGTCCAACTAATATCAAGTTGGACAAACCCCTAAACGTAGGGTTTTAGAGCTTTGCTAGCATGTTGTTTTCTTGAGCATAAAAACAATTCCAACTAGACCTAAATTAAGGGACTAGGCTTTATTGGTTGCATATTACTCCTTTTTCTTGGAATAATGGATGCTAAGAAAAAAAATGATGATGTTTGATTAACATGAATTGAATTTATAATCATAAGTGTGAAATTTAAATGAAGAGAGGAAACCTGCATAGAGGTTTTTAATTCTCCACACATGTTTCCTCTCTTCTTTCAATTAACATCAAGTTGGACAAACCCCTAACATTAAGTGTTTAGATCTCGTTAACATACATGTTTACTTGTGTGTAACAAAAATTACAACTAGACTTGAATGTATTAATCAAAATTTAATGATTACCTAGTATTTTATTTGCTTTGGGAATAATGGCTAACCCTCACCCCATAGACACAAAAGATTGATGGCTTCCTTAAGATAGTGGTTTAGATATATTGTTAACATATTTTGAACTTGGGTGTATGAATAGAAGGATTGAAATTTAATAGATACATGTTATTTCATTATATTTATAAGAATGGTACCAATGCACAAAATATAGGTGTTATGTGTTGTAGATCATATGGAAAATTTAATTATGTCGCACTACTTCTTATTAATGAAAAATAATGATAATGATTGTGATTTTTTTTTCGATGGAAATAAGTCCTAGGGAAACCCACTGGGTACTTCCCCTCATTTCAGTTATGGTGCCCAGGATAAACCAGATTTTGTAGAAGCTCGGGGCTTTTCAACAATTGCTCATTTAAGAGCTCAACATGTCACTAGTAGGAATTGAACCTGGGTGGGGAGGATAATACTCCACCGCTCAAACCACTCAGGCTAAACCCAATTGACTATGATGATGATTATGATACCAAAGATAATGTACATTTATAAACATATTTTCACATCACAATTTCGATTCATGTTCACCAGAGAAAAGGGAAGGAACTAAAATATCAACCCTTTGCTACACTCACTAGAAGGGTGGCTGTTGCTTTCAAGGTCTTACTTGAATGAGCTTTAGTACCTCAAAGTTATATTGGCCTTGCATTAAAAGGGTTGTAATACCTTTAGTAACCTTTCCTTAACTCTACATTTAGTTAACTTTGTTAGATAATGAAACATTGAAACCCAATTGTTAAGGGAAAGGTAGAGCCATGGGAGGTGCTTGATAATGCTAGATTCTTTAGAACCCAATGGATACCATAATCAATAAAATGATATTGACCATTGAAGTGTATATTCTTATTTATCCTTCCCTACAAGTAAGCATGATGAGCCCAAATCATGGATGGAGGGGGATTCGGGGTATTTAGAAAAGGGATTTTCCAGGAAGCAAGTGATATATTTTATTTTGAAATGGGAAAACTTTAGCAAGCAAAAAATATTTCATTCTTATGATATCAAGAAGCAAAATAGTTACAACGTAGTGACTGGTGTGATGCAAATTGTGACTTCAAAACAAGTACTCAAATCTCAAAATTCCATATTTTTCGGTTAAAAACACCAATATAAATTCTCAAATTGAAAATTAGGGTCAAAATTACCAACTTTTGCAACCATGGCCTCAACAACCTCATAATGTTTCCAACAAAAACTTTAAAATCAACACCCAAATCGAAAAAGGTCGATAACACAAACATCATTTTTTGGGGGAGTTAAAATTACAACTCATTTGAAACCATCACCTTAGCCACCAATACAATTGTAGCCAAAATCTTAATATCAACCCTTGAATTGAAAAATGGTACTCCTAGTAGTAATCCCTTTTTTTTCGTGGCTAAAATTGCAAGTTTTTTGAAACCATTACCTTGACAATCGATGCCCTTACAACAAAAATCTTAAAATCAAACTGGAATTGAAAAGAGGTGTTACAAGTGGCACCCTTTTTCGGGCTTAAAATTGAAACATTTTTTAAATCATGCCTAAAAGATCGACACTATAGCAATTAAACATAAATAAATAATAAGGAAACCCCCCCTAAAAAAGCATAGCTTTTTTTATAAATTTTAAAAACCATTTTAAGTTAAAAAAATACTTGACCCACACCCCTTTACCCTTCTTTTTAATTATTTTTAAAAGAACCCTAAAAAATAAATTAAAGAAAGAACACTAACCAAAAACAAATTTATATTATGATGTTGAATGATTGTTGTTGGCTCAATATGGAAGTCAGAGTGAGGAAATGAGGAGCAGGAAGATGATGGATCAAGAGAATGTAGATTACTCTTTAAATCCATTTGAATCGGTGCATATTTGGTCTACACCTATGCAAAGGTATCCATATGCAAGATCTAGGGACTTAGACCAAATGCGTACCCTTGTTGGTGCATGGGATTCATTGGTTGTTAGCTCAAGGGAGGGAAATACCTCACCTGGTGGCGAGATTGGAAGGAGGGGTTATGTGCAATTAATGACAAGCCAAATTCAAGGCTAGGAGAGTAAGTCTACTCTAACAAGGAAATCACCTCATCTGCTTTATCGTCAAGACTAGACTACATTGTCCTTC
This sequence comes from Larix kaempferi, assembly GCA_027924585.1. Lineage (NCBI taxonomy): Eukaryota > Viridiplantae > Streptophyta > Pinopsida > Pinales > Pinaceae > Larix > Larix kaempferi. The sequence continues at coordinate 7,983,990 of BSBM01000438.1, forward strand.
CATTCTGCAGGAGGTAAGCCTTATTTCTAGTATTGGGGATCCTTGGGTAGGGTGTAGCTCATCATTAACAACTAGAATGCTTCTATATCAATCATCCATTATGAGTATGGTTAACTATGGGTTTGCATCCACCATTTAGAATTTGACAAGTAAGTATCTTTAACTCAAACAATTCCACCTCAACCATAAGGGATGGTTTCCACGGGGGCTTCACTAGAAGGCAATATAATATCATGTTCATTCATATTGGGGTATTAAATAATCATGAAAACCTAAAAATTAGATTGCTTATATATTAAGGGGCAAAGGGTTTTTTTATTTAATGTAACAATAAAAAAATACTTTGGGGTATTTTTTATATGGGCGGGCTGACAAATATCTACCAAATGGAGATGGCAGGATCACGACCGGGTGAGAAATCGGGTTGAGAAAAGGCTTAGGCTTACTTGTATGTAGGGAAATCACGTATTGGGGCATGCTTGAGGCCAGGGGTTTCGTGGTGAAGAGGGTTTCCAGTCGATCATAGTCGATAGATAGTGGTCATTGACAGCCAGTTGTTACCAATAGCACTTAGCCAGTGGTTACCAATAGCCTTGGTAGGCTCTAAGCCTCCAGGGCCTGTTATAGGCCCTCGATAGGCCTTGGGGGCTTGAATACCCAACCACTCATGCCTATTACAGGCCTTGAGAGGCTTAGTCAACCTCATAGAGCTTGTTACAGGCCCTGGGGGCTTGGATACCTAGCCCTCAACAGGCTTAGTCAGCGATTGGGGAACTACAACATGCAATCTAAATGTTGTACTATGTGCATTGGCTCTAGTGACATACAAGAAGTGATCTCCTATCTCTTCATTAGACCATTAGATGTTGCAAATCATAATGATATGTGGTTGAGTAATTGTATAATGGGTGAAGTAATGTGCATCCACAATATACATCAAAAGAAGCAAGGTGCATTGTAGAATGCATGTGGGGTCATAAGAGGGGTATCATATCAATATACTAGATAGAAATATAAAGGGGTATACAAAATGTTAATGAAAAAATCGATACATACAATATCTAGTGAAAATAGGGGTTTTTTTAAATTGGGAAGGCATATTGGGAGGGGGTTAAAAAAACGAATTTGGAAGGTATTTTTGAATATTTAGTGAAATTAGGGGTATTGTTTCATATGCCACAAACAAACATGCTATGATAGCGGTTTATTGAGTGAAGCCCCCGTGATGGTTTCATGTTAAATTTTTAGAATTTACTTCAATCTGATCTAGGATCTTAACTGAGAGAACAACATGTACATCAAATCTACAGCATATCAATCATGGACACAATAATGCAAGCACACAAGAGACACACAATTTACTTGGGGAAAACCATAAAGGTGAAAAACCCCAATAACTTCCTCATAGATAGATAGAGCAATGATACAACCAGAATACAAGAGATAGTCTTCTCCTAGCAGCAGAGCCTCCTCCTCCACAAGTGCACCACTCTCCAAAGTGTGAGTGAGAGAATAGAATGTGTAAAATGAGAGAGACACACTCTCTATTTATACACTAACTTGACTTGACCTTTACTCAACTAGGTCGGCCTCAACTTAACCACTTAACATAATGCTCACTGGGCCGACCCCCACGACCCCCAATAGGGTGGTCTAATAACCCTTTGACCCACATGACTTATACAGGGCCGACCCCAACAAGGTGGTCTAATAACCCATCAAGTATAAGTTACAACACTTACAATATAAATGGCAACACTTCCGTATAGAGGAATAATAACATCTCTATAGGAATACAACCACTTCCGTATAGAGGAATAATAACATCTCTATAGGAATACAATATACTTATGTGTGAAATACATTCTGAAGTTACATATACATCAACATTTCATACTTTTTCCATTATGAGTATGGTTAACAAACTATACTTTTTCCATTACAAGTATGATTAATTGTGGCTTTGCATCCACCATTTAGAATTTGACAAATAAGTATATTTAACTCGAGCAATGCCACCTCAACCATAAGGGATGCTGTCATTCTCTAGATTGTGATTGGTTCTTTCAAAGTTGACTTTGATAGTACACTTTTTTTTTGCGGCCCATTTTAGACCTCAAAATTCACCTAATAGTTCATGTAGATGGATGGGAGCATGGGTAAAAATTTGGTGTTTTCCTATTCCTTGGATTATTTAGGTTTAGAGGGTTTTGATGAGAGGTCAAGGTTCCTAGAGTATCTTGCTCATTTCTAGTGGTTTTAGTGGATAGTCAATTAGTGTGCAAATAGAGGGGTAGTTACTCGAAGGGGACAATTGTGGGTGGAGGACAGTTGATGGGAGCGGATATTGGAGAAGATAAGTTACAAGCACATAAAGAAGGTTGGGGGGAACTGAGGAGGGTACCAGTCTAGTTGCATATGAGAAAAATGGAAAAGTATAAGGAAATGTGCATTAAAAGAAAATCTAGGACAATAAAACTAGCCTTGGGGGAAGACATACATATGCATGAAGTGGTTAATTTAACTTGCAAAGCTTCATTAGCGAGGTTCCTTAGGAGGAGAATGGGGGAGATTTTCCTAAAGGGTTGGATGAAGAAGAATTGGGAACCCCTACTAGGTTACTCTTTGAAATTCTTCATGCTGGTCCATGGATGGATGGGGTTTATACTCAAGTCGAAGAAGAATGCCAAAAAACTAAAGGAATGTTGTTGGAAATGGGGCTTGACCACTATGCATTTGAAAGCCTAGACCCCTTTCTTTGATACAAGATTAGAAAATATGGCTATCACATTTGTATGGATGAATTTGCTAGGTCTCTCAATGGAGTTTTGGTTGCTAAAGGTGTTTAGGGAGATAAGTAATTCCCTAGGGGTGTAGTTTGAAGCAAACATGGGATATGAGCAAACAAGCATCATAACTATTGCTAGAATTTTGGTAGTGTTGGATTTGAGGGAAGGGTTAGTCATGGATATTCATTTGCATAAGGGAGCCTTTTTTATTACACAAGGGTTTGACTACTGTGGAGTCCTTTTCATGTAAGACTCCATTTTTTACCCCAAGATGTGAATATGTATGTAATGAAACAAAGGCTAGATTCTAGACTTATATGGTCTAGGAGACCATGGATATTGTAAATTTTGTAGGTACTTGTTAATATAAAAATCCCTAACAACTGCAAGTGGAGAAGGATAAAGAAGAGATGGGGGGTTATGATTCCACAGGTGGGGGAAGTAGGAGGGGTTAAGGGGTGATGACCCTAGTTAATGTCCTTAGCTTTCACTGACCTTTTTAAACCAAAGTCATTTAACCATATTTTGTGTGCCACTTTAATTAATTATGGGATTAATTATCTTAATGTGGGATTAAGAAGGGATTAAGTGGTCACTTATCAGAGAGGAAATGCATATAACTTATTAGAAACTCATTGATTGACTCATTCTTCACTTGCTCCATCATTCAACAAGGGAGATTCGACATGCTATGGTAGTTATAATTGGAAGCCAACGAAAAACGTGCATTTAATAACCTCTCACACAAAGAAACCTGGTAAATTGGTGTGAATGGGCTTGGTGTCCATGTTAGAGAGGGCCTAGACTATAGTTGGACTACATGGGACCCTAACATAGAGACTTCTCGATCGGCCTGTACAGGAGCATTGGAAGGGATGGGGACAACTTGAGGGCCCATGAAGCAAAGAAGGGGGTACCATCCCTTGTGTTGCGCTGGTTGATGGGGAATGAGTGTAGGGATGGGGACAGTTGTGGAGGTGGCTTTTGCACCTTTGGGTAGTGTGAGTGTGTTTGAGTAAAAGAATTGGGAATTCACCCCTTGCGGATTGATATCTCCAACTCAAGGGTAGCATCTATTAAAGAAAGTGCGGGCTTGAAAAGTGCCTACAACTTGGAGGAATTCCCTTCACTTGCAATTGATTGGAGGAAATTTAAAAGATAAGTGTCTTTGAATAGTGAAAGAATGAATGCCATGGATTTGATTTAGGTTATGGGGTTTGTTTCAATTATTGTTATTGAATTTTTTTTGTGCATGAATTATTGAGCATGGCTTGAATACATCCATGGTAGGAATAACTGCATAAAATATAATGGGTATTTTGGATAATTGATAGTTATATATGTGTATACTTCCGCTATAAAATTAATGGAATAACCAGTCAATGGATCAAAATTTTGAAATTGATATCAAGAGTAGAATATATATATTTGGGTATGCCATTTTCTCCATAGTCTAAAGAGGTTATCGGGTATGTGGCATTTCAAGTGCATGAGATGCTATCAATATGGGCATCTGGTTAGGGAATGTGATATCCCTTTTTCAAGTAATTTGAGGAGGGATTTAGGGAAGAAAAAAATATGAAAGGGGACTGGATCCGAACCTGGTGTTAGATTTTAAGCATCAATTCAATATGATCTAGGATCTTATCTGAGAGAATAACATGTACAACATATCAATCATAAGAAGCAATCACAAGAGACAATAAACACACAGAGTTTCCTTGGGGAAAACCAATAAGGTGAAAAACCCCAATAACTTCCTCAGATATAGAAAGAGCAATGATACAACCCAAGTACAAGAGATAGTTCTTCTAGCAACTTCTCCTCTCTCACTTGTTCGCCACTCTCCAATGAGTGTATAAGTGAATAAGTGAATGATTAAATAGAGTGCCTCCCGCACTCTATTTATACTTGAGTTGACTTGCCTAATAAATTAGTAGGGCCGACTTGTCTAAGACAGTCTAATAACCCATGGTTAACTTAACATAGGTCTGACCCCACACTTGGTGGTCTAATAACCCATCACATGCAAGTTGTGACACTTGCGACACTTGTCAATACAAATGACGACACTTCCGTATAGAGGAATAATACCATCTCTATAGGAGTACAATATACATATGTGAAATACATTCCGAAGTTACAAATACATCAACACTCCCTCTTAACTAGGAAGGTATTTCTCGACACAAATCTGCTAGCACAAGTCTTCTTCTCTAGATCATCGTCATCGTTACTGCTGTTGCTATCTCAATCAATCTCTATTCTACACATCATAGGAATTTCTACAGAGCCAACCCTTTTTCATGTTGGATGTAGGTCTAGCCTCCATGTAAGTATTCATCATCTCTGCAAGCAATCCATCAAGTAGGTACACCTCAGGACTGATTACACTGCCTCTGCAAAACCTGCAAGATCTCTCAGGACTGATCATATGCCACTGCAAAAACTGCAAGAGCATCTCAGGACTAATTATATGCCTATGCAAAACCTGTGTACCCTACTGTCACATCATCATCTTCAGATCACCTCATAGTCCACAGAGCACAACCCAGATGCACATCACACAGCTCTTACACTCACCGGCATGTGAAGACACACCTCAAACATCCGTGAAAGGCTCGGCACTTATATCTACGCCATGGGAAGACACACTTCAACCATGCAAGAATGGAATCGCACTTATATCCATAGCCATGGGAAGACACACTTCAACCATGCTAGGAATGGCACAACACTTATATCGCAGCCATGGGAAGACACACTTCAACCATGCTCGAACGGAACAACACTTATATCGCAGCCATGGGAAGACACACTTCAACCATGCTTGAATGGAACAGCTCTTACATCAACGACCATGGGAAGACACACTTCAACCATGTTGGAATGGCCCCAGCCCTTATATCTGCACCATGGGAGGACACACCTACCACCATGTGAGAATGGCTCATGTGCATCTGTGTCTCCGGACTCATCACTTCCCCTTGGAAGGAATCTTGATCTGAAGTACACCAAGCCTCTCTCTAAAGTACTCAAACTTCACTCTAGCCGACGGCTTGGTCAACACATCGGCTATCTGCTCGTCCGTCGCAACATATAGGAGCTTCACTGCTCCTATCTGCACCATATCCCTGATATAGTGGAACTTGATCTCAATGTGCTTCAACTTGTCATGGAACACTGGGCTCTCCAACAACTTCACACAATTCTGGTTGTCGCAATATATATAAGTAGCACTCAGCTGGAGATCAAACAAATCAGACAATAACTTCCTAGGCCATACTACCTCACAACTAGCCAAACAAGTTGTGACATACTCTGCTTCGGCTATACTCAGTGCCACATAGGACTGCTTCCTGCTAAACCAAGAGATCATACCAGATCCCATACTGAAGCAGCACCCCGAAGTGCTCTTCCGATCAATGGCACTGCCTGCCCAATCCGAATCAACATAACCCTCCAGGTTAAACTTTTGATTCGCATCATACTTGAGCCCATAATCAATTGTACCCTTCAGGTACCTCAGAATATGCTTTGCAGCTATCAGGTGAACATGTCTCGGATCTGTCAAGTACTGGCTCAGGGTTTTCACCGCAAAGCAAATATCTGGTCTCGTATTCATCAGGTACATCAAGGACCCAATCATCTGACAATACATCGTGGCATCAACCGGCTCAGATGAAGCATCACACAGAAGCTTCAAGTTCGATGCCATAGGTGTGGCCATGGCCTTGCAGTCCATCATCCCGAACCTCTTCATGATCTCTACTGCATACTTCCCTTGTCCAAGGAAGATTCCATCTGCGCTCTGCAACACCTCCATACCTAGAAAGTAGTGCATTATACCCAAGTCCTTCATCTCAAACTCGGCAGTAAGCTTCCTCTTCGTATCGGCAATCAATCTATCCTCACCTGTAACAAATAGGTCATCCACATACAGAATTAGTATCACTAGATTTCCTTCCTCAACCTTGTAGTAAAAGTTGGAATCCGCTTTACTCTTAGTAAATCCCAAACTGGATAGGAAGCTGTCTATTTTGTCGTACCAGGTCCTGGGTGCCTGTTTCAAACCATACAGGGCTTTCTTCAGTTTGCACACATGATTCCCTCTATCATGTGTCTCAAACCCGAGTGGCTGCTCCACATACACTTCCTCTTCAACTACACCATTCAAGAAAGATGTCTTGACATCCATTTGGTGTACCTTCCACTTCATAACTGCATCCAGAGCAAGTACTGATCTAATGGAAGTGTATCTGGCCACATGAGAAAAAGTATCTTCATAATCAATCCCTTCTTTCACGAGCTACAAACTTCGCCTTGTATTTCTCTATGCTACCATCTGCAGCATGCTTGATCTTATAGATCCACTTGGAAGTCACAACAGACTTCCCTTCTGGTCTTGGGACCACATCCCAAACATCATTCTTCATGATCGACTAGTATTCCTCGATCATGGCATTCTTTCATTACTGCATCCCGAATCCTGGGATCTTCAGATTCTTCAATATCATCAATAGATAGTTTCGTCACTTGGAACAACTCTTGTAGTCCCTCTTTTGTAGGATATTGTACACGATCTTTCCTACAAGCCAAATTCAAATGCATGATTAGAAACTTCTCATAGTTTTTCAAAACAAAATTTTACACATAAAATATATATGTCATACAATCATGCAAATTTCTTAGCCAATGCTTCAATACAACATTTATCCATATCCCATATTCACACGTTAACTTTCTAGATGCCTTCCATCTCTACCAAAACATTTGTTAAGAGTGTGCACAACTCCCAACATGTTAGCAAAGAGGTTTCATTCTAGATAAGTAGTAATGGAATGTTGTACAGTGCCATAGGCCACTTACCCATTACAGGCATATTAGTAGTATACTGTTCATTAATGCAATTATTCTAATATGCATAATACACAACCTAAATTTAGGAACATAAGTATGTACATGAATGAACAACATCATTTAAGTAATAAGAAATGATAATTCAAATACTTATCTTTGTTTAGTTGTAGGGTGGACTCCCTTTCAATCTTTGCTTCCTTGTGGGAACTACTAGAGTGTGCTCCCTCTTGATCTTTGCTTCCTTGATTATCCGTCCTTGAACTTATATCTTTCCTGGACCACTATGCATGCTTAAGTGTGCACTAGTGTCATCATTGTGTCATCCTCAAGATCTCATACATAACCATACATGTATTAGTATAATCTCAATACTATCAAAACATTATGATCCTAGATACTCTTAACATCTATTGTCATGATCATTTCACACACACAAGTAATTTATTAGTATTCAAGGTTTCAGGGAAGACTTCTTTAACCCATGCATATTCTTATTTGACCATAGGAATCTTCTGGTTAGTCATATCATCAATCAAGGTAAGAGACATAATATTCATAAACCCTTGATTCTAACTTCATGAGAAATCATTATCAATCATACAAAGGTATAAGATCCTAACACAAGGTAGGATTCTAACTTGATATAGGAAAAGCATACCTGGTTATCATATTTGCTAGTTATGTCTAGCAATGTTTTCTTGTTCTCTTCAATGACCTGCATAACTCATAAGTTAACTGTTGTAGAACCAAAAATATACATACCTCATAAGCAGATCTTCTATGTGGTCAAAGACTGTGGATGAGTCTTTGTCTTCATGTCATCATGGTCATAGAACTTGATTTGTCTTTTCTTGATGTACCTGTATCTTGTTAGCAGACAACATCATCCTCATACAGTACCACAAGTGAATTAGTACAATCATAAGTGTCGTATACCTAATCAATGAATGTATTCTATTGTTCACATGCATTCATTATCAAACAATCATAATTGTACTAACCTCAATGAACTTAACAGATTTCAAAACATACCTGTAAGTCATACCTTTCAGGTTGTTGTTGTTGTTGTTCTTTTTGTTCTTTAGGACAATCTGAGGAAAAATGTTCCTTCTCATTACATGTGAAGCATCTCAGATCTTTCTTATCTCTATGATGATGGTGGTGTGAAGATCTCTTGTTATGAGATGGATCTCTCTTACTCTTCTTGGTATGTGATGTGGGAGCTTGATCTTCATTCCCCATCTTTTCTTCTCAGGCCACAAGCCTAGCTTCTTCTTGAGAACAATTCTCCCATAGTCTACTGAAGGAGATCAGTTTCCTTCTTGCACAGATTCCTTGGATGAAGGAGTCCCGTGACCTAGGTAGGTCATTTAATGTGGTCATTACAATTTCACCATTCTCCACTACTTCATCCATAGCTTCAAGTTGTTCCTTGATTTGAGAGACCTTAGAAAGATAGGATTGAATGGTCTCTCCATTCTGAAGCTTTACCCCTTTTAATTGGTTCCACAGAGTCACCTTCTGATTTATGTTCTTTCCTTCAAACAACTAGGTCAATGAGTCAAACATCTCCTTAGGTGTCTTTAGAGAAGACACATGGGGTATGAGATGGTCCTTTATAGAATCAACAATGATTCTCTTAGCCTTGACCAAGTTCTTCTTGTGTAAGGCCTTAGCCTCTTCTCCCTCTGGGACTGGAACCTCTTTACTAATGTAAGTGTCCAACTCATTCTCTTCTAGGATTGGCCCAATTCTATACTTCCATGCTCGGAATTTATCAACCCCTTCAAACTTATCCTTAAGCTTGGTGTGGTGAGACATATTTAAAGAGTACTTCAAATGGAAATAGAAAATATTTAGGTCTTACCACTTGATTTGCTGAAAACTAGATCTGAAGCTGTCTTAGGGTTTGTCAGAGAAACCCTAAAAATTCAAAATTTGAATTTCAAACTTCTGAAAGGATAGAAAGATGCGCCTTGATGATATGATCAAGCTGGTATACTCAGAATTTGAAAAATGCAAAGTTTCACCCCTCAAAATTGCTTTTGAAACTTCTGGATTCACTAAGCAGGACCCTGAATTAGGGTTTGAGTTTCCCAAAGCTTCACCCAACCAAAAAGTTCAATCCAAATCTCTAAACTTCAATTTTTCCAAGGAGATTCCAGCCATGGTCTTAGATTTCAGAAATTCCAATTGTTGCAGAAACCCTAATTTCTGGATTCACTAGACAAGACCCCAAACTAGGGTTTGATTTTCCCGTAGCTTCACCCAACCAAAAAATTCGATATTGGTCTCTAAACTTCGATTTTTCTGAGGAGCATCCAGCCATGGACTCAGATTCCAAAAATTCCAATTTTCTCTGAAACCCTAATTTTTAGGTCAAAAAATGAAAATGCTCAGAATTGAATTATGTCTCGACAGAAAGAAGCGCCTTGCTGAGGAGAGTCAATCTAACCTCCTGCCTTTCAAGATATGTGGAGAGAAACCCAAAAAACAAGAAGCCCTAGCTTCCGCAACTGCATAGTGTCTTCTTCTCAGGTTAGCTCTGATCCCATGTTAGATTTTAAGCATCAATTCAATATGATCTAGGATATTATCTGAGAGAATAACATGTACAACATATCAATCATAAGAAGCAATCACAAGAGACAATAGACACACAGAGTTTCCTTGGGGAAAACCAATAAGGTGAAAAACCCCAATAACTTCCTCAGAGATAGAAAGAGCAATGATACAACCCAAGTACAAGAGATAGTTCTCCTAGCAGCTTTTGCTCTCTCACTTGTGCGCCACTCTCCAATGAATGTATAAGTGAATAAGTGAATGATCAAATAGAGTGCCTCCCGCACTCTATTTATACTTGACTTGACTTGCCTAATAAACTAGCAGGGCCGACTTGTCTAATACAGTCTAATAACCCATGGTTAACTTAACTCAAGGCCGACCCCACACTTGGTGGTATAATAAGCCTTCACATGCAAGTTGTGACACTTGCGACACTTGTCAATACAAATGAAGACACTTCTGTATAGAGGAATAATACCATCTCTATAGGAGTACAATATACATATGTGAAATACATTCCGAAGTTACAAATACATCAACACTTGGACCTCAGGAGTGGTGTGGAACATGAAGGACGAAATGATATGGGATTGATGAAATAAGTGCTTCCTAGTGCATATAAAAATTGTAAGGAAGAAACGAAGGATGGGGGTTTAGTTGAAGTTGAGAAGGGAGGTGATTTTGGTTTAAAATAAATTGTATAAGATTCAATCAACAAGGGAACTTAGTCTCCATTAGTACCAGAAAAGGAAAATATCTTTTAGGATACAAATCACACTACAAGAGGACCTCAGTTTATTGAAAGAACAAAAAGAAGGTATGCCTATTCAATAATTAGCTCCATTAAGAGGAGTTTCTCCTATTTTTAGAGTTTTTACCCCTATCTTGGATTCACCTTCAATGAATGTAGGAGTGCTATTGAATAGTTTTATGGATGGATTTGGTTGTAAAAATAATTTTCTAAATGAATTGGGGGAATATGTGGGTTCAGAGGTTCGCGTGTAGCTATCATGAATGATGTAGGAAATTCTTTACTTATTGAATCTTAGTTAGTGGATCTGAAAGGGTTGGATGCTAGGCACTTTACAAGATATAGAAAATAAAAATCTATATTATGCGGTGAAGGAGTCGATGGGGGTTTAATAATCTTAGAGTTTAAACTCTTTAAAGGATAGGACATGGGAGAAAATACCATATTGTTATAACACAAGAAAAGGATTTCGTTGATAGATAGTATGGAAAATAATTAACTATAAAAGAGGTTCTTAGAGTGATCCATGCCCCTTCTACAGGTTTGTGATGCTTTCATATCACTAGACTGTAGGGGGATGGGAATCCCTAGGAACAAAATGGCCCTTAAGAGATTTGCTGAGGCCCACATCCTAGAGTTATTTTTTATACAATAAACTATGGGTGAATGTTCAAAGATACTTATTGATTTACAAAAAATCATTTCTGGGTGGTATCATGTTTATCTTTATGCAAAAGGTGATTTAGGGGGGATTATATTGAGTTGGAGGACATAGGTATTAAACTATACTAATTCATGGGATTTTGATTCAGGCCTTGGGCTGACTCTATTCTCTTTGGAGTTGGGAAAGGAGATACTAGCCCTCAATGTTTACGGTATGCATATTGACATGGTGATTTATTAGGATAGGATTTTCAATCTAAGCTTCTTAAAACATGCCCATGTTATAGTGGGAGCCGATTTAAATTTTATAGTGGGAAATTTAAAGATATCGGGAGGAGAGGCACAAGTTGATTCCCTTTTATAATATTTTGTAAACAAATTGGACAACAAGATTTCCAAAAGGTATTATTGGCGTATGCATTATTTAATGTATTCGTTTGTCAATGTTGTGTAACATTCGAGATCCAATAAAAGAAACTTCGTCCAGGAGGACATGAGCAGAGTAATAACTTGTCCAACAAGCAGCTTGAATACAAGGCCAGTCTTGTTCTTGAATTATGCTACTAGATTGCATGACAAGGACACTCACCTTTGGGAGAAGTGGACTTCCACCTTGCTCGATAGGCCTCTTTGAGAAGCTAGTCCTTCTATGGAGTTTCATAGACCTATATCTTAATTACAGTCTAAGTCGATGTTTACAATTTTAGTAAGTCACATGTCTACTTTGCTCGATGTAGTGGTTTAAATAACCGAATTTCAGTTTTGATCTCTAATAAAGACAATCTTTTGTAAAAAAAACTTTAGTGTTATGCTTATTTATTTTTTAAAAGAGTTTGAACATGACTTGAACACCATTGATGAAAAACCAAGCTTCCCAAAATCACCATTGATGGAAAGCCAAGCTCCACAAGTCTATAAACATATGTACTCTATTTTCCAAAAAGCAATATAATCTTACTTTAAAATACAAAAAAGAAGACATACAATTGAGATACTTGTGATTGAAAAACCAAACAATCTACCCATAATGTTTAATTAGGAATGAAATAAAACGAAAGTTAATGTTGACGAAAGAAACCCTCATATCAAGAGGTGAAAATAAGATCTAATGGAATAAACCAACCATATTCAACAACTCCCATAGGTAATAAATGGAGTCGTATAAATTCATAAAATAAATAATGAAACTATGGCATGTCTGCAGCATGCTCGATATACGCTCGAGAGATGATGTGATATTTTATTGCAACACTAATCCACAAGAATCAATCAATTATGTTATTTTTTTAATCCACAATAATCAATCAATTATGTTATTTTTTTAATCCACAATAATCAATCAATTATTATATTTCTTCTATGAATGACACCTATTATGAAACTCCAATGATATTTGTTTTCTAGACAGTGGAGATAGCTCAGTTGGGAGAGCGTCAGACTGAAGACCTGAAGGTTGCGTGTTCGATCCACGCTCGCAGCAATCAATAACCATCTAGAGGTTAGAAAATTATCTTGTTTTTAAATTGTAATTTAACTTAAAATCCTGCTGATAAATTGTGAAACAAAAGAGTTTATTTTAAATTGTAATTTAACTTAAAATCCTGCTTATAAATTGTGAAACAAAAGAGTTTATTTTAAATTGTAATTTAACTTAAAATCCTGCTTATAAATTGTGAAACAAAAGAGTTTATTGGTTTTAAATTTAAATTATAATTTATCAGCTTAAAATCCTAGTCTAATAATTTTTAGACTAAAATCACGATATAATTTTTTTAAGATTAAAATAATGTTTTTAAATTGTAATTTAACTTAAAATCCTGTTTATAAATTGTGAAACAAAAGAGTTTAGCGGTTTTAAATTTAAATTATAATTTATCGCTTAAAATCCTATTCTAACATTTTTAGACTAAAATCACGATATAATTTTTTTAGATTAAAATAATGAAATTTTGTTGAAGCGTTTATAAATTTCGAATCAGAAAAAGCTAGTGATGCTAAATTTTAGAATGGGTAATTTGCTTCCCTATTGCTTCAGGTTTGTGCGAAGATGGCCTCCTCACATTTCAGCCTTGTTCCATATTGTTTCTAGCTTCAACTTTTAATTCACAGAATTTAAAATTCATTTTTAATTCAGAAGATTTAAACTGGTGACCTATGAAGATAATCACTACTTTTTACCAACCGAACAATGTGCTATAATATATTTTGGTTTCACATAATATGTAAAAATCCTTTAAAATTTATATTCCTGCTTCGTCCTTGGCTAAAGTATGATCGGCTGATTCAAATCTTTTTAATTGCAATTTGAACAAGTGTTCCTAAAATGCATTTTGAATCTTTGGTGTTGCATCTATATCAATTGGAACAACAACAAGATAATCTCTCACTTAAAGTTCATCTTCAATTAGATTCTCAATTTTTTTAAACTACCAATATTAATCTTTTTTCTTCTATCTTTGTTATTATACAGTGTAAGTTTTCTCACCTCGAGCTTGATCAATTGATGGGACCAAATGTGTTCCTCTCCTTCCTAAAAGCCGTCCAAAATGATATATTGTCTACTGAAATGATTGTCATTATACTAGCATAGATCTATCTTAAAAGGGGATCTACCAAAGGCCAAGAGGGATCAAATTTCTTAGAAGTGCAAACCCTTTTTAGACTGGAAATATTGAGGAAGTGTGTAATGTAACGTTTATGTTTCTAATTTATCTAATTTGAGTACTTTTATATTATGTAGTTTTAAATATTTTAAATCTAATTTATTATAATATATTATGTTATTTTTTATAATAATTTATTATTTTTTATAATATTTTATTATTTTTTATAAATGACATGTGTCAGCTTTAGAATGAGTTCTAGAATGCGCCTCTTCGGCGCAATGATACCACCTGCAACGATGATAATACTAGTGATATTCCTTTCAAACAGATAAGTTGATAAGTAGTGTAAAAATGCTCGATACCAAGTAACTTGTTTGTAGAAATTAACTTGTGACCTAAGTAATTTGTTTGTAACACTTAACTTGTGATCTATATGTACTCACCAGCCATAAGTTAAGTGACCGTGCTAGTAAAAGTTGAATGAAAAAGATCGTCACAATGTGTGATTAATTGTTGCTTGAAAAATAATCTATTTTCAATGTTGTTTACTCTGCTTCAAAAGCAGAGTAGGAAAGAGTGCAAATCTGTGAAAATTCTCAAGTGTACTATTAAGCATGAAAAGCAAAAGCAACAGAAAAGTATCGGTCTCTAAAAGCACAATATTAACAGATCTCTATGCTGCCTCACCTTTCAGTTGGGATGTTCCTTATCCCCATAAATTCAGAGCATGCATCAATATTCTTAATTCCCAGTACTCATGTTCAGTCTCAAAGTTTAGTTTTCTGGAGAAACCTTAGATTTTAATGTGCCATCTGTATTCTCAGGCATGGAAACAAATCTGGATGGAGGTCATCAAATATACTTTAATTTGTATCACTGAGCAGGAAATCAATGAAAAAACATCCCATCAAACCAAAGAGCGTGCATCAAGGCTTTGGTTATTCAATATATAGTCAATGAAGAACATCCCATAAACCAAAGTGCATGCCTCAAACCTCTGGCTATTCAATATATTGTGCTTTCTAGAAAATTAGAACGTCACATTTGTGGATGTATCTGTTAGGAACCCGTGTCAACCCTTCTCTTTACTATGTTAGTATATTGTTGTTGGACGCATTGCTTTGTAAGTCATCCAATAGTATTTGTTGATCCATAGTTTATATTAGCCCATAGTATTGACCCATAGTATTGGACGCATATGCTTTGTAATTCGTCCCGTAGTATTATATGTCCCATGGTTTTGAATCATAGTATTGGGCATAGACTTAGTATATAAGTGTGTGTTGAGATCATTGAAAGCACCATGAAGTTAATTGTATTGAGCTTGCTCAAAGGAGGTTTCCCCCTCGAAGTGGCCCATGATCAATATAAAGTGATTCTGAGTTCTATTATTTATGATATCTTGTGTATTTGCATTAATTAATTATTGCAGGTTCATCACATCTGGTATCAGAGCACTTTATTGGGCTCGTTGGGTGGAATTTCTGCCTTTTTTTTTTCGCATATGTTGCAAGTTCAGATCTAGGGATAACCCCTATTTGCTTAACCGCGGGAAGTACTTGGGCATAAGCCCTAAAACTCATTGTGAAGAGTACCACAGGAACCCCAAAGTAGCTAGCCCATTGAGAGGACCTGCCAGCGAAAAGGGCAACGACCCCTACCTGATTGACTAGTTCCCGCCCATTAGGTAAACCAAGAGCTGTCGTTTGTGGCAAAGCGGTTATCAGTTTTACCTGAGCCGTCGAGTGAGGGGTACTACCCCAATACGCAAGCCGTCAGATAGCATTGGTGGCCGATTGAATCCCCTGAACCAATAGGAAGCTGCACATACTTGGGGTCCATATCTATTTTCAGCTAAACTGTTGCCGATCACTTCCGCTCCAGATCCAACCGTTTCAGATCTATTCTGAAAGTCGTTCCACATCCAGTCACCATTTCAGATCCAGTTGTTTTTGAACCCTTCCGCACTGTTGCAGATCCATCTGTTGCGGATCCTTTCCGCGTCACTGTTGCCAATCCATTTCTGGAAAAAAAAAAGTATAAAATTCTATTTTTTAGCCATATCTCCCTTGTTTCAACTCTGGTTTCCCTGAAACTTCACTGACATCCCTGCAATCCCATTCTGCATCTTTCATTCTTGAAGACCCTTCCACTTCCCAAGACCAGAAATCCCACATTTGTCTATTTTTAGGGTTTGCCATAACTCCTTCAATTTTCACCCAAACACCTTCAAATTTTGCCACTGTGTTCCTTTCCTAATTCTGCTTCTTTGTCCCTCTCTACCAAATTTTCTCATCCTTTCACCCCGCTTCTGAAATCCCCATTTTTTGCTTCCCTGCCCATCAGAAAGTGTCCAAAACCTAGTCAAACCCCAATTACCCATCCGAGTTTTTTCCAACCCCAAATATTCCTTTACTAAATAAGCTTTTGTTTGTGTTTTTCTATCCATTCCCCCCTCTCCCCCCCCCCCCAAAAAAAAAAAAACAAAACACTCTTGGTTGTGTTTGTCACCCGCGTAGGAGCAAAAACCATGGAGGAAGCACTTGCAACCATCCAAACCGAACTCCAAGATCTTGATGAAAAATTTCTCAACCTCCATCTTCAGCATTCAGCCATGAACAATAACCGACAGCCAAAATCTTTTGCAGCCACCGGGTTCTCTTCTTCCAACAATTTTCGTGGACCGAAGCTTGATTTTCCTCACTTCAATGGTACTGATCCGACTGGATGGATATACCGAGCAGAACAATATTTCAGTCTGCATAATACTTTTGATGTCCAGAAAGTTCCACTTGCATCCTTTCATTTGGAACAAGAAGCCCTTCAATGGTACCGTTGATACATCAAAGCTCATCCCGAGCCAAACTGGACAGATTTTTTCCAACTCCTTTTGCCACGATTTGGTCCTAGTGCTTTTGATGACTTCATAGGAGCACTCACTAAACTTCACCAAATTGGCACAGTGAGAGAGTATCAGACAGAATTTGAGCAACTGGTCAATCACACAGAAGGATTGTCTGATGAATTCTACAGGAGTTGTTTTATCAGTGGTCTCAAGCATGAAATCCGCTTAGAGGTCAAAATGTTCTGTCCCAACACAATGATGGAAGTCCTAGGGTTGGCTAAGTTGGCAGAGGACAAGATCGCAGCTCAACAACGCTCCAAACCCACCTTTGTTCCCTTCATAAATATGGGTTCCCAATGACCTCCCATCATGCCTTCTCCTCAACCAACTCCTATCAAACATTTGTTTGAAACAGAGATGTAGGCACGCCGAGAAAAAGGACTTTGTTATAATTGTGATGAGAAATTCACTCGGGGACATAAATGTGTTCAACAAAAGCTCTATCTCTTGGATGTGGATTCTCCGCCTACCTTAGAACTTGATGAAGAAGCTCCAGATACAGTAGATGATTAGGTCGACATTCAACACCCGCCGATTGACACCCCATCTTAGGACGAACCACCCGATATCTCTCTCCATGCTGTAACCGGCGTCACCACCCCACAAACAATGCGAGTCAGGGGATACTTCAAGAATATCCCTCTTACCATACTCATTGATTCTGGTAGCACTCATAACTTCATTGACCCTCGGATTGCCAAACAGGCTGATTGTTTTGTCCATCCTTGCTCCAACTTTGAAGTCATGGTTTTCAATGGGGGCACCTTACCTTGCAAGGGGAAGTGTCACAATGTGCATATCTCTATGGAAGATTATAACCTGCGCTCTGACATGTTTTCCTTGTCCTTAGGCGGATGTGATGTGGTTTTGGGCGTTCAATGGTTATGCACACTTGGCCCCATCTTATGGGATATTGCGGAACTTTGGATGCAGTTTTCAGTCAATGGGGCACAACACAAATTAATGGGCTTACAACTAGGGTCTCTCTGCATCATCAGTTCACATCTCCTGGAAAAAATCCTTAAGAAGAATTCACTTGGTGTCATCGCTCAGCTCCATTCCATTCAGATGCACCCATCAACGGTCTCCACTACTTCCTTGGATAGATATGCAGATGTCCTTGCTGAACCAATGAGCTTGCCGCCTTCAAGAGACCTTTCCGGTAAGAATTTAGTCGCATCTAACTCTCAGCAGGAACTAATGGCTATTTTGCATGCAGTATAGAAGTGGCAGCCATACCTATTAGGGAATTATTTCTGCATCAAGGCTGGTCTCCAGAGTCTGGAAAATTTTCTGGAACAATGGGTCTCCTACCCAACACACCTGAAATGGCTTATCCAACTCATGGGTTATCCCTATGCGATCACTTACAAGAAGGGTAAGGACAATTTGGTGGCAGATGCTCCTTCTCACACAATTGATGACCCAGTTTCTCTTACATCTCTTTCTTTGCTTGTTCCAAATTGGTTGCAATATGTTCAACAGGGCTATCTCTTCTATGAACTCCATGCTTCTTCATCAGCAGAGCACTTTGGGTTCTTCAAAATGTATGACCAGGAACAATGTAACTTCTTTTGGCAAGGACTGAAAATGACAATTCAACAGATGGTAGCTGACTGTGATACTTTCCAAGTCAACAAGGGTGAAACGACACTCCTTTTGGGATTGCTCAAACCCTTGCCCATCCCTACATAGCTTTGGCCAACTATTTCTATGGATTTCTTAGCAGTGCTCTGGTGGTACAATACCACATCTCAAAGGACACCATATGAAGCAGGCTATGGACAGACACCACCAGTTCTTCTTCCATACACCCTTAGCAGCTCCCCAGTTCAGGAAATTGACTCGGTTCTTCGAAACTGCGATCAGATTCTTCTCATTTTGCAGGAAAATCTTCACATGGCCAGAATTCGCCTGAAACAACAAGCCAATCAACATTGTTTTGAGTGCATTTTCCACGTAGCTGATAGGGTTCTTCTTCATCTACAGCCTTCCAAGCAATCCTCCCTGACACTCCAAAGGCATCAGTGGCCCGAAATGCAAACCGAGGATGCTACCGGGGAACCACTCCTTCAGATTCTGCAACAATTTCTCCAACCAAAGCTTTGAAGACAAAGCTTTTTCTAAGGGAGAGGGGATGTTAGGAACCCGTGTCAACCCTTCTCTTTACTATGTTAGTATATTGTTGTTGGACGCATATGCTTTGTAAGTCGTCTCATAGTATTTGTTGATCCATAGTTTATATTAGCCCATAGTATTGGATGCATATGCTTTGTAAGTCGTCCCGTAGTATTATATGTCCCATGGTTTTGACTCATAGTATTGGGCATAGACTTAGTATATAAGTGTGTGTTGAGGTCATTGAAGGCACCGTGAAGTTAATTGTATTGAGCTTTCTCAAAGGAGGTTGCCCCCTCGAAGTGGCCCATGATCAATATAAAAGTGATTCTGAGTTCTATTATTTCTGATATCTTGTGTATTTGCATTAATTAATTATTGCAGGTTCATCACAATATCAATGACTGGTCATATCAGCTTTGATACTTTTCATCCCCTCGTCCTCTAATGAGTCTAATCCACCAACACTCACACGCCCTAAAAATCACTAACTTAATAATGAACCCCATAAATTCATTTAATTACGCCAAAGACGTTTCACCAATGAGAAGCTTGACCATCCACGTCTGCTAGATTCCTCGCTTATGGAGCGAATGGAATCCTGACACGTGTTTTCCGCTTTAGCCCCAGATATTTCTGACTCCTACGACTTTCTCTGCAGGTCAGCCGTCTTTGTTGATGTTCAGGCCGTCCGAAACAAAGCACCTTGACACAATGGCATATACCGAAATTAATTCAATCAACTAGTGCAACCGACTGGTTTGCAGGTTGTGCATCCATTCTCGAACAAAGGAGAAAATAAATTTTGTCATGGTAATGAAGCATTTTCAGACTATTTGCAGGTAACGTTACTTCAGGAAATTTATGTTTCTGTTAAATTATATTGCTGCCGACCAAGGAAATGAGTGTGCTCAATCAAAAGACCATCGACTTGCATTGCCGACTAGAGTTGTTGCTTTTCGTGATTTCATGCCGACCGCTTTGGCTAGGTCAGCAGAAATGGGCAAAGTTTGACTAGACTGAACTCTATTGATCTGGTGCGTCGGTGGTGTTTGACGAATGGTTCCAAATGGTCAACTATCTTTGATGCAGGTCAACTATATTTGTTGACGTTCAGGCCGTCTAAAACAAAGCACCTTGATGCGTTGGCATATAGCGAAATTAATTCAATCGACCAGTGCAACCAACTGGTTTGCAAGGATTGTGCATCCATTCTTGAACAAAAGCGAAAATGAATTTTGCCGTGGTAATGAATCATTTTCAAACTATTTGCAGGTAACGTTACTTCAGGAAATTTATGTTTCCGTTAAATTATATTGCTCAATCAAAATACCATCGACTTGCTTTGCCAACTAGATTTGTTGCTTTTTGTGAGTTCACGCCAACCGCTTTGGCTGGGTCGACATAATGGGAAAAGTTCAACCAGATTGAACTCTGTTGATCTGGTGCGTCGGTGGTGTTTGACGAATGGTTCCAAATGGTCGACTACCTTCGAGCTGACGTCAGCAAAAATGGGCAAAGTTCGCCCATATGGTCGATACACAAAATTATATGCTATTTGGTCAAGTGATAAGTCATTTTATTTGAGAATATGCGACCAAAAGAGATTTTTCATCGATACTTGTGAAATAGTATATGTTAAAGTTTAGTCTGGTCGAATGATGAATTCTACAGGAAGTAACTTTATCTATATTAACTTTATCGGGCGACCATTTTTCAAATTCGACCAGACTGAACTCTCTTTATCTAGTGCGTCGGTGGTGTTTGATGAATGGTTCCAAATGGTCGACTACCTTCGAGCTGGCGTCGACAGAAATGGGCAAAGTTCAGCCATATGGTCGATAAAGTTCGACCAGACTGAACTTTAACATATACTATTTCACAAGTATCGACGAAAACTCTCTTTTGGTCGCATATTCTCAAATAAAATGACTTATCACTTGACCAAATAGCATATCATTTTTTTTATCGACCATATGATGTATAGACTCAAACTACATGTCGCCACAATGTTACATTGACCATATTTTTAAATAATTACTCGACTATTTTTACATACTCGACCAATTAATGCGTAAGATAAACATCAGATGCGACTGAATTAGTCATCTTTATTACATGTCCTTCAAAGCCATTGATCATATTTTACAATTCGACCAAAAATAAGTATTGACCCGGAGTGGTCGACCAAATACAATATAAATAAAGTCACTTTGTAGTGGGCTCGACCAAACTTGCTTCAACCAAACTTGACGGTCGACCACCTATCCCTTTATTTGGAGTAACTGTTCAGGTCGATGGACTAACCAGTCGATAAGTCACGGAATAGCAAGTCGACAAGTAATTTTGATGGTCATTTTGCGTCGGTGGTATTTGACGAATGGTTCCAAATGGTCGACTACCTTCGACCCGTTTTGCTGAAAAGTGTTAAGAATCACAGCGAAAAAGTGGTTATGAATACCTATCAATGTAAGCAGACGGTGAAGCTTTGCATGGTAAAAGCTTACGAGATTTACATTTTTTATTAGAAACTTGAGCATTCAATGACGGATTAGACATTGAACAACCTTCGATAACGTTACCCACGTCAACATTTATTTCTTTGGGTTTAATCCATCACGAAGTTATGAACTCTAGTTCAGTAGTACCGATCTCTGCGTATCGACGTATATCTGGATTTGACGGATTGGACCTCCTAGATTTTAATGTAACAATGGTTAAATGTTGTTGATCATTTCGCTACAAGTGTTAGATTCATAGGGAAACAATTGCTACTGATACCTGTCAGCGCACAAATACAACAAAACTCGGAGGAATTTGGGTTGATGCAGTGTAAATAGGGGTTGCAGCTCTGCATGGGAAAATCTTACGAGATGTACATTTTTTATTAGAAACTTGAGCATTCAATAACGGATTGGACATTGAACAACCTTCCATAAGGTTACCCATGTGAACATTGATTTCTTTGGGTTTAATTCATCTTGAATTTGTGAACTTTGGTTGAGTAGTACCGATTTCTTTCTATCGACGTATATGTGGATTTGACGGATTGGACCTCCTGGACATTCTTTCTTGTGGGGATAGGAGAACAGATTTCAATGCAACAATGGTTAAATGTGCTCAGACACTAGTGCACCGCCTTTACTCTTAATCGTTATATGAGTAAATTTTCTGTGATTGCTTTGTTGTTTACTAATGATATTGTGACATCATCTCAGTTTTTTCTCAGTATTTGAATCGCCATCAATTTCTTCCTGTTTCACGGAGCAACAACCCTCTTGAGGAGCCAAAAACTCTTGTTTTCTACTAAAAAACAAGTTTCTCTTCTAAAACGAAACTCATAGCTATATTTTTGGGTGTTTTTTGTTGGAAATTAGAGTCTGTTTCTGTCAGTGCACTGTCATTTATTTACTCATATTACTTGTATGTGAAGTTAGCATTTCATCATGTATGTGATTAATTTAGTGCTTTGAGACAAAAGGGTCCTTGACTCGTATATATTGATTTCCTTGTGTTTATCAATATATGTTTTCTACTAACTTGGTCAGATAATTTGCACCAAAACAATTTTTATCTCCTAGAAAAGTTAGGTCTTCCAGAAAAATAATCTTTAATTTAGGCATCTGGTATATGAACAATCCTATCTTGTTCTCCTTGTTCCTGTTTAATATTTAAAAGCAAGGTTCTCATAGGAAATTTAAAAATAAGGTTCTCAAAAGAACTTATTACAAATATTGATAGAGACGAGTAAACCGAAATGTCGATCAATTCAACCACATAGTTAATATTCAAGTGATTAATTTCCTAGGAATACTGCCTGACAGAATAATACCAAACACAAAAAAAATGATGAATAATTTATCCTTTGTCTGCAAAATTGACATCAATATGCACGATGGTGAGCAATGCTTGGGTAATCCGTCAGTGTTTACGATTCGAGCAGATAGTTGATGCGATAATTGAAAAATAGTCGACAAGAAATTTTTGTCACCATTGAATTCCGTGGAGCGTCCATTGACCAGTGACCAATGATTCAACGACGACTAGGATGATATTATTGCTTATGTCAACTATGCAAGTCGACCAACATTAGAATTGACTAAGAGTGGTTCCTTTGAGATAAAAAGACTGACGACCAAAACAACTAGACGTTTAAATGAATATAACTTTATTTGAACTGTCGACCACCAATAAGGAATATAAGTAGTTGGATGTCGGCTTGGATACAGTAATGATGTGTATATAAGAGTTTCCTGAAGTTAGACAATATTGACCCACAGTCTTGGTCAAACAGAGATCTTACTACCATGCAATGTAATTACGTCGAGATCTACAAGTTGACCGTTTGAAGCTTTTTGGCCAATGCCATCATTAGCGAACTATCGACGATTTCAATCAGATTACTTGATAAACTAGAAAATTAATCATCGACCGTTGCCAGAATATTAAGACATTTTCTTGGCAGATCCTCGATAGTCTTTATCAGCATTTGGTGCATATTAGGTAAAGAAATAACTTTTGGACGCAATAAAAGTAAATATTATATAGGATTCAAAAGGTTCTACGCGTGTCGAGCAAAATAAGTCGATGCGTGGTGACTTGGAAACCCCCATCTTGAAATCCTTGGTTAGGTCAACGCATAGGATTGCTTTACAATTTGGACGACCTCCCACAAGTCAACTATGCAAGTCAACCAACATTAGAATTAATATCCTTGCTTATGTCAACTATGCAAGTCGACCAACATTAGAATTGACTAAGAGTAGTTCCTTTGAGATAAAAAAAATGATGACCAAAACAACTAGACGTTTAAATGCATATAACTTTATTTAAACTGTCAACCATCGATAAGGAAGATAATTAATCGGTTGTCGGTTTGGATACAGTAATGATGTGTATATAAGAGTTTCCTAAATATAGACAATATGGATTGACAGTCTTGGTCAAATAGAGATCCAACTACCATGCAGTCTAATGACGTCGAGATCTATGAGTTGATCGTTTGAAGCTTTTTGGCTAATGCCATCATTTGTGAAAGTATGGATATGTCAATCATTATTTTTTCACCTGAACAATCGACCATTTCGATCAAATTACTTGATAAACCAGAAAATTAATCGTCGACTGTCGCGAGAATATCAAGACATTTTCTCGGCAGATCCTCGACAGTCTTTATTAGCATATGGTGCATATTAGGTAAAGGGATAACTTTTGAACGCAATAAAACTAAATATTATATAGGATTCAAAAGGTTCTAGGCGTGTTGAGCAAAATAGGTCGACGCGTGGCGACTTGGAAACCCGCATCTTTAAAGCCTTGGTTAAGTCGACGCATAGGATTGCTTTACAATTTGGTCGCCCTCCGACGAGTTCCACATTTGGTTGACCTGCGACGAGTCACACATTTGTTCAACCTCATTTTAGTTCTGTTGAAGCCGGAGAATAATAAAACCATTGATTAAACACCATCAACATGAAATGACCATCAAAATTTTACAACTTCGACTAATTTTAAAGACACAGTTCTTTTACAACAAAATGACCACTTTTACTCACCATATATTGTCCAACCCCGAGGAAATTTCACCTATCGAACCTCGACCACAACTTTTATTTTTTTCCAAAATTAGTATTCACTACTTTTAGTGAATCGACCAATTACATCATCAACTACACTTTTAAAAACAAACTTGGCCCACAAATATAGAAAAGCATAGTGACACAACACACATCGACCATATAAATAATATCAAGGGAAATCAGTCATCTACCCAATCTGTTAACTCTTCCGATAATATACAATATATGTTTCAAAACAAAATAACGAAACTATGATGTCGTTTCTACATGCTTACTTATTGTTGTAATAGGCAGCTTCATTGGTAAAAGGAAACCAAATTTCAAACCATTCATTTGTCTATTCTTTCCACAAATATTGCTATGTGTTGAGCCCAAAATTGGCCCCTTCTAATCATCCTTGATCACCTTTCCTTCCCCCGTCCTACACCATTTATCATGCTAATCAGACCTGTTATCCTCACTTTATTCCCCCAAACTGCCAAGGTATGACTGATCATTGCTTTATCTTATTAATGCTTATGATTGTGATAATTAAAGCTGTGTATCTCTCAATTGTGCTAACATGTTATGATTTATGAAGGTAGTTTGAGATAAGTGGACTGCAGGAAGGTGGGGCTGAACAAAGTCTTGAAAGAAGGGATGTTCGTCGCTTAAAAAGGATCCTCGGGGCTTGGATCATCAATTAAGGCACATGGTTCCAATATAACATCCTAGGTGGAGCTGTGACAGGGCAGCTGTAACAGAATGCGTTATCTTTAGTATGTCGCTGCTCGAGTTTAGTTGTGATCTGGAAAGATCACTACTCCTGGGCCAATGAACAACTTTCTCACATTTTTATGTCTCTACTTTGCCACGTATTGTAACAACTAGTGTTATTTAGGGCGCCTGAAGATCAGAGATCTTCAAGGCTGCCCATTAATAGGATCGGATGTTACAATCTTTATGTATAAATATGGGGAGCTGCCTCGACCCAGGGGGTTGAACAACAGATAATTAATTCATTGTATTAGCAGCAAAAGCAACTGCGTAATCATTCTTCTGTTAATATAAGGAGTTACCTCTGAGTTAAAGGAACTTGCGTTGTTCAACCAGCGTCTCTGTGTGAAGGCTGGGCCCATCTTCCACAGAGATTGCTGAGTTAAAATAGGATTTCAAATTTGTTGTTGTGTGATGTTTTGTTTATGAAATTTCCTTTGTGCGCAGCAGTAGTAAGTGTGGTGTGGATTTCCAGTATAATTAAGATTATGTTCCTTGAAATTGGCAAGTAATACAGAGTGACAGTCGACTGAGTAGAAACTTTATGCAATTCGTGTGACAATTATACACAGCCTTGTTCATCTCGCAGTTAAGTTGTGATCCCATGAGCCTTTACAATTTATCTTTCCTGTTATGATTGTTGATCTTCATTCCTGTAATTCAATTTCTTAGAGCAGCTGAACTCAATCCTTTGCAATTGAATTTCTAGATTAATATTCAGTTTCTGCTTATGGTTTTCTAGAGTGATCAGATTGAAGAAGTGAGTTACTTGTTCTAGGATGTGAATAGGATTTCTTTTTATTTGCAATTGTCTTTGAATCTTATTTTATTTCTTGTTGATGCATGGTAGAAAGGAATTGAATTTATAGTATTTGAATAGCAACTGGGATTACACAGATCTTTGGGATGGACATAGTTGTTAGAGAATAACAGTATTCAATTATAATGATTTGGTGTTTGAGCATAGACTGTGCATTTATCCTTTGAAATAAAAGACTTTCTCAGGTTGACAATAAATCTCGTCTGCTCTGTATGTTTGAATAATTCATCTGCATATAGGGTGCTCGACATTTTGGCGCCGTTGCCGAGGAAGGATAAAAATTAAACATGAATCATTAGTTGCATCTGATAATTGTTTTTAGTCAGTCTCTTCTTTGCTGAAATGATTTGCTTCGCATGAATATGAGGAGGGTAAAACGCGATCACCACCCAATTCCCAAAACCCCACAAAATACTAACAGCGCAGGTGGTTCGGGTCTTGGTCGAGGACCACCATTGGGAAGAAGGACATTCATCAACGATCTTGTTGACAGAACTGATTCATCTACCAGGGCTCGTCATCAAGAAACTCCTATCAGAAGAAGCCCTGCTGATCCTGGGGCACCAGCGTTAGGATCCACGGTGGAGAATACAAGAGCAACCGTGACTCCCTCATATACCCTTGCTAAGGAAGGTACAGCTGACGCAGCTGTTACAACTGAATCTGTTGTTACAACTGAGGAATACACAGCTGTTACAACTAAGGAATACGCAGCTATTACAACTAAAGAATACGCAGCTGTTACAACTGAGGAAGGCGCAGCTGTTACAAACAAGGAAAAGAACGCAGGAACGAACAAAGAAGAGGAAACAGAAGAGAACATGAGTAACAGACACGAGACTGATGAGGAAGAGGCAATGGTGGAAAACTATCATCATGAAAATCACGCCCTGCCTAAGGGAACGGTGGCTACACTGCAATTTCCGATTCGGCAGCCAGAAGGGACAACCCCTATGAAAAACATCTCACCATCAGTGTTGCCTCGCTTCTATGGAAGGGCGGCAGAAGATCCAGACGAATTCCTTTTTGAATTCGATATCCTCTGTCGCAGCTATGATTATGTCACCGATGCCCAAAAGATAAAACTTTTTCCCACCACCTTGAAGGACAATGCATTACGATGGTTCATGAGCCTTGGGGGAGGAACCGTTGCTAATTGGGATAAGATGAAACAAGTGTTCCTGGAGAAATATCAGGAATACTGCAACACCAAGGACAAAAGAGAGGAACTATTCAAAATGGTGTAGAAAGAGGATGAAAGTCTGGAGGATTTTGTAGAAAGGCTGCTGTACAATGTGCAAAGAGCTGGGCAGACGAACATGGGGCTAGACGTGCTCAAGATAATTTTGCTTCATGGAATCAGGGATGATTGTTTAGATATGTTAAATCTGCTAGGAAAGGGAGACATCTCCAAAGAACCTTTTGGGAAGATTGTGGAACTATGTAAGAGATACTCCAGGGGATCTTCCAGGAATAATAAGCGGGATAAACGGGATAAGCTGGAACGTGATGTCTTTGACAGAAATCAGAAGTCATCCAATGGAGGAGCTACACGTGCAGAAATAGGCAATCTCCTTGAAAATTTTAAAACAGAAATGATGAGCTCCATCTCTTCGGAGATTGATGTCCTGAAGGCAAAACAAAAACAAGTAGTAGAGGATCTCACACTAGGTGTGTTCTGTCCCCGATGTAGAAAGAATCATCCGCTGAAAGAATGCCCTCTTGACAAAGTAGAAGTATGTCAGCTGTGTGAGCTGAACCATGACATGAAGGAATGTCCCACACTTCCCCAAGTGAAGGCTGTTCTGCAGGCATCAACTCCAGAGGTGGAATCAGCCTATTTCATTGCACAGAAGAAACCTTGGCAGCCTCGAAATCAAGGTATTCCTCTGGACTCGTTTCCATTTTTGAATAATATGAGCAATTGGAATAATAACATGCAAAATGTGAATACACAATTCCCTTCAAATTATGCTTAGTGGAATCCTTCACAACCTGCAATGCAAAATTATAACTCATGGGGTCCTTGGACATAGTCACCACATCAACCTACGTCGTGGTCTCCTGGATGGAGGAACTTCCATCTTGGGAACCAGTTTCCTCAACCACCTCCACCTCAACAATCGCCATATTCTCCTCCATACCCTCAATTTACTCAATATCCTCAATACCCACCTCAGCAGTCGCAGCTGCAGCTTCAAAATAATCATGTTCCTAATATACCAATACGACCTCAGCTGCCTGCCCAACCTAATCCTAACCCGAATAATAAAACAGTCCATCAATTGGAAACTGTCAATATGCCATCCTACTCTCTCTCCCCTGTACCTTGTAATGATATTCGTCTACGATCTGGGAAGATAATAGAACCTGTAATTACAGAAGATATTCCACCTTCTGCATGAAGAAGGAGAGAGTTCACAGCATCCATCCGATACAGTTCCTATCACTGAGGGTGCTAAGCATCCCTTAGATAGGGCGGCTGAAACATCAAATGAGAAATCAGATAATGCGCAGCCTACCCAGCTGATAAGGAAACCACCATACCCCGAGAGACTAATGCTACCAAAAATAGGGGGGCAGCCTCAGTTCAACCTCCTAGGAGAGTTAAAGAATCTTTACGTTAAAATCCCCCTTCTGCAAGCTCTTCAAGACGTGTCTATTTATGTTAAAACCGTTCGGGACCTGTGCACTAAGAAACTAGGGAGGAAACTTAGAGATCCTCCCACTGTTCACGTCATAGGGAATTTATCTGCTTTAATAACAGGAAAAACCCCTGTGATCAAGTATGATGACCTTGGAAATCCTATTGTCACTGTACATATAGGACAAACGCAGATACCCAACGTGCTAGTTGACTTAGGGGCAGCGATCAATGTCATAACAATTGAGACTGTAAGGAAGCTTGGACTCACTAATTTTAGGCCGACCCCTACCATTTTAGAATTGGCAGACAGATCCACCATTAGACCCGAAGGGATTCTGGATGACCTTGTCATCTCAGTAGATTCATGGGAATACCCTGCTGACTTTTTGATATTGCAACCAAAATCACAGCTGGGGGGACATCCATTGATCCTGGGAAGGCCTTGGTTGGCCACAGCTGATGCTTGCATCAGCTGTCGATCTGGGTCCATGACTATATCTGATGGTACAGAGATTAAAAACCTCACCCTGTATCCTCCAGCTCGGCCAAGTTTAGAGGCTGAAACTTCTCTTTGGATAGAGCAGGAGGAGGAGGAGGATGTTCAACCACTATTAACAATACGGAAGGCCTTAACTTTTAAAAACGAAACAGAAGACGATGCTATCATTAATTTCATTAGCGAACCTGCTTCAGTGGATAAAGAGGTCTATCAAATCCTGAACATTACCCTTGGTAAGGAAGAATAAGAAAATCTTACGGAAGAAGCACTAGTTGGTGACGCAAACATAATCCCAGTTTTGAAAAGTTCGAAAAGTATTCCTATTGAGGTAGAGCCTGGAAGGACTTTGAATATCAACCCTGGTCTCTCCTTAGAAGAACAGACGCGCCTAATCAGTCTCTTGAAGGAACATAAGGGGGCATTCGCCTGGGAGTATACAGACATGAGGGGTATTCCCTCTAATCTGTGCACCCACCATATTTATATTAAAAATGACTCCCAGCCTGTGTGTCAACCCCAACGATGCCTGGACCCCAATCTGAGGGATATAGTGAAGGAGGAAATCCAAAAACTTTTGGAAGCAGGATTTATATATCCCATTTCAGATAGTGAATGGGTTTCCCCACTCATAATTGTACCCAAGAAAAATGGTAAATGCAGAGTCTGTGTTTATTATAGGGAGCTGAACAAAGCTACGCAAAAGGATCATTTCCCTCTTCCATTTATTGACCACGTACTTGATACCCTATCAGGGAAGAAGTTCTTCTCCTTCTTAGATGGGTTCAGCGGGTACAATCAAATTTAGATTGCTCCTGAGGACCAGGATAAGACCACCTTCACTTGCCCCTGGGGAACGTTTTCCTACAGGGTGCTTCCCTTTGGTTTATGTAATGCACCAGCAACATTCCAAAGAGCTGTAATTGGCATATTCGCTAACCTAGTTAATGATAGTATGGAAGTCTTTATGGATGATTTTACTCCCTATGGCAAGGACTTTGAGGAAGGACTGGAAAATTTAAAGAAGGTTTTAATTCGCTGTGAACAAGCTCGCCTCTCATTAAGCACTGAAAAATGCCATATGATGATGAGTGAGGGGGTGGTATTAGGACATTTCATCTCTACCGATGGCATTCAGGTGGATCCTTCAAAAATTAAGGTGATAAAAAATATACCAACTCCTTCAACTCAGAAAGAGGTGTGAAGTTTTCTGGGACATGCTGGATATTATCGGAGGTTTATAGAAAACTTCTCCAAACTTGCTTCTCCTTTGTTTTCTTTGTTAATGAAGGATGCACAGTTTGTGTGGAGTGAAACATGCCAGACAGCGTTTGATAAGCTTAAAGAGAAGTTGTCCACAGCTCCTATCCTAAGGGGACCTAATTGGACCCTACCCTTCCACATTTCTTCAGATGCCTCTGATGCCGCCATTGGAGCAGTATTAGGACAACACGATGGTCAAGTACCTTATGCCATCTATTACGTTAGTAAAAACTTAGCCCCTGCTGAACTTAATTATACTGTCACTGAAAAAGAATTCCTCGCTATTGTTTACTCTATTAATAAATTTCGGCACTACATTACTGGGTATCCTACATTTGTGCACACTGACCACTCTGCCATTAAATATTTAATGAATAAACCTGTTACCAATGCCAGAGTGACTAGGTGGCTCTTGCTATTGCAGGAATTTGATATTACCATTATAGATAAACCTGGAAAAGAAAATGTTGTTGCTGATTTTCTATCTCGTTTTACTAACAGTGATGACAGTTTGCCTATTGAGGATTCTTTTCCAGATGAACATCTATTCGCACTTTCAACTCATTCCCCTTGGTATGCAAACGTTGCTAATTATTTGGTTGCAGGAAAACTCCCGCCACACATGTCTAAACGAGAGAAGAGAAAAATTATCCAGCAAAGTGCCAGGTATTGTTGGCTCAATGGTCATCTCTTCTACACAGGGCTCGATCTTGAGATTAGGAGATGTGTAAGGGAAGATGAGATCTTTCACATACTGAAGGCCTGTCATGATGGATCTTGTGGGGGACACTTTGCAGACAAAAGAACAGGTCATAAAGCACTGCGGATGGGCTACTATTGGTCGACTCTGTTCAGGGATGCTAAAAGGTATGTTCAGTCCTGTGACAGCTACCAAAGGATGGGCCAGCCGAATAAAACAGATCAGATGCCTCTACAACCTCAAGTGGTAGTTGAGCCATTTGATAGATGGGCATTGGATTTTTTTGGCCCTATCAACCCTCCTTCCAGACAGAAAGTTTACATCCTGGTTTGTACTGATTACATGACCAAGTGGGTAGAGGCCGTAGCTTTGGCTAAGGCTAATGACCGGGCGGTGATTGATTTTCTGTACAGTGAAATCTTTACCCGCTTTGGGGTACCGAAGGAAGTAGTTACCGATGGGGGACCGCAATTCATCTCACACCAATTTGAATCCTTGCTTCGGAAGTATCATGTGCAGCATAGGGTAGCTTCACCTTACCACCCTCAGGCCAATGGTCAGGTGGAAAGTACTAATAAAGTTATTGAAGCAATCCTTACTAAAATAGTTAAAAGCCATCGAAAGGATTGGGCTGACAGGCTTCCAGAGGCATTGTGGGCATATCACACAACTTGGCGCAACACCACAGGATTCTCTCCCTATGATCTAGTATATGGAAAGAGTGCCATGTTTTCAATTGAGTTTGAAATCAAAACCCTGAAGATAGCCACTGAAATGAATCTGGATGTAACAGAAGCCCAGAAGAGAAGATGGAATCAACTAAATGAATTGGATAAAAAACGGTTAGCTGCAGTAGACCAAACTGTGTTGCTTTAGCAACAAAGATCCAACTGGCATGACCGATTTATTAAAAAGAAAATCTTCCGTGAGGGAGACTGGGCGCTACTATATGACTCCAGGTTCAAGAGGGATTTTAAAGGTAAATTACGTACAAAATGGCTGGGTCCATATCTGGTCGACATGGTATTTGACAACGGCACTGTCCGTCTGGTGACCATTGATGAAAACCGTATACCATTACTTGCTAATGGACACAGACTACGACTGTATCGTAAGCCTATTTCGAAAGATGCATTCATTTCGCAAATTGCCGCCAATCCGGATTATTAGCTGGCACCAGAGCAGGAATTTATCTCTACCTTTGACAATCCTTAAACTGAAAATCGCATTTTGAATTACTATACATAAATAATTTTCTTTCTTTTCTGCTGTAGCGTATAATTGTTTTCCCTTTGCATTTGATCTTTTCGTTTGCTGTTGTTTTTTTTCAAAAATTTCCAGGGAAGCGCCAGGAGAACGACTAGATTGGGCCTGTCAAAATAGAGTCGCCCGGTGCTGTATTTCCTTTTTTTTCCCTTTAAAAAAAAAAATTAAAAAAATCTAGCAGCTGCAACATATTTTCCGGCAGCTGCAACATCTTTTCCGGCAACCGCAATAGATTTCCTGGCAGATGTAAAAATCCTTTTTCCCAGCAGCTGTGAACAACTTTTCTGGCAGCTGCAACAACTTTTCCTAGCAGCTGCAACATCATGTCCCAGTGGCTGCAACATCATTTCCCAGCGTCTGCAATATCATTTCTCGTCAACCCTAAAATCGCTTTCCCGGCAGCCGTAAACCCTTTTTCCCGGTAGCTGCAACAACATTTCCCGGCAGCTGCAACATCATGTCACAGCGGCTGCAACATCATTTCCCAGCGGCTGCATTATCGTTTCCTGTCAACCGTAAAATCGTTTTCTCGACTGCCGTAAATCCTTTTCCCGGCAGCTGTGAACCATTCCCAACGGCTGCAACACCATTTCTCGGCAGCTACAACATCATGTCCCAGCGGCTGCAACATCATGTCCCAGCGGCTGCAACATCTTTTCTCGGCAGCCGCGAACCATTTCCCAGCGGCTGCAATATCATTTTTCCGACAGTCGTAAAACCTCTTTCCCGGCTGCCGTGAAACATTTTCTGGTAGCTGCAACGTATCTTCCGACGGCTGCAACTTATTTCTCAACGACTGCAACATATCTCCCGCCGCTGTAAAACTTTTCCCTCACAGCCGTCATTTTTTCCGATCCCGTGAATTCTTTTCCCAACTGCCGTGAATCGTTTTCCCGGCGGCTGCAACATATTTCCTGGCGACTGCGACATATTTCCCGCCGCCATAAAACTTTTCCCTGACAGCCGTAATTTCTCCCGATCCCGTAAATCCTTTTCCCGGTGGCTGTGAATCTTTCCTGGCAGCTGCAACATCTTTTTCTTCAGCTGTGATAGCATTTTTGGCAACTTGCAGTGGTAACTCCTGTGTTAACGGAAGAAGTGCTCCAAACCTGCTAAACTATGGCTCTGGTTCATCCCAGTCATGCCGGCGAATCCATCATTCCGACCCCGGGGACGCGATGGTTTGTGTTTCACCGGCGGAAGAAATTATTGCATTATTCTGGTCATCATGATCAAATTTATGATTGTGCACGAGTCTGGCTCCGCAACGTCACCAACTGCACGCTCCACCATTCTCCGCATGTTATCCGACGCATAGTCTCATGAGGTATGGATTTTATTTATCAGATGATTAAGTGTTGATATCATTTAAACAATATCAGTCGTACCTTTACTCGTATTACCATTATACCTGATTAAACCTTTCCCTCGTACGACATAAACACTAATAACTGCCACCTTCCCCAATTCGGCATGGAAATTTTGAACGTTTTTCTGTGCTCAACTTTCCAAATTTGCCTATTCTCTCAACATCTTTGCTCAGCGATTCGTGCATCCTCTGTGCTGCAACTTCCATTCTTGGATTCTGCCATCTGTGGGATAGAAACTTCAGCCTGTAGCCAAGACCATGGGGATTCCAGTTCGTCATGAACCTGTGAACACACAGGAACTCAGAAAAAATCTTCAAGTTCTTGCCATTTTTCAAGCCGCCGGCTGGCTCAAGTTTTTTGAGCGACTAGATGGATTCAATCAGGAAGCAGCTTTGCAGTTTGCTCTAAACCTCACCAAAACTCACTCTACGGTGTGGGGGCTGCGCATAGAGGTCTCAAAGGTCATTATATCCGAGGTTATGGACATTCCGCTGGTGGGAAAGCCATGGTTTAACCGACGAGTCCCTGCAACGACTGCACGGGAAGCATTTTTAATGGAGGGGGAGCAAGTAGAAGCTTCAAGAAGAGGGATCGCATTGCACTCATTGCCGCGGCCATGGGACCAGGTTGCTGTCTTCCTCAAGAAGTACATCACTTGTGAAAGTAGATATCAAACTGTGTATAATTCTGAACTCCCTTTACTTTCTCATCTCCGCCATGGCATTTTATTAAACATTCCATATTATCTACTGCATGACTTGCATCATATGGCAACATTTGTCCAGTCTGCTAAGCACCCACTTTCCTCCCTCACCCACCATGGCCTTATCAAACTAATAATTGTAAGAACCCTTGCCCAGCATCATATAACCTGGGAACAATTCACAGCCCGAGCTCAACAACCCGTTCCCTTGCGGGTCATCCCATTACAGCAGATACGGGTTCCACCACAACAGGAGGACCAGAGTCCCTCCATTGAAGTTTGGGGGGGGGATGAAACTATAGTAGAAGAACAGCAACCGGGGGCACAAGCAGAGCCATCTAGGGTGGATGAAACTATATTGGAAGAAGAGCAACTGGGGGCACAGGTAGAGCCATTTGGGGGGGATGAAACTCCATTAGAAGAAGAACAATTGGGGGATGAAACTCCATCACAAG
Source organism: Larix kaempferi (assembly GCA_027924585.1). Classification (NCBI taxonomy): domain Eukaryota; kingdom Viridiplantae; phylum Streptophyta; class Pinopsida; order Pinales; family Pinaceae; genus Larix; species Larix kaempferi. Next base: position 8,019,302 of record BSBM01000438.1, read on the forward strand.
CAGAGCCATCGGGGGAGGGTGTAGATAAAAACCCTGTGGAAAATCCAGACAATAGGGTAGCTCCGACAACAGAAGGTGAAATTGGAGCAGCATTAAATGCTGCGACAATTGAACCTGAAGATGACAGAGCCAGGGCAATAGAAGAAAACATTGAGCTGGTAACTATTGAATCCTCACCTGAGTGGGAAGGAGGAGCTTTAATTGAAGAAGAACAGCATGAGAGGCAAGAAAACATTCCTTCGACCTCAGTTGTGATTCCCTATGTACCAGCTCCACAAAAGAAAACACCACAAAAGAAAAGAAAGAGAGCAATCAATGAATTTAACATAACCTCACCTATCAGAAAGAAAAGAACTAGATCAGCTACAGCAGTAGAGGCAGCCAGAAAAAGATGGGCAACCTTAGAGGCACAGGTTGAACCCTCGATCCTTGTACCAAGACCAATGGATGCTCCACAAAGGCCAGTGGAGGAAGAACCCGAAATTGAAGGACTTCTGGCTGAGAATGCACTATTAAAAGAAGACCTCCAAGTACTTCGAAGGGAGTTGGAAACGTGGAAGGAAACCTGCAGAAAACAAGGAGAAAGAAAAATGTATACATTGGTAGAGGCTGCAGACCAACTGGAGGGTTCAGATTCCGCTGAGCCTGGCAAGGAGGATGAACGAGTACTCTGTCCCACCTGTGGAGAAATCCTCAAGGAGGCAGGACACAAGATTATACTTCGTACCTGCTCAACACAACATCCTGCAGCCACAATAGAGGAAGCTGCAGAAAAAGAAGATGCTGCCACACAAGAACCAGCATCTTTACATATCCTTGCTGAAGCTGCCACCAATCCTGTGACAGAGGAGCTAAGGGATGAAATCATGTATGATGATGGGGATAAAGAATTGACTGTAACCCCAGAATGCTCCCACGACACAGATATTATAGAGAAGATGGGAGAAGAACCGGGGATGGGGGACACTCTGGAGCCTAATGAGGAATTCTATACTGTAACCCCAGAATGTTCCCATGACACAGAAATTTTAGAAGATGAGCCACAAGGGCAGGACATTGATAAACTTGAACAGGGTGCTGTAACACAAGAACCAGCAAACCTGAGTGTATCTGTCCAACCGGCCAAGCAGATGGGAGAAGAACCTGGAATAGAGGACACTCTGGAATTTAATGATGAACTCTGGGTTGTAACCTCAGAGGGTTCCCATGACACAGAGCTCATAGGAGAAGATTTGCAACAACAGGAGGATGAAGAGGCAAGCCAGGATGTTGCTACACAAGAACCAACATCCTTGGAGGCTGCAGTAGGAACTCCTGAATTTCATTTGAAAGATAACCCTGGAATGGATATCATTCCCGATACACAGTGGAGTGAAGATGAACAGGTACAGACACCATGCTCAGGTGACACCGAAATCTTGGAGGAGGAGCTGCACAATGAGAAGGATATCCAATCTCAGCAGCAGAAGGACAAAGAAGACACTGTTACACAAGAACCAGTGTCTCTAAAAGCAATGAAGGTAGCTGCTGAAGAGAGTCTAAAGGATGTTGTTGTTACACAAGAACCGGCAACTCTCTTATTAGACTTAGATGTGCTAGAAGACACTGCTCCACAAGAACCAGTGCTTCTACCTCCTAGAAATGTCATTGATTTGGATTCAGATTAAAGATTTCTTTTCAAGTCCTCCCTAGGCACAACATATAATGAGACTGCAGGAAGAAGTGATTTCCACTTGTATCAATTACATTTTCAGACACCAGCAGGTAACATTGGAAGGACAGATGGGGTGCCTGAGTTTCCCTATAGTTTTTCCTCTCTCCATGGATAGAGCTCAGTACAGGACTCAGATTCCAAAGGATGCAGGTTGTTGCATGAGGACATGCAACAAGGTAGTTGGGGGGAGATGTTGAGCCTAGAATTGGCCCCTTCTAATCATCCTTGATCACCTTTCCTTCCCCTGTCCTACACCATTTATCATGCTAAACAGACATGTTATCCTCACTTTATTCCCCCAAACTGCCAAGGTATGACTGATCATTGCTTTATCTTATTAATGCTTATGATTGTGATAATTAAATCTGTGTATCTCTCAATTGTGCTAACATGTTATGATTTATGAAGGTAGTTTGAGATAAGTGGACTGCAGGAAGGTGGGGCTGAACAAAGTCTTGAAAGAAGGGATGTTCATCGCTTAAAAAGGATCCTCGGGGCTCGGATCATCAATTAAGGCACATGGTTCCAATATAACATCCTAGGTGGAGCTGTGATAGGGCAACTGTAACAGAATGCGTTATCTTTAGTATGTCGCTGCTCGAGTTTAGCTGTGATCTGGAAAGATCGCTACTCCTGGGCCAATGAACAGCTTTCTCACATTTTTATGTCTCTACTTTGCCACGTATTGTAATAGCTAGTGTTATTTAGGGAGCCTGAAGATCAGAGATCTTCAAGGCTGCCCGTTAATAGGATCAGATGTTACAATCTTTATGTATAAATATGGGGAGCTTCCTCGACCCAGGGGGTTGAACAACAAATAATTAATTCATTGTATTAGTAGCAAAAGCAACTGCGTAATCATTCTTCTGTTAATATAAGGAGTTACCTCTAAGTTAAAGGAACTTGCGTTGTTCAGCCAACGTCTTTGTGTGAAGGTTCGGCCTGTCTTCCACAGATATTGCTGAGTTAAAATAGGATTTCGAATTTGTTGTTGTGTGATGTTTTGTTTATGAAATTTCCTTTGTGCGCAGCAGTAGTAAGTGTGGTGTGGATTTCCAGTATAATTAAGATTATGTTCCTTGAAATTGGCAAGAAATACAGAGTGATAGTCGGCTGAGTAGAAACTTTATGCAATTCGTGTGACAATTATACACAGCCTTGTTCATCTCGCAATTAAGTTGTGATCCCATGAGCCTTTACAATTTATCTTTCCTGTTATGATTGTTGATTTTCATTCCTGTAATTCAATTTCTTAGAGCAGCTGAACTCAATCCTTTGCAATTGAATTTCTAGATTAATATTCAATTTCTGCTTATGTTTTTCTAGAGTGATTAGATTGAAGAAGTGAGTTACTTGTTCTAGGATGCGAATAGGATTTATTTTTATCTGCAATTGTCTTTGAATCTTATTTTATTTCTTGTTGATGCATGGTAGAAAGGAATTGAATATATAGTATTTGAACAACAACTGGGATTACACAGATCTTTGGGATGGACATAGTTGTTAGAGAATAACAGTATTCAATTATAATGATTTGGTGTTTGAGCATAGATTGTGCATTTATCCTTTGAAATAAAAGACTTTCTCGGGTTGACAATAAATCTCGTTTGCTCTGTATGTTTGAATAATTCATCTGCATATAGGGTGCTCGACACTATGTATTGTTTGAGATATCAAATGATCTTTTGCCATGTTCTCCTACACCTCTTATCTTTATACTTAATATCAATATTGCCCATTTTTCCAGCTTACTTTTGTAGTCCAACTATTCTCACTACCATGGTATGGACACTCTGTTGACCGAAAATGCTATTTCACTTCTGATGAATGGTGATGTTGACCTATGCCCACTTGTACAAGTTGTTGCTCTCAATCAAGTAAGCTCTATTAACTCAACAACTAGCCGCTTCCGAATCTCTATCTCTAATGGAATTCATAAGCACAATACATTGCTTCCAAGTAGCTACAATAGCATTGTGGAGAACCACCAACTCCAAGCAGGTTCGATCATCAAAGTCATCAACTATACATGCAACAGTATACATGATACAACGTATGCTTTGGTTTCCGCATTTTAAGTTTGCCTTTTTTTTTTTTGCACTCCCAATAATTGTAACATATTTTTTACTTATACTTACCTACCTAAATTCTTCTTTCCAGGACTATCGCATTGGGCACATTTGAAATTGTCACATTGGAAATGGCAATTGTTGGAAACCCATCCCCTTTCAACTTCACCCCTACCTTTACATCTCATAGTAGTTCATCTATTTCAGAAAACAATGCCCTTGATCCCGAAAACCCTTCACTTGGTATACCGTCCTCGTAAAATCCAACCCCAAACCTTGTTGCACCTATTCTTCAATTCACATCGCTCAAGCCTTCCAACAAAACTTGGACCATTCAAGGACGAGTTACTGCAAAGACAGCTATCAACGCCTTCACCAATAAAAAAGGCCCTGGTCAACTCTTTGGGTTTGACCTTGTTAGTGCTACCAGAGATGAGATTCATATCTGTGCTTTCAATGAACTAGCCACCTCATTATATGACCAAATATAAGTTGGAATAGTCTACACGGTCTCAAATGGCATAATCAAACCAGTCAACCCAACATACAACCATTTGAAAACTGCTTTCAAGATTTTCCTTAACACCTCCTAAAAAATTCAACCATGTTTGGAAGAGTTTCCACTGATCCCTTTTCATTGCTTCCACTTTAAATCTGTCCATGACATCAAAACTACACCCCCCAATTCCATGGTTGACCTTATTGGAATTGTCATTTTTGTTTCCCCAGCATCAACTATACGCAAAAGGGATGGCTCTGAAACTATTCACCGAATAGTTGGATTGAGGGACATGTCCGGGTATAGCATAGACATAACACTTTGGGGGGACCACTGCACAATTGAGGGTGCCCACCTTGGAAACCTTTGAGGTTTTGCTACTCCCCCTATCCTTGAAATAAAAGGTGGATGTGTTACAAAGTTTAATGGAAAAACCATTGGAACAATCTCCAACACCAACCTCATTATAAACCCAGATATCCAGGAAGCTCAACTTCTTCAATCATGGCTTGCTGACAATGGATTATGTTCAGCCTCCCCATCTTTGAGCAGAAAATCCAACTCGTCTTCTCCTAGCTCCTGCAAACGGATATCCATGTCTGCACTACAATCTCTAGAACCCTCTGAGAAATCAACTTGGTATTCGATTACTGCTACAATCACCCATATTAACATCACTCACTTTCATTTCCTTGCATGCCCTCTATTTGTCGATGGAATACAATGCATGAAAAAAATTTCCCACAAAGTTGGTCATATTTGGCACTGTGCAAAATGTGATGGGGATTTTATAGAGTGTGCTTATCGATACATACTCAAACTTGACCTCATGGATGCTACTGGACAATTACACGGTATCATAGCTTTTGATGATGCTGTGCAACAACTCATGGGGGTCTCTGCAAAAGATATGTTCCTTCTATCAAATGATCCAACATCTCTCCTAGAAATTGTTCAATGTGTTTGTGCTCGAGAGTACCTGTTGACCTTATCAGTAACGACAAATACTTTTAATTCAAATGCTCGCTTGAAGATGATTCTTGTCATGTCAGAGAACGCTCCAGCATCATCAACACTTGTTGATTCACTTGATGAAAACGAAGACATTGTGACTAATAAATGACTAGTTGCTTGAAAGCTTTGAATTCTATCTTCAAAAACCTTTTCAATTCTGACTCTCTATACTTTCTTCTTCATACTTAGCAACTATAAATTTTTGTATACACACCACTACCTGAGTGGTACTTGTAACCAGCAATGACCAGTTTTGAATATTATATCAATTAGTTTTATAGTAAAATTGTGTTAAATTACATATTTATTTTACTCTCTCTTGTCACTTACAAATTTGTACTTAGAATTAACATAGCTTTGTCAAGTTTATGCTTCTTTTCTTTATAAACATTGTTCAGGAGGATATGTATTCCTTTTTTGCAACAACTTCCCATAAATTATCCATAAACACTCTTCAAATGATTAAATATATAGTATGTTTCTCTCACATAAAAGACACTATAAAGTTCATAACCACCAAACATTTTTTTGTAGGCATGTCAACCAATAATGACAATGATCAAATCAATGCATGCAGAAGAGTTCTCTATGCTCAAAAGAAAAATGATAACAACAAGCGTCAACGCCTTCTATATAGAGCTGCTCGTCAACTTGTTTATATCCCTTCTCCATTTCACGCTGTTCAACCTCCCCTGACACCTTCTGAACCATCCGCATCCATACCAACACATCCAACAAATAGTGACCTACATGGTGCACAACAACGGTTCCATACAAGATTGGACAAACTATCTCCCATGAATGTATGCTCTATATGCATGGAGTCTTATCCTGGAATTAAAACAAAACAATATTCTGGTGCATATGCATGTGCTCGTTCTATTGCAGAAAAAAATGGCCACCGATATTCCTTTGCAAACAACATGGATCCTGGGATACAACCACCAGTGCTAGCCATCCTTACTCAAGTTGAATAAATGCTCATTGCTCGTGTTAACCCAATTTTACAAGTCACTCATGCTCGTGGGGGACAATATACATATTCTGGCCATACTATTAGCTTTCTGCAAAACATTACTACCATCTCCAGTCTACTCCCTTGATTACTCTCAGACATCGACATCCTTATTGTTCGTAAATGCAGTCCTACGAAGAAGCCTTATGACCTCTTTGTTAGTCGAACACGTGTTCTTGCTGCTCTCCAATACAAGCTTTCAAATGAACCCTACTACAAAGATGTTCAAGTTAACTCAACTGCATTATCTTCTTTGCCTATTGAACCAACCGACATTTCGTTCCTCCTTCGTCATGCCACCACCAATGAAACCCCACTTGTTTAATCACCCAACTTCCTTGAACCCCATGAAGAACAATCCTCCTCCTTTATATCTACACAAACAAATTGTAGAACTGAGGTTGATGAAATCAAACGCTTCTTAGGCACAAGCAATGCACCAAATATACCGTCCATTGATTGGCCCCCAATAGACATTTCACCTATCAATGAGTACAACACAATAGGCCTCCTCTCAATGGCCTTCCCAACCTTGTTTCCCACTGGAGTCGCAATGCTTAAACTACCACACATTCAAGAGGTTGATATGGACAATTATGCACTACACCTGCTTTGATACCATGACAATAGATTCGGCCAACATCCTCGTTTTCGTTATTACATATATAACCTCATTATGCGCCACCATAGACATTCTACTGCTTCTGTGTTTGTAAAGCGCAACATTGAAGATACATTTCCTCCAACAATTACAAGACTTGCCAGATGCCAAAATTGTAGAACAAGTAATGCGCTTTGGCTCAACCCTTCGCGGGACGCACTCCTACTGGAACAAAAGAAGGTGTGAACTAACTGACATGATCACGCAACAAGGGACACCAACATTCTTCTTCACTCTCAGTGCTGCTAACACAAAGTGGCCTGATCTACATTCTTTGATGCCTGGCCAAGGTCCACTCACTTCAAATCAACAACACCAATGGATAATTCGAAAACTTATAAGAAATCCACACATTGCATCTCAATACATGGACAATAGATTCAAAAGATTCCTGGAAGAGGTTATTCAAAAAGGCCTTTCTACAAAAGACTACTGGTGCAGGTTCATAACAAATCACATTCCCATTGAAGTTCAATGTATTCAAAACGTCGAATGTTCATTCTTGATATTTATAATTTTCTATTTAGGTATGAATGGCAACACAAGGGATCTGTGCATATACATGGCTTCTTGTGGCTGGACGATGCACCCAATATGGTCACATTAGACTGGGAAGATGCTACCAAGGTGGAAGATGAAAAACTGTACTTTGACAAGTTTGTTACAACATGGAATCCTCAAGTAAGCCATTTGCAAACCCCATGCTTCCAAGCCTTTACTATAACTGATCCATGCACCATTGGAACAAATTCAATACTTGCAACAAATCACTTAGATGACTATGAAGAACTTGTTAATTGTGTCCAAAGGCACACGAAATGCTCAGAATCTTCTTGCCTCCACAAAAAAGGATCCTCTCTTTAATGTCGTTACGGCTTCCCCTTTGATCTACAACCTGCCTCTTCCTTATTCATTGATGCAAATGGCCGGAAAACCTACAAGCCTGCAAGGAACGATGCCCTCCTAAATATTCACAACCCTACCATGCTCTCTATTTGGCGAGCTAATGTTGATTTCCAACCTATTCTCTCTAGACATGTTGTCCTCAAATATATTTCAAAACATGCAACAAAGGCAGAGCCCAAATCAGAAAGCTACCATGCACTTATTTCTCGTCTTGCACATGCAACTCCAACTGATGCCCCCATACTTCAACCAATAATACGTTTCTTGTCAGAGACTGTTGCAGATCGAGGTATTGGCGCACAAGAGACCTACCACATGCTCCAAAAACTCCCTCTTTGTCTTTGCAGTTGTTCCTTTGTATCCTTGAATGTTAGCCAAAGTATTTTCCACCGTATTTCCAATGAATCTCTTGACACCCCACCAACACCCACCTTTATTTCTAACTACATGCAACGACCCCCTGCACTCAAACAAATAACCCTTCTTGAAGCTACTCACTCTTGGTCATACTCACCTCGTAGAAAGCACTTCCTATGGAAACAAATTTACCCTCACAAAATTGTTCGTGTCTTTCCTCGCTTCACTACCATTCCACCAATTACTACAAATTCCTTTGTTGCATTTTGTTGGAGTGATCTCCTCCTATAAAAACCTTTTTGCAATCTCCATGATGACATTGGATCCACAGCATTGGACATAACTTCTAATTGGCTTCGTATTAAAGACACATACAATGCATGGCATGTTAATCATTTTCCAGAAACCCCCAGCACACCTCCCTCTGATGACTCTACTCCTACTTTCAACCACTTTCCCTCAGCCCCTGCCATGGATGAATGGGAACTCCTTTCTCAACTCCACCATGGAAACAACCTCTATGTTGATGACCTTGACATGCTTGGCCATCGTGACTTTGACAAAGAACACAATTGGACTGAAAATCATATTCCTTCACACATGCATGCAACAGCCGTATAATTCACTGACCTTAATCGATTGTCCACCCCCGTACAACCAGAAACCTATTCATCTTCATGTTCTCCTTCCTCCTTGTCTCTCACACAACGAATGGCCTTCGATCTTATCGCACACTCCACAAATGCTACAAGCCCTCCTCCACTCAAAATGGTCATTCAAGGCACTGCAGGAACAGGAAAGTCTTTCTTGATTTCTTGCCTTAGATCTGCACTCCAACATGCCTCTGCTGACAAACCTTCACCCTTGCTCCTCCTTGCTCCCACAGGTATTGCTTCCTTTAACATACATGCGCTTACAATACACTCTGCACTTCGCATACCCATTATTGAGATGCACCCTCTTGAAGGCCAATCCCTTTCGAGATTCCAAGAACAATTTCTCCATATCCGATACATCATCATTGATGAAATGAGTTTCGCTGGCCCAAAAATGCTAACTCGTATGGATGACCGCTTACGTCAAGCCTTCCCTTCTCAATGGACAACCCCCTCTGGTGGTTTCTTTATCATCTTCCTTGGTGACTTTGGACAACTAACCCCTGTAAAGGAATTCCCATGTATGTTGGAGCATCACGAGGAAATGCTCTATGGCGTACATTTAACACTTTTGTCACTCTTTCAACCATCTTTCGACAACAAGGGAACACTCCTTCTCAAGTTTCCTTTCATCAACTCCTACTCAATCTTCGAAATGCAACACCAACTCTTGAATATTGGAACCTCCTCATGTCAAGGACACCCTCGTCCCTTTCACATGAAGAGAATCATACATTTGACCAATGCACTCATTTATACGCAACTAACACCTCTGTTGCATTGCATAACAAACAAATGCTCAAACTCCTTAACATGCCAATTGCACATTGCTTTGCAGAGCAAAAGAAAGAACATGTGCATACCTCAATAGATGATGAACAACTTCCATTCAAGGTTCTACTAGCAATTGGTCAACAAGTCATGTTGACAACCAACTTGTGTGTCTCAGCAGGCCTTGCAAATGGCTCACTTGGAAAATTTATTGCAATTGTCTATAACTCCAATGATCAACCACCTACATTGCCATGCTATGTTTTAATTGACTTTTTCGACTACAAAGGCCCCCCATGGGATTCTTCCAATCCAAATTATGTCCCTATCCCTCCTATAACAAGGGGTTCGCGGAGGCAAGTACCACTTCGAATGGCATGGGGTTTAACAATCCACAAATCACAAGGGATGACCCTCCAAAATGCAACAATAGATATTGGAAACATTGACCGACAAGGCCTTACATTCACTGCAATATCAATAGTTAAGTCTTTATTGGGCCTTCACATATCTCCACCTTTTTCCTTCTCTAGGTATTCTTGAATGAAAGATAGTCCCTATGTGCAACACATAATAGAAGAAGAGAAGTTGGTTTCTTCAAAGTCTTTGCATCCACCTGTTGCATAAAGTTAGATTCCTGGTCATTTGCATATGTACTTTCCATACTTATTACTTTACTACCTTCTTCTTATTGCACAATGAATTTTCTATTTTTTTCATATCTTGTATTCTTATTGCTACCATCATTGAATATTTGGCTATAGAAGAGAAGAGAATACTACTGTATAAAGAAAACAAAAGATTTAATCCTCATATCAACATTTTTCTTGTACTACTCTATCTTATCTACTTCAATGTGTTCTCATAACTTTTTTCAAACCAATCACATCACAACATTTCATTTCATGTTAGTCTTTTTTGCAATAAATATAAACTGTCCCAATATATATACTTCAAAATGCTACAATGCATTGTTTAAATATATAAGTTTTATTGTCTGCAGAAGTTATCCTATAATGCTTTGTTGAAATTCCTTGAAAAATATGTTATGTCCCATTACCTAATATGCACCAATGATGCCATCAACCAAAAAACATCAAACGGTCGGGATGCATGGTCGGTCGTTTCTCTATATCTTCAGCAAACTCTTAAGTACACATGATTACTGTATCCAAGTCGACAACCGACTACTTGTCTTCGTTGTCGGTGGTTGACAGTTTCAATAAAGTTATTTACATTTAATCGTCGCCTTTTTTGGTCGTCGGTATTTTTATCTCAAACGAAGCACTCTTAGTCAATTCTAATGCTAGTCTCCTTGCATATTTGACATAAGCAAGAATATCATCCTGGTCCGCGCTCAATCATTGGTCACTGCTCAATGGATGCTCCACGAAATTCAATGGTGGCAACACTTTCTTGTCGACTATTCTTCAATTACAAACAAAGGATAAATCATTGATAATTTTCTTTGTATTTGCGATTATTCCGTCAAGCAGTATTAACTATGTGGTTGAATTTAATGGACATTTAGTTTTGCTCGGATCCGTCAATATTTCTAATAAGTTCTTTTGAAAACCTTGTTTTTAAATTTCCTATGATAATTTTCTTTTTAAAGTGGACATTTTTTGTAAACGAGTCGAATCTTTGAAAACTAGTCGAAGATCGACTGCTTTAATGGCCTCGATATATTTGCTTGGTCGACATCCTTATTTTGGTCGGTGTTCAACACCAACTTAGTAAAAAGTAGTTGATGTAATCGATATGGTCGATACCCTACTGGTCGATATTTTGTTCGATGGGTCGAAGTATGTAAAAGTCTTTCTAAATCAACTCGGTTTTGTTGCAGACCATTATCAATCCAGTTATGCGACCAAAAGAGAGTTTCGGTTGATAAATGTGAAATAGTATATGTTAAACTTGAGTCTCGATGTATGATGGTTGTCTCCATAGTATATGTTTGATGATACTTTTCAAATTTGGTCAAATATAAGTGATGTATATGGTCGACGAATTTGGCCGATCCTCAAGTCTGGTCGAAACAAGCATGGTCGAGTCTACTACAAAGTGACTTCATCTATACTGTAATATAATACTTAGATATAATCATATTAATTTATACCTAAAGATTCATTAGTATAATAAAGTATCATATCAATTTCATACCTTGAATACTACGTACCTTATAAACATTTCAGTGAAAATTCCTCATTATTGACACTGTATGTTTTCAAATCAGGTATGTCTAAAGAAACCGAAAAAATAAAGGCCAAGAAAATCGAGCTTCAAGAAGAAACAACTCCAAAAATACAAATTGAAACACTATTTGAAGACACAAAACCCATAATAGGAAGCACCCCTGAGTTCATGTTGGTGTAACTTCTGATCTAGAGGTTTTCCAATGTAGACCCAGGTACTTCGCGGTACAAGATACCAACAAAACCCCTATTCACCGGCCTTTTCGGCAACAGACTGCAAACAACCTGAGTTCTCACCCGAGGCGAAGTTGAGGGGGTGGTTGCAGAATCAGGTTTCCACAACCTTGTGATGCGAGTGTTTCAACTTGTTAATGCGCAACGCAGTGACAGACTATGTACTATGGTTAGTGACTGCGTGAGGTCTTCTACTCTGTGTTGAATGCTGCAGCGAGCAAGGATGCTTGTGCACCCAGTGCATTCAACCACTAGGCACTGGGATTACTTCCGCTCTATGACGATAAGTTATCAATAGCTTATCGCACAACACTTCTTATGGACCGGTGTGTCAACTATACCCAATCACTTCTATTCAATCTTATTGGATAGTCCTTAATCATTCATCATTACTTAGACTGATAAACATCATAACTTATACAGATGAGTGAGATGCGCAGTTTTGTATGCTTTGATACTGTGATTCAACCTTAACAATTAACTATGTGGTTATCTCAGAGATCCATTCATTCGAGGACTTATAGATGCTTGACTATTAACATTCATCCATACATGAACTACTAACATCTTATTCCATCCCTTCCATGGTGAATACAGATAAAAGTAAACACATATCAGATAACAGTAACTTTATGCATGCACTGTAAGTAATTCAAGTAAAAATACTGGCAATCATACACAACAATCACATAACACAAGGTTTAACGTGGTTCACTCCCCCAAATGGGAAGCTACGTCCACAAGAACTGTTGTTTATTATCTTAGGAAAGGGTACAATAGTTCTTCATCTGTTCACTCAGTTGTAGACGCTCTTCTCTCTCTCACAAAATTAGGTCTCTACGCACTCAATTGTAGAGCCTTTACAATGCTTCAATCTTACAGATCTAACAATATTCAATAATAATCAACAAAAATGAAGAGTTAACCCTTTCCCTTACAAAATTGCCTTATTTATAGATCAAGACCCGTAGGTCATGTATTTACATTTACGAAGGCAGAACCCTTAGGTTTACAAAACTATCACGGTTTTCCCAAACCCAGACTACTGGTATCTGGCAGCGGATCTTCTGTCACACACACGCCAACAGGTTGTTTCCACCGAGCTGTTCCTTCTTTCGTGGCCTTAGATGACTGGTTCAAGTAGTAGTAGTCCTCTATTTGTGTGATCCGTCACCTACCTACCGATCTGCACCTACCACTGCTTGGTAGTTATCGATGATCTTTGCTAAAAAGAGGTCTTCTGTGACCTAACCAAAATAACTTCCATCATCCATCCACGTTCTACTTAGCTGGATCTTATGTCGACGTGGCACATCGCAGCATTGGCTTCGCAGTTCTTCCAACACTATGCTGTGCGCAACTTCGTAGCCTACCAAAACTTATCTCAAAATTATTCCATCTGAACTGTGCTCAGTTCCGCAGTTCTCAAAATTATTCCTGCTCAAAATGCCCCACTTGGGCCAGGCCCAACAGGCCCCTAACACTTACATGTGGCTCGTCCCCGAGCCACTTCCAACTTTACCAACTTGTTCATCTGGCTACGGAGCTATCTTCGCAGCGAACTCATTGTATGTGCTGAACAACTTGTTGACCACTTGCTTTGTGTCCTGCTTGACTTGTCTGACTGTTTCCATTATGTCCAGTGTAATTTTGTGGTCGATCTAGCCTTCCACCTGCGCTTGATTCTCATGCAGCTCCTTTAACTTATCCTCGATCTCTTTTGAGATCGTGCTGGCATCTTCTAGAAAAGACTATGACTTATCGCCCAGTTCACTTTCTTTTTCCCGTAATGCTTATACTTCCTTTTTCAGTGCGTTAATTTCTCAGTACTTTGGCAGCCTATCTCTTGGTAGAACAGCTTTTACTTTTGTATTCAGTTGTTCCAGTGCAGTCTGCTTCTGCTCTACGGCATCCTTCACCTCTTGCAATGCTGGGTCTTCTTCAAGGGTAGTGAATGCCATCGATGCTGCGTCCAACAACCCTTGGCACTTAGCCACTTCCGCTGCGATGTTCTAGGCAGTGTTCTTTACCTCCTTTGCTCTCAACTGCTGCTCATTTGGTGGTGTTTGTGGGTTAGTTTGCTCCTTCAAGGCAGCAATATTAGCCTCATGGAGAAGCTCCATGTCCTGCTTCTCTATTTTGAGTTTGGAAACCAGCTCACCAATTTTAACAATAGTATCCGTTGGTTCTGTTTGTACCTCAAGCTCCTCGATGTTTTCGGTGACCATAGTGATCGTGGCTACGAGCCTTAACTAACGATCATGTGCGTCTTGTAGCTCCATAGTTCTCCGTGACCTATCAGTCTCCAATTGCCTGCTAGCTGCTTGCAGCTCAGCCTGTCCTTTGAGCGCATCAATAGTTCTTCCATGCATCTCCTCCATACACTGCAGGTGTAAGAAGTATAAACCTGGCAGTGGTATCTTTGCTAAGTCGAGCTCCACACGCTTGACATCCTTTGTGTCTAACATTAGTTGCTCTAGCATGGGCAGCGTGATAGTGATTGTATCCAGATGGACAATACGTGACTTCACAGGGATGGTCATGGTCAACTTCGGCTGCTACGAAGTCCCTCTTGACTTCCTTTATGACTCTGAGTCGCGCGGCGAGGGTAATCTTTTGTGTACTTCGTCAATTTTGAGGGTAATCTCCTCCAACGCGACCAGGTTCTTTTGTAGAGTGTCCTGTATTTCTTTATCTATTTTTTCCTTGTCAGTCATGAGATCTTCAAGCTGCTCTATGAACTTCACTCCGATCATTTCATAATCGTCTTGCTTGAGTATTGTATCCATCGGGCTTTTATCAGCTTTCTGCTTCTTGCGAGCTCCTTTTTTGTTGGTAGGGCTCTCCAGCTCCTTTCTTTTTCCTGCCTCCTTCTCCTCAACTATCGGGCATGGATGTGGGATGGGTTCATCCTCCTCTGAATCACTGGGGACATCTAGAACCTCTACCCGGAACTCAGCAGGCCATTCCTTCATTATTTGGTCAATGTCTTCTTCATACATGTGGTAGCTTCCTGCGTACCACTCTGATTTCTTCATCTGCACTTTTGGCGAGATATGGATATTGTGCATGTCAGCATAAAAATCAATAATGTGAATGTAATTGCTAGTTACTTGCTTCGTGATCCTGGGGGTTACTACAATCGCGTCGCAAAGCTGGCTATAGTACTAGTAGAACACTTCAGCTGTCGCGTGCTGCCTCTGCGAATTCAGATTTGCCCAGAGGTTTGAGTAACGGGCCCCCCTGCATTCATTAGGATCAGTGGATACTCCAACATAATATTTTGGCTCTTTCCATCCGACAAGAGCGATCAATACGATAAGCCACGTATAGTGAAAATTTCCTCCATTGATTTGCGTGTCATTCAATTCCTCCAGGAACTCATTTAGTAGATATTGGCACCAATTGAATTCTTGTCCCTCAGCGGCTGCAGCACCAAGTAGTACTGCGCTTGCATTTAATTCCAGAGGTCTGCATTTCCTCAGGATTTTTCCTGCTAGCAATTGTGTGACGAACTTCGTCGCCTTATTCTCAATGTCTTCTGTCTAAAAACCCCTCTTCCCTCTCATGACAGCTTGGGTCTTTTTCATCATTGCTACAGCTTCTCTATCCTTGCTCTTCCCTTGGAAGAATTGTTTGGGATCTTTACCCCTCTTACTCAGGCCCATGATACGATGGATTAGATCGATGTTTAGGTCCACATTGCGGTATAGACACAAATAGCCCTGATGCATTTGTGCCATCAACGTTCTTACTACCGCATTCAGTTCTAGGGTTCTGTCAAAATGTGGCAGCCTGAGTAGGTTGAGTAGTCCAGACTGAACTATTCCCGATAACCAACTTTCGATGACCAATTTTAGGTTACCCTTTTCATCTTTCTTCCAGCACATATAGTGGTCAGGCTGGAACTGTGGGAACTTCGGATCATGGGGCTCGTCCTTCTGTATCGCCAACAAATCATAATCCTCCCATTTACAATCTTGGATTTTGCCCAGCAGATTCTTGTCTAGCTCCACATGATTTGATATAGGTGAAAGTGGGATCTTGTACTTGGCGTTTTTCATCAGCTTAAATACTAGTGCGTCTAGTGCACGAGGTGAAATGTAGTTCGGGGTCAGAGTCAGCGGTATCTCTTTATCTGCTACCGGTGGCTTTTGCACTGTGGAACCCATCTTGGGAACCTTTGTTCTTGGTGCAACTGGAGTTTTGCCTTTATCTTCCATTGTTGGACCATGCCTTGGCGACCTTCTTGATGCTTGTCCTGGTTCAAAGATAACTTTCTTAGCCAGGGTTTTCATTAACCCTTCAATCCCTCCGTGCTTGAAAATTTGCACTATCTCCTGGACCGTGAATTCTTCTTCAAATGAAAAGCTCTCAGACATGCAAACTCTCTCAAGGTGTGTAGACGGCTTACGAAAACTAGCTCAGACAGAAGTATATGCAGAAAATTCTAAGTGTTTGATATGCCCGCGAGACGACATGCAGTGTTATTTATAGGCACAGCGGACCCTCCTCCACGCCCTTGAATGGCTAGATAAGCATTTAATGGTGGTATCCATTGGCCAAATACAACTGCTCCTTCTGTCTTGTCCTTCAAAATTCTGTTCAGAATGGCTATTTGTGCTTTAAATGCCCAAGCAATCGGTAGGAAACTACTTTATAATGGCTATATTTACAATCGACACTGTAATGGCTATTTTCTGGATCCTTGCATCGAACTGCGCGACAGGTCATCTTTGGTTCTACGCAGTGACTTTGTGGTGTATAATTTTTTTTTTAATTTTCTCTCATGGCTTCCACACTGTTGCGTGGCATATAGATCTATCTCTACAAGTTTGTGTACATACTTTTCAGTAGTTTCTAGTGCCCAATTCCAACTATACTTGGCACCTAGAAACTTTTGCTTCTTTCCGATCATATTGGATGCTGTGAAGCAAGACTATCGCGGTAAAGCTTTAGTTTGCTTCCATTTATCAAATTGGGTAATGTATCACCGGCTAAAGTAGCTAGTTGGGCTGCGCCTCCATTAGTAACATGTATGATAGTATATGGTCCAAGCCAATGCATTTTAAATTTTCCAAGAAACTTCATGAATTTACTATCATAGAGGAGGACTAGATCACCTACCTGAAAAGACTTATTCTTGATGTGGCAATTGTGCCATGCTTTTTCTCGTTCTTTCTGCACTTGCTGGTGGAATCCCGCGATGAAGCGATCTTCTTCCAACCCAACCAAGTGTAACTGCCTTTCTTCCAATGCTGTGCGATCTACCGTCCCTGTAAATGCAGTTATTCTTAAGCTGGAGATAATGTACTCCATTGGCATTATTGCTTCCTGTCCGTAAGCAAATCTGAAAGGTGTATGTCCAGTTAATATCTTGCATGTCGTTCTGTACACCCATAATACAGATGGAATGCGTAGGTCCCAGTCATCACGGTTTACGTTGCATATCTTGGTTAGCACATTCTCAAGTACTTTATTGAATGCTTCAACAGTTCCATTCGCTTGTGGGTGATAAGGCATACTGCGCTGATGATGAATGGAGAACTCTTCAGTCAAAGCTTCAATAGTTCTGTTCAGAAAATGGGTGCCTTGATCACTCATCAAAATTTTTGGGCATCCAAATCGTGTAAGGATATTCTCAAAGATAAACTATGCAGCTGTAGCTACACTACAGTCTTTGACTGGTTTTTCTTATTCCCATCTGGTGAGGTAGTCAGTTGCAGTAATAATGTACCTCGCACCAGTTCTTTTTCCCGATGGGTTAATAGGTCCCACGAAATCGATTTCCCATTTGTCCAATTCTTGCAAGGTCAGCTGAGGGTTCAACAGAATTTCATCTCTTCTTGACGGCTTCCCTGTCCTCTGACAGACATCGCAGTTCTGGCAATGTTCTTTCGAGTCCTTATGAATCGTAGGCCACCATAGCCCTGGGCGCAATATCTTCTGTGTAGTATCCCTTCCTGCATAATGACCTCCTACGAGTCCTGAATGCGCATCAACTAATATAAATGGCTTCTCATGTTCTAATACACATCTTCGCAGCACTTCATCAGGTCCTAACTTGTAGAGCTGTCCTGCGACAATGATGAATTCTGCGGCTCGCACTACCAACTGCTTATTTTGCTGCGTAGTGAATTCAATAGGTGCGAACCCGGTAGTTAAAAAATCAATGATATCCTGATAATAATCATCGAAAACCTAGATAGGAAATAATTGCGCATCAGGTAGATTGTCTTCTAGATTCGTAGGTTCCTCTCCTGACTCAATCCTGGATAGATGATCAAGGCCTAAATTTAATCTGCCTGGTATAACTACTATTTCAAAATCATACTCTTGGAA
This sequence comes from Larix kaempferi, assembly GCA_027924585.1. Taxonomy (NCBI): domain Eukaryota; kingdom Viridiplantae; phylum Streptophyta; class Pinopsida; order Pinales; family Pinaceae; genus Larix; species Larix kaempferi. The sequence continues at coordinate 8,037,735 of BSBM01000438.1, forward strand.
GAGTAAGATCCATCTGCATATTCGCCCCCCTAACACTGGCTTATTGACCAAGTATTTTAATGCAGAATGGTCAGTAAACATTGAGAAGTGCGCACCAAGCAAATAGTGTCTGAACTTCTGTAGTGCATATACCATTGTAAGTCCTTCATTTTCAGTAGTGGTATAGTTCTTCTCAGCAGATGACAGCTTTCTGCTCGAAAATGCAATGGGATGATCAATGCCTCCTTCTCCTAGCTGCGCAAGAACAATACCCAATGCTATACATGAAGCATCAACATGTACATGAAATAGCTTTTCCCAGTCTAGAAAAACTAGGATCGGCGCAGTGACCGTTTTTCTTTCAATGTGTTGTATTCTTTTTCACAGTCCTCATTCCAAATGAATGGTGCATCCTTTTTTAAAAGCCTCTCCATTGTTGCAGTTATCTGTGCATACCCCTTTATGAATTTCCTATTGTATCCGGTATGCCCTAGTGTAGTGCGCAATTGTTTAACTGAATTTGGTGTAGGCAAGTTTACAATAACTACAATCTTCGTAGGATCAACCATCAATCCTTGCTTACACACGATATGTCCCAGCAGAATCCCATAAGGAACACAGAAAATACATTTCTTTGAATTCAATGAAATCTGATGCTGTCTGCATTTTTCCAGCATCATTCTGAGGTTCGCGGCATGGTTCTTCAGTAACCCAAAAATGGTCCAATCATCAAAGTAAACTTCTAAAAACTTGTGGATGAATTCTTTAAATGCTGCGATCACCACTCTTGAAAATATGGCTGGTGCATTCTTAAAACCAAAAGGCATGACTGTATACTAGAACGACCTCCATTCTGTTGCAAAAGTGGTTTTGTGCCTATCGGCTGGATCAATTCTTATCTGATGGTATCCAGAAAATCCATCAGTAAAAGAGTATGCCTCATTCCCTCCAATGTTATCAAGTAATTCATCGGTAAAAGGTGTAGGAAATGGGTCATGCATCGAGGCATCATTCAACTTTCTGAGATCAACACAGATCCTAATCTCACCCTTTGTTTTCTTGTCTTAGATGACCATCGGGCTTATCCATTCAGATTCTTCAATCGGCTCAATGATTCCTACATCGAGCATCTTGTCGACTTCTGCTTTACATCGAGCATCTTGTCGAGTTCTACTTTAACTTGTTCTTTGTAGCATGGATTCAGTCTATATGGCCTTTGTTTAATAGGTTTCGCTCTAGTCTTAAGAGGAATTCTCATCACTCCTAAGTCTCCCAGGATGCATTTCATCTCTGTGAACTTTGTCGGGAATACTTCCTGATATTCCTGTAATATAGCCACGATCTCCACAACTGTATCATCATCCCATTAGTCTCCTATTGCTGCGAACTTCGTCTCTTCACTAGTACCGATGTTCACTTTCTTTGTTTTGACCGGTCCACTCATACCTGGAATATCTAGTGGAGGTCCTTCTACTTCACACATTCCTTTTGACTCAGGGATCTTTATATTGCGCGGGTCCTCCTCATCGTTGTCTTCCTTATCTTCATCATTTTTAGCTAAGTTATAACAATCCATGACTTGCTCTACTTGTTATGTCCAATCTGGTTGTAGACTTGCAAGTACATTGTTTGTTTCAAAAAACTCTTCTAATATTATGTTTTCCTCCGTTCAATTTGGTGTGAATATCTTTTCCTTGATAAGATGCAGCACGTCATGGGTAGTCGGATGGTCGTCTTCAAAGCTAAAGTCCTTCTGGAAGCTCGCAGTAAGGATAGACCAATCCGTGGTTCCTCTGTGCAACTCCTCCTCCAAGTACCATTTCTTTGGAATAGGTTCCTCCAACGTATGCACAAAGAGATGTACCTATTCTGTCTGTGGTCTTTCTTCCCACGCTTTTGCATAGGCTCCAATATGATCATTTGTATCTGTCTGGCCATTATATTTCTCAAATGGTAGTGTAACCTTATCAGCGAATCTGATATGTAGTTTGATTCTACACTGGTCCCAAGTTGTCAATGTCTTTTTATGTGTATCCCACCATCTAGCAGGTGTCTCGCGGAGTGCCATGTCTAATGCTGAGACGCAATGTTCATCTGCAACTGCTGCAGTGTATTCTTTGATAAATGAATAGACGTTAGTTGTACCATCATAAGTGGGGATTGGACTTACCTTCTTTCCAATCCAACGGAGTGACTTTGTAATTGTTGCGCATCTCCTGGAAGATACTTCATGCATTCTGTGTTGTCAATTTTCTAATCCTGCCTCAGAGTCTGAGATGCAAGAACTATCGCAACGCCAGCTGAGTGTTCCATCCACAGTAGGATGAGTATAATTTGCAGCATCTTTTGTCATTTTATAGATACGGTCAAGGTCTTGAGCTCTGTACTCTTCTTGAATAGGTTCAACATATCGCTCCCCCTGCGAAGGATCCAATGGTGCAACGACCCTTATGTCATTGCCTTTAATATCATTTTCATTGTCTTCAGATTGATGATGGTGGAGTTCGTCATTGCCCAATCGATGCCCATCAGTGCTGGATAAGGATTTCTATCATCCACAATTTCAATTACTTCGAAGTCTGCATAACTTTGCACTCCGTCAATGTCGACAATGGTATTGGTTAACCTTCCTAGCGGTATAACTATGCCTTGATTATCCATTCTTAACTGTATAGGTGACCACTATAACTTTGGTTTTCCCATCGCCTGCCATGTCTGCTTGGTCAAGACATTCACTTCAGATCCGAGATCAAGAATGATCTTGTCCATCTCGTAGTCTCCTATCTGTGTAGTGAACCGCATTTCCCTGTCAGTTCTTTTGGGACTCCTAATGTTATGTACTGCGCCATGTGCTATTCCTTTCTTACTGCATGATTCATATTGATTTATCAGTTTTTCAAATTCCATAAGAGTGTCTTTGCTTTTTAATAACTTGATGCAGCTATGAAGAAACTGCACAACAAAAATAGATGTATCTGGTGCAGCGCGTGTCTGATCATATGCCAGTGGCATGTCTTCTATTTGTGGTTCTTGACTGCGCAACGGGATCCTTGGTGAAGTAGGTGGTGGTTGTTTAAACATGTCCCATGCTTCTTTAAATATTTCTTTATTTTTCTGTAAGTTCAATGGAGGTGCTTTCCCAGGAGCTTTTCTAATTCCTACTGTTTCTCTAGGGTTCTTTTTAGGATCAGTTGTTCCAGAAGTCGAGACTTCTGTGCTTTTGTCTTTTCCTGTATCAGTGCCACTTCGTGTTACTACATTGACACTCTGACCTGTAGGTCTGCTCTCTGATGCGGTCAACTGGATGTTAGGGTTCAATGTTTCTGTTCTTATCCGCTTCTGCATTTCTACCTCAAGCACGGGGCAATCTTCAATCACATGATCAAACGATTTACAGCAGTTGCATGTTGTGCATGGATTAGTACATTCTCTTGATACATGACCTGGCTGGCCACAGTTATAGCATATTACCTGGCCTCGTCCTCTTCCTTGAGCTTGGCCAGTATTTCTTCCTCTCCCGCGATATCCACCACCGCGGCCTCTATATACTCCCTGATCATAGTGGGTATTCTCTTGCTTTCGCTGATTTTCCTCCTGTATGCGGTACATTCTAGCACCTCGCATTGCTTCCATATCTCGCTTTCTTTCATTCATCAGTTCATAACCGTGACAGTTGGACTCATCATGTCCAACTGATTTACAGAAATTACAGTATAAGTTTTTAGCCGTTTTGACATATTTCTGTATGAGGTAACGATCCTCAGGCCGGTGTCCTCTGGTTCTACAAATTTCACACCATGGCACCTAGTTCTGATTCATGTTTATTGGTTTTGGTGCGCCATTGTTAAGATAATCTTGAAATAAGGGGCAATGTTCTCTAGTGTGGCCCTCCCCTTTGCATCATGTGCACCAAACTTTATGTCTTTGTCCATGTCTCTGTTCTTTTCCATTTTTCATACCTTGTAATTCTAATGTCAGGGTAGCCAACTGGTTCTGGATCTGTATCATCCCAGAACTACTTTCTCCAATTGGTGAGGCTTCCAACTTCATTGCAATCTCCAAGGCCTCAGCTTGAGGTACAACCTTCTGTTGCATCAGTGGTTGTCTGATATGGGGCAACATCGCAGCAATGAACCATTCTTGATGTTGTTGTGGAGCTATAACAAAGCTCACTTGGTCAAACAATGTTTTGAATTTTTGGTCGAATTCCCATACTGATTCAGTAGGTTTCTGCTTGATTTCTTTCAACTCTGTTATGCACTATGATTCTGATTTGGGTTTTTTAAACTCTGCTGCAATCGCGGTCTTGATGTCTGCTAAGGTTCTTGGCTTTGCTTGAGAATACTTCATAAACTAATGTAGTGCTCTATCTCTAAAAGTAGTGATGAGCTGCGCCCTTTTTATAGCATCATCCGTAACTTGCTTAACACTTCACACGGCTTCGCATAGAAACCAGTGCTGATCAGGGTCTTCCTGACCCATTCCTTTGAATATCGACAGTTTTATATCATTATCTGTCATTCTCCTTCCGGATTGTGTACTGTTCTGGGACTGATTCCCTGTGACAAAAGTAGACATAGGCTGCTGGATTGTGCTAGGGATAGTATTTTGCGGAATAGTCTGAGTCATAGTGCTGTGAGCACTCGCTCCTGCGGTGTTACTAGTATTACTGATCTGTGGGATGGGCTGCACGACACTCGCAGTGGGTGGGTTCTGTACTGATTGATTCTGAGGTGTAATACACTTGATTGTGGTTGATAACTGAGTGTTCTTATTATTGAGGTCACATGGAATTTCGGTATCTCTACGGTTTCTAGATTGTCTGGGACTTTTTTTTGTTAGTAAGCTTATATCTCTTTCCACTTCTCAAAGTATGGTTTTCTTCGTCAGAATCAATGTGTGTATTCTCTACCATGAATGATTTAGAATTATTGCTACATTCTTAAAACACCTTTCTCAGCTAAAAGCATTTTAATGTATAGACTGATGTTTTTCAGGAACTTACCTCTGAATCCTTCGAAAAAGTATGCTTCAGCCTAGCTGTAGGACTTCAACGTATCTACAGCAAATTTGGTCACAAATCCTTCTAGTATGTTATCAACCCAGAAGTCAACTACTCGTGATAGTGGGTTGTCTATTGCTTTGAGTTGTTCAGTAAGCTCCGGACTCCACTCTATAGGTACTCTGCCTTGGGAACAATTCTTTCTTTCTGCTAGGTGCGATATCCACTTGTGTAGCTCGTTTGGAAATGAATCCCAAAAAATTTCATGGATGTCCCTCCACAAGTATCTGTTCAACCACTGTACGTCAGATAGACGCGGATGTCTGTTTTCATTCTTTGCGAAATCTCTTTCGATCTTATTGCACCAAGCCCATATCTCTTTCTTTTATGGATGCCAATTGTCGAACATTACTTTTCTGAATACACTATCGCATCACTGGTCTTAGCGCGGCAATGGAACCATTTGTTGGTGTAACTTCTGATCTAGAGGTTTTCCAATGTAGACCCATGTACTTCGCGGTACAAGATACCAACAAAACCCCTATTCACCGGCCCTTTCGGCAACAGACTGCAAGTAGCCTGAGGTCTCACCCGAGGCGAAGTTGAGGAGGTGGTTGCAGAATCAAGTTTCCACAACCTTGTGATGCGAGTGTTTCAACTTGTTAATGCGCAGCGCGGTGACAGACTACGTACTGCGGTTAGTGACTGCGCGAGGTCTTCTACTCTGCGTTGAATGCCGCAGCAAGTAAGGATGCTTGTGCACCTAGCGCATTCAACCACTGGGCACTGGGATTACTTCCACTCTACGACGATAAGTTATCAACAGCTTATCGCGCAACACTTCTTATGGACTGGTGTGTCAACTATACCCAATCACTTCTATTCAATCTTATTGGATAGTCCTTAATCATTCATCATTACTTAGACTGATAAACATCATAACTTATACATATGAGTGAGATGCGCGGTGCTATAAGCTTTGATACCGCAATTCAACCTTAACAATTAACTGTGTGGTTATCTCAAAGATCCATTCATTTGAGGACTTATAGGTGCTTGACTGTTAACATTCATCCATACATGAACTACTAACATCTTATTCCATCCCTTCCATGGTGAATATAGATAAAAGTAAACACATATCAGACTTTATGCATGCACTGTAAGTAATTTAAGTAAAAACAATGGCAATCATACACATCAATCACATAACACAAGGTTTAACATGGTTCCCTCCCCCGGATGGGAAGCTACGTCCACAAGAAATGTTGTTTATTATCTTAGGAAAGGGTACAACAGTTCTTCATCTACGCACTCAGCTGCATACGCTCTTCTCTCTCTCACAAAATTAGGTCTCTATGCACTTAGCTACAGAGCCTTTATAATGCTTCAATCTTACAGATCTAACAATATTCAATAATAATCAACAAAAATGAAGAGTTAACCCTTTCCCTTACAAAATTTCCTTATTTATAGATCAAGACCCGTAGGTCATGTCTTTACATTTATGAAGGCAGAACCCTTAGTTTTACAAAACTATCACGGTTTTCCCAAACCCGGACTACTGGTATCTGGCAGTGGATCTTCTATCATGTGCACGCCAACAGGTTGTTTCCGCCGAGCTGTTCCTTCTTTCGCGGCCTTAGATGACTGGTTCAAGTAGTAGTAGTCCTCTATTTGTGTGATCCATCACCTACCTCCTGATCTGCACCTACCCACTGCTTGGTAGTTATCGATGATCTTTTCCAAAAATAGGTCTTCTGTGACCTAACCAAAATAACTGCCATCACCCATCCATGCTCTGCTTAGCTGGATCTTCCATCGACATGGCACATCGCAGCACTGCTCTCCTCGCAGCACTGGCTTCACAGTTCTTCCGACATTGTGCTGTGCACAACTTCGCAACCTACCAAAACTTATCTCAAAATTATTCCATCTGAACTGTGCTCAGTTCCATAGTTCTCAAAATTCTTCCTGCTCAAAATGCCCCACTTGGGCCAGGCCCAACAGTTCAAATGGGGCCACCTGTACATAGACATTAGAGACGATAAAATACCTAATTCGACCATCGAAGAAGGCATAATTTATCAAAACATCAAAAGTTCCGGACTTCACAAGGCAGCTACACGGCCAAAATTGTTTCCCTGCTCAGAGGTCATTGCATAGATTTTGCCCCATGTAGATACTACTACAAAGATCATTTCAAATGCCACTGGAGGAGGGCTTGTATCCTTACAGCCAGTCTACCTTGCAGCAGCATACAGGCTGCCTACATCGAAAGTATTCCTAACTGACGATTGGGTAAAACGTGTCAATATAGATAATGTTGAATGTGCAAGGAAAATTCTCCTACTAGAAAAACAACTTAGACCCAAATCTAAAGGGAAATATGACACCAAAAACTTAATGATGCCCTATAGAATCATAGTTCCATTGTTGAGCAAACTCTTCGGTCAACCAAACGCCAACATCTATAAAATCAGTTGGGTTCCATTGATATACCATGTTGCCACACATGGTACAGTCTTCAATTGGGCACATATTATTTCAGACAGTATGGCGTCAACCATTTCTACAGCTCAAACCGGCCTTTCACAAGGGAAGTCACAATTCTTCATGTCTGGCTACCTCATCGATTGTATATTAGTCAACCACCCTTTTCCTAATTTGGGATGTACTTGGAATCCGAATGAGACTCCCATTCATGTAGCATATCAGATAGCTTGGGCACACCGATATGTAGGCTACTAAAAATTACTATGCGAAGAACTAATCATGCCACTTTATTCACTGGTCTTCAATAAAGAAGCAAATTGTATGTCAGACAATGCCTTGGATGTAATAGCTGAATATGGAGACTGTTACTTCTCATCAGAAGGAACATACATTAGAATGTATGGAGGCACCAAAACTCCTTCTCTATTGCCGAAATATGTTACAGATTACATAGTGCATAAAGAAGAGATAAGACAAGTGTTCATCAATGGAATTGGTCATTATCTGTGTGACAAAAAAAAGCTTCTTACCCACCTGTACTATTCAACATTGGTGAATACAAATTTCCTAAGATAAAGGCAGTCGAAGCCTTCATTTCAAACTTGCAACCTTTTCACTTTGAAACTAAACTTTTTGTAAGAAACGACAAGAAAGGCAAGGTGGCTAAACATTGTGCTTCTTGTAACATCACTTTTCAGTACTCGAATCACTTTCTCAAAGAAGAGGAAATATATAAAAGGGTAAACAATATGACAGCGTTCCACAACAAACTAAATCCGAGGAGTGCATCTACTTCTACCCAAACTACAACCAAAGAAAAGCAAGCAAAAACACATAAACAAAGTGAAGAGGTGAAAATACTACAAGAACAACTACGACTGCAGCAGGAAGAAGCACTGGAACAACAACAAAACGAAGCAAAAAAAAAAACAACAACATCAAATACAACAAATGGAAAAAAAACATACAGAAAAAACACAAATTCTACACAACGAAGCCGAGCAAGCCCATTGTAACAGAGAAGCTGAATAGGTGCAAGATAAGGTCCAACATGCATATGGTCGAATTATTGAATCCCGCCCAACTAGCCACAATCGACAAGTTCAGACAAAGAAAACACACCTCCCGACACATATCTACCAGCAAACATTAATAGGGATCTCCGACCAATAGTTGAACAAAACCGACATCCGCGCGACGATGCGCAGAAATCCTATCACACCGAATTAAATACCTTGTCAAATCATTCTTTGATGAAGCCATGTACTTCGCATTCTACACCTCCTAGTGTCACCCCAACCGAACTTTTGAATCCATCAGATACCTTACCACTCATACCAGAAATCTTGTCCGATTTAATCATTCAAAAACCGTCTAGCAGTTCCATTCCTAACACTCTTTCCCCAATCGACAAAACACATCTGTCACTGACTCGTCAAGTCGCTACTAGTGTACCAATCCCCACCCTTGCCAATGGGACCACGACAACATCAAAAATAATGCAACTTCTCGAGCCAACAGCACAAACAACTAAAGCACCAGTCAAGACACTAGAACAAGCAAAACAAGGAACAACTGAAAAAGTACACTCGACAAACACAGTAGTCATATAAAGCAGACCAGAAGAAGAGTCAAAACAACCATCAGAAATAGTCGAGACACAAAAAAATGTAGAACAGCAACTGGCGGTCCCAAAATGCCAAGGAAAATTCAAGAAAAAACAAGCTAAGGACAAGCGACGCCATTAGAAAAATCTTCAACAATAGCACCAACAGCTGGACCACATATCTCAATTGGGTCACTTATCTGTACATCTCAACCAATTTGGGCCGATCTCGGCATACCATCCACAAAAGGCACCACAAGTAGAACTCGATTTACTGACTAATGCAATCAACCGAGAACAACGACATAAACAACTAGCAGAAGAAGACCGCGTTCACTAGCTGAAAGAAGAACAAACTGTATTTTTGACAAAGTTTCAAGACTTAGCGCAACATGTCATTCCAATTCCAGTCAGCTTCGCCAATACTAGCACACTTGATAAAGCATTTCAATTGTTCCAATCTGTAGTGTCAGCATTATCTAAACAACTCCCGAGGGAGTCATTGATGTGGAAACAGTTTGAAGCATTCAAGTCAGCACACGATCAACTCATCCAGTATAATCATCAAGCAGAGACAACAAACAATGTTCTCCACAATTGGTACAAACATTATGGCAACGTCTTTAGACAAATGCAATGGACCTGGGACTTAATTAACACTCTTCATCAACAACACCGAGTAGCTAATACAACCATGGCCCCAATTATTGAGGAACAACTGATAATCGAAAACATAAAGTTGGATAAACTAGAAAAAAGTGAACAACAGTGGTTGAGCCATGCCCGTCATAACCTTCACAGAGTACAACTCTGACCACATTTTAAAACACTGCTTTTAGTTGCCAACGAGAAAATAGAGCTTTTGGGTCCCGACCTAATTCATCTACAAGGCAGAACTACTCAAGAACACATAGCTAACTTGTCCAGCCTTACAACACTTACTATCGACATCCAAAGCACACTGCACCATTGGAAGACCTTCCAGCACCACATGTCTGTTTCAGCTAAAGCAATTGTCAACGTCTGTGTACAACAACAAGCAGCGACCAGTTCCAGTTCCAGTCTGTAGAGAAGTCTTGTTCAGTCATTTTGCACATCTCCTTCTTTCTTCGCGACAAAGAAACATTTTGATAAGACAGAGATGTTGAAAGAACCAACTGTTTCCAATGTAATTCGACAGGTCAGAACGAGCTAGTGAAGAGCATACAACCTTTTTTTATAAGAAGGAGATGTTGAAAGAGCCAACTGTTTCGAATGTGCATCGGCCCAGTGAAGCGTCAGTCCTCGACCTTTATTAACCAACAACCTTCATCTGCTAAAAGCACCATCGACATTAATTTGCATACAAAAAGTCATGTAATACTCGAAGGGGTTCGACTAAGTGGTCAGAACCCTATCTGGTCGGGGATCGAAGGGGTTCGAGTAAGTTGCCTTGTTTTGTTCCTCCTTCCCTACCGGCGTTCATTTTTGCACCCCAAGGGGCAAATGCTAGTTTAATAATGAACCCCATAAATTCATTCAATTTAATAATGAACCCATCTTCTTTTCCTAAAACCCTAACTATAAATTCTTTTAATTTAATAATGACCCATCTTGTTTACAAAAAGCGTAAGGAGTTTACTTTTAATGTTTGTTTGGCATAATGCAAATTTTGGTAGTTAACAAGTGCATCACCGAGGAATAAAGACGTGAAAGATGCAGATAGATTAATCCAGAAAACCAATAATAACAAATACAAGTGTCTAGCAAGTGGGGATGTAGCTCAAATGGTAGAGTGCTCGCTTTGCATGCGAGAGGTACGGGTTTCGATACCTCGCATCTCCATTTCTGTTATGTTTACCTTAGATTTGAATGGCATATATCTCACTTTTGTTTAGTGTGCAGCAACAGTCAACAGACTATAATGGCATGTCACAATGTTCTATATACAACACCAACCGCGATAGAGTTTCAGTTATACCATGGTTCTAAGTAGCATGGATACTTAAATTCAATTAATAATAAATCATTTCTCCAAACTATTATAAACATTGGAGGATCCGGGGGCAATATAGCGTGATTAACTTCAAATTAAAGGATTATGTGTTTCTATTCTTGCTCCCAAAGGGTTGTTATTTATGTTACCGTTAGGGTTCATTCTCAAACTACATAAAACCTCAAATGCAAACTTATTTCCTCTCCACTACAATTATGTTCCCACTACCATAATGTTCAAATGGCCAAATGGTTTTCTTGTGGTTGAACTACCTTCCCTTATCAAGTGTTTCCCAGTGTGGCTAAAAGAAATTCATTCTCTCCTTCTTGGCAGTGATTTCATGCTCTCTTCTTGCAAGTATATGTTACCCTCTCCTACTACAATTTGTGCTTCCCATTCACTGTAACCATCACCTTTTCTCATGACCCCTTATTCTTTGGATGTTGCAGATTTCCATTACTAGTGGGGTCAAATTCATTGGAGAGTTGCCTTCATGATTTTCCATGAAGTCCCATGTAATGGACAAGTCTCCATGTGTTGGTTACTTCCAAGAGTAGACTACTCTATTGTTTGAATACCTTGTAGTAGTGGAAGGTATATCTTATCACTTCCCAATTGGATGGTTTGCACATTCTTGTGTCTAATACCTCCAAAGAAATTTAAGGAATGTGTAGACCATGGATCCAAGAATGATCCAATGGTGTGCAACCCTCCTCCCATTGCCACTAGTTGCGTCGAGAGGCGCTTTCTATAGCCCAAAGTGGATGAGATGTATCACATCTATCACTTGACGTGGCACATGTCCACTCCAAAAACTAACTATATAAAAATTATAAATCAAGCACATGTCGGCTCAAATTTAAATTGGCTAGATTGCAAAATACATTTATATAAATTTACATCAAATTGTTGAATATCAAGATATATGTTTTTTTAGGTGAAAAATATACATCGAATTTGAATTACAATTTCCATTTGTGTATCCTCACATTCTAAATAAATCTTTTCATAAATAATTACAAGACAACTAAATCTTTGTGTATTAGTTAGTCTTGTCTTGATTTGATCTACTAGAGAGACACATATTCACAACGAAATCACTACATATGGATTAAGAATAACTATTTTACTTCATAGTCAATGAATGAATGCAATTGTTGCCTAAGTTGGCATGTGGATGATTCTATGGATACTATATTGATATTATTAAGTTAATAATAAAACAATAAGTTAGATATTAGTTTTATGTTAATTGCAAATTAATAATAAATGGGTAAATTGCAAGTGTTTTACTTCATAATTAGTTAATTAATGCAACTTTTGCTTATTTGTAGGATTTGTGTTATAGTATTTTTACAACATGAAATAGTTGGCACTTAGACAATTATATTTGGGTAAATAAATATTTACTTCATAATTAATTAATTAATTATGTGATTTTTGCATATTTATAGGATTTATGTGTTAGCATTTACAACATGATTCCAAATTGGAATAGTTGGTGCCTGGACAATTGTAATGGAGGTAAACATTTCCTCAATTTAGGACCCTAAAATGAAGTTGCACCTAAAGGGATTTGATCCCTCTCGATGCTTGATAGAGCCAGAGTTAAGATGCATTTATGTTGGTTTACTAACAATGGGACTCATGAAATTCTTAAAGACCTGGGAAGCATCCATACCACAAGAATTCCATGGGTTTTCGATCCTTTACGCAATACAACAATTATTTGATAATATCTTGTTTGCTCTCTTAACTTCTCCTTATCTTCATGAATCTCTAAACTTCTCCTTAGCTTCAATAATGATTGGTTTGAGTCACTTGTATGAGTTGTTGGTTGGGACAAGTAATGGGAACATGGCCTTCATCCTCTTCTTGTCATAAGAATTCATAAATGTCTCCAAGTCTTGGAGAAATGCTAAGGTAGGCACTTCAATAAGGTAACTAAGGTAGCGTAGGAAAATAAATTTATAGATATAGACCTTATTTCAAAGTGCCAAAATGGTGTTAAGAACTATTGGTTTACACCAATACTCACGCTTTCTCTTCTATGCACATTTCAAAGTCCACACTTTCTCTGTTTTGCACATATTTGAACTTGACTAGTGTTCATCTTAGATTCTTGAATTTGTGTTGTGGATCCATTTTCAAACAAATTGAATTGACAGAGGAGGAAGCAACCCCTCTCAAGCCTAGCCAAGAAAAACCCTCGCTCCAATGTTGAACTAGTTTGATATTTTAGAGGGTAATGGAAAGGAAGATTGTGATATCAAAGTTGTATAAACAAAAATGTGGAAGATTAATTTTAAAAGAAAGAAGAGGATATTTTGGAGGAGGAGAATCACTAAGATGTCTCCAATTTTTTTTTTTTTAAAGAGAGGTGAGAAGAATGAAAAGCCCATTGGCAAGGATGTCCTTTTGATTTAGGAATGACAAAGCTAGTAGGAAGTAAAGAAGGATGAGATTCAAATTCCATCATATGATGGAGTCACAAGGAAGCAACTAAACTTTGCTCCACTAACAAGAATAAGGTAATTTTAAAAAGAGATTTTGGTAAAAGAGAAGTGGATGGAAATAATGAAATGTGATCTCAGTTAAATATGGCTATATTTAAAGTGTTTCAAAAAAAAATTAGGTATGTATTTACAATGTGTTTTCTACAAAAGTAATATTGAAATAATAATAAAACACAAACCAATCAATCTAAAAAACTTAAAAGAAAAGAACTTTCCTTTCATCATTTCAAATAAGACTTAAATATGTACTTTCAATGTGTTTTCTATCAGAAATAATACATAAACAATAATGAATTGCTCAACTAAATCAATATGAAAGAAAAAAAGTTTCCTCTCATCCCAAACTCCATAACTCCATATGATTTGGAATCAAGTAAAAACATTCTATAAAGAAAATATAAAATGAGATGTACAAATATAACCAAAACCTTTATTATTTTGTTTAATAAAACTCATAGCCATTGTGAACAAATTATTAATTTCGCAACACCATAACAAAATTGTATAATTATGAATATGGCCCATCATTTAACATCAACTTTAAAAAACTTTGTGTCTCCTGTACCCAATGTTATCCACCAAACTTGTTTATACTGGAATATTAACCATCATTTAACGAACTAACCTTAATAAACTTTGTATCGCCCATACCCAATGTTAGTCACCCAACTTGTTTAAGTCTTAAGGCTGATGGGTAAGTGTCAATAGCTTGTCAACTTAGAGTGTAGTGATCGAGAAAAATTGATTGGTAGAGTTTCAATTAGTTTTAACATATTGAAACTAGGCCATAAAACCAAATGAAACTTTTGATAATTTCTATACGTTTTATCTTATAAATGTTTTAAAATAAAAACCACCCAGATGAGAGATGATAAAATTGATTGGTAGAGTTTCAATTAGTTTTAACATATTGAAACTACGCGATAAAACTAAATGAAACTTTTGATCATTTCTATACATTTTATCTTATGAATGTTTTAAAATGAAAACCACTCGGATGAGAAATGATAAAATTTAAAATTTATCTCAAAATGTTATATGATTAATTACATAAAACTAAAACAAATAGTTGATATATCAATATCATAAAGTATTTAATCATAATTTAACTATAACTCAATAATGATTTATAATTTTTCCAAATTTTAATGTTATTAAGCAGTGAGGTCGGTTCGTTAGTCTTAGTAGGTTTGATCAACTCAACCTATATTAAATTGAGTCAAGTTTGATAGAACTTGAGTTAAGATGAATCTATATTGGTTTATTTTATTATAGGGATCTCATTTTTAAAACATTTCATTTTATAGAGAACATATTTTTGGATTAAATTTATCAACATTATAGCCATAACTTATGATTGTAAATGCACCTAATTATTCTCTATGACGTGACCATAGATACACCTAATTATGCTCTGTAAAATATATCAGATACACAAATTCACTGACTACAAACAACAAATAAAAGTATCTATGAGATTTGAGCATTTTCATTATTATTATTATTACTACTTTATTTTAATATTATACTAGGTCAACATATGGGGACAAAGATTACAATCTCTTTAATATTAAATTGTAAAATTATATATATATATATGCGATTGATCTCGCTCATATGATTTGTAAAAGGAATCTTCCAACTCAATTATATGGTTTTTCCAACAATATAAATATGGGTGGTAGGGGTGAGGGTGTACTTAAATTGTATTGTTTTATTGTACAATATAAAAATTGCATCCTCACCCTCTTAACACTATCCCTCTGACGTGTGTGGGTGTTATTTTCCTTGTGTTGGTGTGCTACTACACTCCTTTCCCATGAGGACCAGGTCACGGGCGAGTGAGGATGTGTCTTTTGTAGTGTTGTGTTGCAAAAACACAAAATTGTGCAATAAAGCTAGGCTACACTCTAGGTAATTATGCATTCTATCATATCTTTAAGGTGAAGGTGAGAAGCTTAAAGAGCAATATAGAGATGATAGGATGTTAGTGGAATTCATGCTAGTTATTGTGACCACATTTCTAGTAAAAACCATATTTATATGATATTGATGATGTGCAATGAAGATGAAGTTGGACAAAATGTTTAAGGTAGGGGTTCAGAGTTTGTTAACATTGTTTTAGTGTATTCAAAATTCCAATTTGAGGAATTCAATTTTAATGGTTACATGATATTTATTTTCTTTTGAAATAACGGTTTTAAAGGTACAAAAGATTTATGATGTCCAACTAAGATCAAGTTGAACAAAATCCTTAAGATAGAAGTTTAAAGTTTACTAATATTATTTGATATTTAAGTGTATTAAAAATTCCAACTTGTAAGATTAAGCTTTATAGCTATATGCCATTTCTTTTCTTTTAAGACAATGGTTTTGAAAGTACAAAATATTCATAATATTCTATTAAAATAGGATTGGACAAAACCTTAAAAATTTAAAGCTTCTTAGCAGGTTAACAAAAACTCCAGCTAGTCCTAAATGAAGGAATTGGACTTTAGTGGTTACATGGCATTTCTTTGCTTTGGAATATTGTAACACAAATTTCCATCAAATAATGTAACACAAATTTTCATTAAATATAAATTGAATGATAGAAATTTAATTGTTGTATGTAATTTTTTGGTTTTTGGAATAATAATTTTAAGATGAAAAAGATTAATAATGTTTAATAAGTATCAATTTCGGATTGGATGTTTCCACTGTTTAAATTTCAGATTGGATGTTTTAAGATATCATTGTGTTAAAGAAAACCTTAGTTCACCATCAAGATCCATAATCGTTTTTATGAATCTGATGATGATGAGCAGAAGTTTCGCTTGACACATGTCGGTCAGCTCAAACTCTTAATATAGTGATATCGAGAAAGCTAAACACTAACAAATATCAAGTTCAACAAGCCTGGTTTAGAGCTTGTTAGCATAATCACATTAAAGAACAGTGAGTTAATAAACCTGTGTGCTACACAAGGAGTTTCCTTTTAATAATTATGGAATGAAATACTATATAGACGGAGAATCAGTTGCTAGTAAAATGGAGATGTAACTCAAACAGTAGAGCGCTCGCTTTACATCCGAAAGGTATGGGGGTCTGTATTTAAAACAACAGCAATGGATCCGTGGCGCAATGGTAGCGCGTCTGACTCCAGATCAGAAGGTTGCGTGTTCGATTCACGTCGGGTTCAATTTTATGTTCTTCAAAAATTTTCATAAGCGGGATTCTGGAAATATTTTCCCTCTTACTGTTCTGTTTGATTTTGTTGAAGCGTTTCCCCTCTTCCTTCTGCATGAAGTAATACTACTGGAGATATGGTTCCCTTGCTATATGGGCTCCAACTGGCGAGCTTTTGGTTATGATCAGTTTGATTTTGGTGGAGAGTTTTCCTCTTCCTTTTGCATGAACTAAATACCTTCTAGGATATGGTTCTCTTGCTATGGCCTCTAACTAGCGAGGTATCGGTTTTACTTTGTTGTTGGGACCTCTTTCATGTCGCTCATGCCTCATCTTGCAATTAGATCCTCTCTCTATTGAACTCCCCTTTCTTGTTTTTCCTTCATTTTTTTATCCAAGAAGCTTGGAGACCAAATGAGTCTCCAATCACTGTTTGTTATCGTTTTCCAAGAGGCCAAAGCTTGAAGCCCATACAATTTCCCTACCAAAACACTGAGACACAATGACTTCTTCCCAGTGATGATTTCATTCACAGTACCATAACGCTCAACATTATGATTATGAGACAATTTTGGTTAAACGAAAGGAAGTATGTTGAGACAATTTTGTAGAGATTTAATATTAGTAGTTTGATGTATGATATGGTCGAGACATTACCCATGTAGTAGGAGTTTTGAGTAGATATATATCAAAACTAAGGAAGGGGCACTAGACAATTGTAAAAAGGGTCTTCAAGTATTTGTGTGGCACTACAAATTACAATTTTTTATACCAAGGAAGACCCATAGTAGATAGTGATAAATGTACAAGGATTTGTTGATGATGAGCAAGAGACAAGTTGTCGCTGCACTTTCAACTACAAAAACTATGGCAACCCCTCATTGCTAGTAAGGAAGTTGTATGGTTGCAGATATTATGTTTAGGTATTAGGTTTGAACAACAAGCTATAAGGTTAGATTGCAACATTCAAAGTGCAATCTTTTTGGAACAAAACCCTAATTATCATTCTAGGACAAAGCATATCGATGTGCAATACCACTTTGTGAGAGACATCTAGTTGAAGACAAGAAGGTATTGTTGGAGAAGGTTGATACCTTGAAGAATCTTACAAACTCATTTACAAAGTCTCATTGGTATATAGAAATTATTTTTTTGTAGAGAAGCAATGGGCATTACTACCTTGAACTTGTGACATTATAAATACCGAGCTCCTTATTTTGCAAAGAAAACAATAAGTGGGAGATTGTTGGACACGTCTTATATTCTTTGCATGAGGATTGCACCAAGTGGAACTAATCACTAATGGTAGGGGACATAGGTGGTGGTTGAGGGGGGAAGGGTGGGTGGTCTTGTGTAAGCCTCACCTAGTGTATATGCAACACTCCAATTTTTTTTTGGTCCATTTTTTTTTCATTTTTGGCCTGTTTTTGTGCTTTTTCAACCACGGTTTTCCATCCCATTGTAATATAATCCTGGTTAAAGGATTAACGTTGTAATCTAAATCGAGTTAATATATTACGTTTTTGGATTCATGGAATACTTGAATATGGTGTTGTGAACGGTTAAGTTAATACAATGAAGAAGATAGAGGTGCAATGCTAATTTAGGTTGGTTTTCTCAGTTAAGGATTTCCAAGATAAATCTTTGTGCAGTGTGTGTGTGTATTATTCTTCTATTTTTCTTAAAAAAAATTATGCATCGTTTCACTTACACAAGTTGAAAACTTACATTTATTATTTTGTTGTACAACACACAACTATTCCATAGAACTAAGTGGGAAATTTGGTAATTTTATGCACTTTATCATGAAAGGCTTTAAGGTAAGAGGCTTGTGGAGTGATAGGGACATCATTGGATGTTAGTGGAACCACACTAGTCATTGTGACCACCTTGCTAGTAGAAACTACATATTTGATATTAATGATGTTTAATGAAGATAAAATTGGGCAAGATGGGCAAGACACTTCAAGTAGGGGTTTAAAACTTGTTGGCTCTTTTTACTTTTAAATGTAACAAAAACTAAGGGATTATCTTTAAAGGTTACATGATATTTATTTTCTATTGGAGTAATGGTTTTTTAAGGCACAAATGCTTGAGGGTATCCAACTAAGATCAAGTTGGACAAACCCCTAAAGGTAGGGTTTTAGAGCTTTGTTAGCATGTTGTTTTCTTGAGCATAACCAAAATTCCAACTAGACCTAAATTAAGGGGCTAGGCTATATTGGTTGCATACTATTCCTTTTTCTTGGAATAATGGATGCTAAGAAAAAAATAATGATGTTTGATTAATATCAATTGAATTTATAGTCATAGGTGTGAAATTTAAAAGAAGAGAGGAAACCTACATAGAGGTTTTTAACTCTCCACACATGTTTCCTCTCTTCTTTCAATTAACATCAAGTTGGACAAACCCCTAACAGTAAGTGTTTAGATATTGTCAACACATATGTTTACTTGTGTGTAATCAAAATTTAATGAGTACATGATATTTTATTTGCTTTGGGAATAATGGCTCACCCTCTCCCCAAAGACACAAAAGATTAATGACTCCCTTAAGATAGTGGTTTAGATCTTGTTAACATATTTTGTACTTGGGTGTATGAATAGAAGGATTGAAATTTAATAGACTCCATGTTATTTCATTATCTTTAGAAGAATGGTACCAATGCACAAAATATAGGTGTTATGTGTTGTCGATCATATGGAAAATTTAATTATGTCGTACTATTTCTTATTAATGGAAAATAATGATAATGATTATGATTTTTTTTCGATGGAAAGAAGTCCCAGGGAAACCCACTGGGTACTTCCCCTCATTTCGAGGATGGTGCCCATGGTAAACCAGATTTTGTAGAAGCTCAAGGCTTTTCAACAATTGCTCATTTAAGAGCTCAACATGTCACTAGCAGGAATTGAACCTGGGCGAGGAGGATAATACTCCACCGCTCTGTTGAAGAATGTAACTTTGGAAGATATTCTTATTTGTATTATTTGTGCCATTTATATCATTTGTATTGTACATCCTACGAGGATTATTATTGATGTAATTGATCATGTAAAATTCATTGAAAGAGTCAATGTAAACCATAACTATTAGGTCAGCCTGGAAAGATCTATAAAAGGATATTTTATTGTAAATTGTACAGGTCGGCCCAGTTAGGAGACTCAAGTCGGCCCTGTTTGGTAAAAAGGTCAAGTTAGTTGATTAGTATAAATGAAGAGTTCGACCTCCTCATTTGGTCACCACTTTCACTCACTGAGTTCGCATCACTATGAGAGATAGAGTAAAGAGAATAGCTACTTTTGGATGTCTTCTTGTTTTAGGTCTTTGCACGCGGGATACTATTGTACATTTTGACGAATCTATATAGAAGAAGTTTGTTGGGTTTTTTCTGCCCCAAGAGGGTTTTCCCATGATAAAAATTTTGTTGTCATTATCTCCCTCACAATAGTATAGTTCATCAATTCCGCATTTATGGTAGGGTTCCCATTTTTCTTTGCACCAAAAATACTTAAGTTCTCCCTTTTCCAACATAGAGTTGTGCATAGGGTTTGGAGGTGTATATTTAGGACTTCATTCATTTTATGAGATAAAAACTTGACATTGGTTCAAAACACAATGGTGGTGTCTCCCTCACAATTATATAGCTCTTTGGTTCTACACCTATGGTTGAGTGTACATTTTTGTTTGCAACAAGGATACTTGGGTTCTCCCTTTTTGCATCTAGCATTGCAAAAATATTAATATTAATAGTCATAATATTAATGTTTGCCTTGTTAATGGAATTTGTGTGCATGTGTGAGAAACAACAATCACATATGAATATATTGTAGCATCTTCGAATAACTTCTACAGCTATGGAATTTCCTCACTTCTCTCTTAGATTATGTCATTTTTTTGTTCCCTTGGATTTCACTCTTTTGATGAGAAAAATTGCATACATCTTGTTCTAAGGAAGTTCAAATTAGTCGACACTAAGTTTTTCCATCATTGATTTATAGACCATATCTTGATTTCCATTTTACGGTGGTTAAGCTATCATGACCTTAGATATCAACCCCTTCAATTCTACAGTGATAGGAACCTTTGGCGTTATGCCCCATTTTCTATCTTACAAACTCCCTTTCTATTTATTTTGTTGGTGTTCTTACTCCGTCTAAGCAAAAATTTGACTACTTAGTCTATGGAGGTGTACATAAACTACCCTCTATCGGTTTAAACATGTGACCTCCAAGGAGGAAACACATGTTCTTAATAGTTAGGCACATTAAATCTATTGACATTACTTTGTTATCTTTATTATAATTTGTGCTATTCAATCTAACAAAAAACATTGAAAACCCATATCCTCATCAAACTCTTTTTCCTAATTTGACTTTCCTTCTTTTGGATAAGCTATAGAAGGAGAACATTTTGTAGTAGTAGCAATTGGGGTAGCAACAATCACAAACTTGCATGGATATTTCAAATGCTCAACTTTTTCATCTTATGGGAAATAATAATAAGTTGCAATAGCTAGAACTAATCATTAATGATAGCATGTGAAGTAGCTGCCGAAGAATGGTGATTGAATGGCAAGGAAAAAACAATCACAAAATAAATACTAGCAACAAGCTTCTCTATTAAATTATTCTCTATAAGATCAAAAGCTTCTAGAATACAAGGGCCTCTTCCTCCACTAGAACTTTATCTTGTGATTTTGTCTCAATGAGTTTGAGCACATTCATAGAGCTCTTAATAGAATTGTAGAATATTGCATTGATGTATTATAGTATCATTCTCACCCAAGATTTTTCTCTTCAGATATAGTCTATCACTAAGGGGAGGACCCACCATGAAATTATAGTCTTCCATACTCACATTAAAATATGCTATAGTTACACCACAATTTATGTTATTGTTTCAACATGCCCATCAACTAAATGCACATAACATGATGGGTTTACAAATAGTTTACAGTGTCTCTGAAGTCAAATCATCTACATGATGGATTTACTCTATGAAATAATTGGTTGTGGGTGAGTATGATTGTTTACTCAGCAACATTCACATATGAATATATTATAGCATCTTGGAATAGCTTATACAACTATAGAATTTCCTCACTTCTCTCTTAGATTATGTCATTTTTGTGTTCCCTTGGATTTCATTCTTTTGATGAGAAAAATTGTATACATCATGTTCTAAGGAAGTTCAAATTAGTTGACACTAATTTTTTCTATCATTAATTTCTATACCATTTCTTGATTTCCATTTTACTATGGTTAAGCTATCATTTGATCCAACTTCTTTTCCACCAACTTGTTATCATTCTTAAGCTTCTTGAATGTTTCTTCTTGCGACTTCTCATCATAGTTTAGCTTCTTAACTTGTTCCATCAGACCTTGATTATGATTTCTAAGGTGGCAAATCTCTCCTTCATGTTCTAACAATTTCCATTTGATATCTTCATTAGCTTGTTCTGCCTTCCGAATATTTTTTAACTTCCTAATTTTTGTGACTAGAATTTATTATGATTTCTCAATTGGAAGATCTCATCATTATTGTTCGATATCATTTTATTGATCTTTGCATTCTCTAATTTATGAGCATTTTTAAGGTTGTTGTTTTGTTGTTGTAGATTTTTAATTTGTTGTTGAAGCTGGCACAACTCTAAATCTTGGCATTCTAATTTTTTGGGGGATTGCATAATTACTTTATCTTTGTCAATAAGGATTTTATTCAATTGCGTTATTTCTGCTTCTACTTTATTCTCATCAAATTTCCTCTTGATATCTTGATTTTGTAATTTTTAATTGAGTTGCTTTACATCATTTAATTCATTAATCTGTGCAAACAACTCTTCATTACAATTTTATTGTTCAGAAATAGTCTTTTCTTTGAATTCCATTTGAATTTTGTGTAATCCAATCACAATTTGTAATTTTCTATTGCCATTTCAATAATGCACTTGTTCATCTTCTAATTTTTTTATTTGTAATTGCAATTTAGACTCCATGGTTTGCGACGTTGACTTTTATTCTTTACTTCGACAATAAACAAACACAAAAAGTGGAAAGAACCCCAATGTGATGAGCTTAAAGTTTCTCTTTTCCTTTTTTTCTAAAATAATTATTATTTCAAATACTAATAATTATCATTATTATAAAAATAATAATTATATTTTTTTATATATGTATATAGTTCTAATAGTTTTTTTTGGGAGAAAATTAAAAATATTATAACAATAATGTTATTATTATATTTTTTTTTTTTTGTAAATGGTGAAGTATAGAATTTTGAAGGAGTATAGGATTTTGAATATTATAATAATAATAATTATTAACAATAATAATATTATTATAATGTTATACTATATTTTTTGGGTAAAGGAAAGAGTTTTAGGGTTTGAAACCCTCGCGTGGTCGTGAGAGTTTGTGGACAGGGTGAGAGCAACGAAGGAGGAGATTTTGGATACATGTGTGATGGAGGATGAGAAATGATTATAGGTGCGTAGGACGAAGTGAGTGAAGAGTATGCAGGTAGTGGGTAGGGAAAGGAACGATGGTTTGAGCGTGGAAGTTGGAAGGGCCCAAGGGCAAGGAATGGAGTTGGGAGCTTGTTGAAAGAATGGTGGCAAAGGAATATATGTTATGTGGGGAGGCGAAGGGAAGGCGTGTAGGTGATGAGGCGTGGTTAGGGTAGGCGGTGGGAGTGAGCGCGGAGGGTGTGGAGATGTGAAGAGGGAGTGGGAGGCAGCGTAGAGTGGAAAGGGAAAAGCATTAGAATGGTGGTGGAGTTCAAAGTGGAGTGGTGGGAGAACGGAGCACACGTGGTGCTAGTTGTAGAGTGTGGCCTGAGGTGAACGGTGAGGTGAATGGCATGTGAGATGCGTAGGGAGATCGCTGGTGTAGAATATGCAGAGCATGTAGAAGTGGTGGGGAGGGTTTGGCGATGATGATTGTGAAGAAGAGAGGGTTGTGTAGATGGTATGGGCTACGTAAAAAGGATGGAGGGGGGCATAGAGAAGATCGAGCATGGGGAGAATGGCTTAGGTGGGAGTGCGTGGAAGGAGAGCTAAAGGGAGAGAGGCACGGGAGATGAGGTGAGAATAGTGGGATAATGACAAGGTAGTGTGGAGCGAGCTGTAAGGTGTGATGTGATGTGGAGTGATTGTGAGTGGGGAGGGAGAGCACAGGGAAGATGGTAGCACATCGATGGAGGGAGTGAGCAACAATTCGGATAAAGGGCGTGGAACTGTGATGAGAGCAAAAGGAGTGTGCAGTGAAGTGTTCTTCGGAATTTCTGAATTAAATGACCAAAGGTCGAGATTTTGGTCAAAGACCTTGATTTCAGAAAAAACTCTTGAATTGATGGTCAGTAGTCGGAAGTAGTCGAAATCGGTGATATGCCCAAAAATGGCTCTAATACCAAATGTAGTGAACCAATCCAGTTTAGAATACACACATCCAAAATATTTGGAACATCATAAAGAAATCAAAATCCATTTGAATAATAATTGAATAAGAATATAAAATATGTGATGATAAGATTATTACAATGTCATGATAGTGCCCCACATATAGAATCCCAAATGCACTAATGGTGACCATTCACGAAGGAATGTGTCCCTTAGAGAAATTAATAATTATTTATTATTTATAAGCTTATATATATATAGTGTTGTTCAGGATTTATACCTTATAGTGAGGAGATGGACATTGCCAACTGGGCGGGGTTGACAGGTAAATACATTATTTGCATTACAATTAGTTTTTACAAATGACAGAGATCGAGATATCGAAAAACATACCTTTAATCGACGGCTGGTCCTAGCTTTCACCTGATCTCCCACTTGATGAACCTGCAATACAAAGGATATCTTCCTCAGTGTATCTTGACCATATAACATATGATGAAATTATATAACAATTTAACATAAAAAATAATCAAGTATTAATCCAAATAGACATACAATCCAATAGATATCTGATTTGGGATAGGAAGGGTATTTTGACTTTTTTAGTGTCAAAGAAACATGAAATCAGTACAATATACCTGACATGTAGAGATGTTTCTGCAACCGGATCCTAGGCTCCTGCTCTTCACTCTGACTTGTTACTTTCCTCCAGCGTAACAATGCTTCAAGCCTTTCTTCTAGATCTTTCTGAGCATTATGAGTAACCCCTCTCATGGATCCTCCTTGTATTTATGGGACAAGATAGGCAGTTTAGATCGAGACGTAGTTGGATTGGGAGGTTGGGGAAGTTGCAGAACCAACTTCAACTAATCCCAATTTGTCAAATTAATATATTTTTTGATTTCATCTTAAGATGTACACGGGTTTCACACAACGAGAGTAGCGTACAAGAAGCAACTTCTGTACTTTACAACATTTTGGGAGATGTACGCTGGTTGTCCTTGAGCAAAGTAGGATATTTTCTCAAGGTGTACGCTGGTCTTCTATGCAGAGAGGGGCATACATGTAGCAAAATCATGAGAAACTGTTATATTTTCAGCTGATAAGTGTACTTTCTGGCAGCAAGTCATCCAAGGCAATCTAGCTCTTCAATCCTTTATGTCATTTTGTGTGATCAACAAGGCAAGGTGGTCACGGACGGAGAAGTGCAGATTTGACCTATAACAGATGCCCCCTAATGTGTGAGGTCAGAGGGAAACGATGGCCGAAATACATTATAAGTCCAAGTCAAAAGAGGAGCAAGAAACCGCAGAACCAAGTCACAAAACCACCTGAAACAACGATCAAGGTCAGCGAGCAATTACAATCTTGACATCATATAGATGTGTAGCACGATCTCTGATACATAACTAGGAGATGTATATATAGAGCATGGCCACTAAAATACAAGTGTGGATCCATGTCAACAGAGAGATCATATCCATAACAACAAGCTATATCTATGTCTCATGAAGAGCCAAAAACGAGTGAGGCTCAGTCTTGCACAGCTTGGGAGATAACATAAATATGGTGATGCTATCATGGTCCTAAAGTCTTCATCCAAAACATCTCGAGGTACAAACCCTAACCATGCGAATAAATGAGTTGAAGTCGAACATGGGGGGTATCGTTTGATTACCGGTCATTGATGTATACCGTTAACAAATGCAAGGACTTTCATTGATAATGATAATAGGGTCCAAGGTACCTAGTACGATCCAACAAGTGTGAATAAGAGGACTTGAATTCGAACACTTGAGGAACCTGTCGAAAGAGAGACATTGATAGCGAGGGAAACTGCCACTGATGACTACAATCCCCAAGGTACTAACCGAAACTCTAAACTTCTTTCCCAGAGCATAATGAGCTGATGTTGATGGGAAGAACTGCGTTGGAAGGCAAGCCTTAATGCATCCTCCATCATCCAACATGAGGAACACTCACAGGTATGAGTTGATGTGGAGTGGGACAAGTAACAAGATGAAACAAATTGACACCAGGATGGCCAACACATGAATTCAAGGTAAACTTCATAATGGCCGACACAAGCTATATCCTTGAACAGTGAGCACGACACAAAGTGACTTAGGCAGCTTTCAACATAAGGGGGGAATGATATAAGCCTGCAATGTAGGAGACATTGACAGACCCTCCATATGGTTGGAAGAATAACCAACCGGGGGAGTAAAAACTCAGAGATCAAGTTCACCCTAAGGCCAAAAACTAAAACCCAACTGACATGAAAGACTCAAGTAGGTGTTGTGTTCAAGGACATGACTGACATAACTACCTTTGAAACTGAAAACGATGTGATATACCCTTCTTATCCCTTATTATTTTTTATAAAAGAATATTCGTCTTGTTGTTTTAATGAGTCCAAGAAGAAAAGAAAACTCAATAGGTCCAACCATGTAAAGAGTTTAACGAGCCCATGGGAGGAAGACTCTGGACCTTCTTCATTTTTTATAGAGTTCGAAGAAGTGATAGAAGAATACTCTATAATACTAATCTATGGATTTTAATATCGAGCCGAGATCTGTTCTTTCTCACTGGTGTTTTCAATTTTAAGGAGTCTGAAAAACTTAAACAATAACTCCATACACCTACTCATGGATTTTAATATCGAGCCCAAGTAGGTTAATGCTCGCCAGTGTTTTCCTATTTATAGAGTCTGAAAAACTTAAACAATCATTTATTTACCCTCTCATGGATTTCACATCAATCCCGAGTACGTGAGTGCTCGCTTGATGTTTTCATGTTTCGAGAGCCTGAAAACCCTAAAGAAGGCTCCAAAAGTCCTTTTTCATACAGTTAGTCCCCTCCCCCGAAAAAGTATAAAACAATGAGAGGAGAACTCTTCTAGCCACGGATGACTAGAGTATTCCTTTTTCGTAATTAATCCGTAAAGGTCTGGAAAATGGTTAAACTTATACCTAAGCGGATGGACCTTCAATTCCTTTAACGAGCTTGAAGTGGCCAAGTTTTCTCGGCAATCTTGTTTAGTTTTTCATAGTCAAAACAAGAGCTTAAAATGACTTAAAAGACAGCTACTAGGATCATATGTTCATGACCTGCCAAAAATATGATCTCAATAATCCAGTTAGTAAGTGACGAAAAATTTTCTCCAAGACATAATAAATGATCAATATAATGTCTATATTGGTCCGTCAATAAAGAAAGTAAGTCATACCGGTTCAATGCTTTGAAAATTTAGTGAACATTTGAAATATCTAGGGTAGAATTACTTCACCAAAACTTGTAGGTATTAGTGATTAAATAGAACCCTTTAAGAGCAACTTAAAACTATATACTTTTGCAAAAAGTGGGTAAAAATTAAAGTCACTTTTATATATCTAGTTTCAAATTAGAAAATCAAATATCACAATTGAGAATTCTAGGGCAAGAATTGGAGCAAACCCTTGATCTTCTTCCACTCGCTATGATCAAACCGGAGTACTAATCGACCTTCCGCTTCCACCAAGTAAGTTCATTCCTCCCAAACTTGCATTTTCATGTCTTTTTTGTCAATTTTTATGGTCAAAAATAATTTTTAGGCAATGCTCACATCGTGCTCTGCGTGTACGCTACTGTTCATGAAGAAGAGCAACATTGTAAACATGCCTGTGTAGTGTAAAGAGCTGCGTACACCCCTAAAAGTGGCCTAAAACTTGAAAAAAGACTAAAAAATGACTGTTTCTTGGAAGGATGGTGTTGGTATGGAGAGAAAGAGAGCATGAGGACATGGATCGAGAAGCATTACAAGATCCAACGGCCTTTCATACGCTCAGAAGATGTGGATTACCGAAATTCTATAGAACGGTCAACATGCAGGCACAAATCCGCTTGCTTGAAAGACTTGTCCAATACTAGGACGCAAGTGCCATGGTGTTTGATATCTGAGGTGAGATACTAGAGCTCACTGTAGATGACATTTACTTTATCAAGGGCCTCTCTCGTAGAGGAGAGTTGGTGAATCTAAAAGGGTCTTCGGGCAATGTGGGTACCTTATCGGTGCAAGAATATGTCAATGCTTACCGTGTACCAGGAAGTGAGAAATGAGGTAGTCAAGTTCTCATCTCTACTGTTACAAGCTTCCCTCTTCGATTTATTCTGAACGTTCTCAACCGAATGGGGGGAAGTGCCTCGCAACATTTTTCCTCGAGGCATTATATGCATATAGGTGTTGAATGCTTGCAAGGGCATGTTTATGACTGGTGTTTGATTCTTTTGGCAAACATGAAGCTTCAACTCTCGGGGTGTAAGACCGGGAGAATGAATAATGTTGGGTATGGGAGCATACTTTGCACCTTCTTCTTTGAGAGTGTGCCTGCTATCAGTTTGGGCATGGCAATTCCCCCTGTCAACCCTCGTGATCCAATGCTGGCTCGTTGGGGCGAGATCTTCCTCCGCCAGGGTGGTGGCGAGAGCAACCTATGTTACCAAGAGGATGACTTCTGGGGTTGGTGGGAACGAAAGGTGCCATTCCTTGAGAAGTTTCCGTATGCAGGCATTGACTTCCGCCATGATTCTGAGCTGATACTTCCCCCAAGAGCAACCTGGGGAGATATAGGTGTATGTTTATGTTTTTGAAAAATTATTTAATTTTTTCAATTTTATGTATATATGATTTTTATGATGAGTTCGAAGTACTGGAACAAAGTATCAAATATAGATGTTGGACCAGTACGCCCTAAGGGACACCCATATGCTTTCATGAGACCAGTGGAAGTGGGTGTAGCTGATGCCATGCTGGGGACCATAGAGAGGAAGATTAGTCGGTTGACTCATGACATTCCTACATATCGCATTGAATGGATGCCAGCTGATATGCAGGAGGATGTGGTTGGTGTGCCCCCAACCGGGATTAGGTTACTGCGGAAACTATCTAAGCTAGTCATATGCTACTAAGAGGCAACAGAGGCAGATGAGGCCCCACCTTCTCCATAGGAGAAGGATATTCTATGTATAATTTTTAGGCCATTGAGCCCAATTTTGTATTTTATGACTTTGACTTTGTGACAGACTTGTGATCCAAACTCCTATTATTTTTTGATACAGTATCGGTTATCTACATGTGTGTTATTGTGTTTTATGCATGAAATACTTATGTGTGTGAATGATGCAAATGCCAATCTCAAACGTAGTTTGCAAATAAATCAGCTAATGCATTCAAGTTCCTTGGAATATGTTGATATGTGATATAATCAAACTGTCTCTCAAGTAACCTAACGTGCATAAACTGACGTAGCAAAGTAGGATCTCTAACCTGTTAAACACCCGATAACTGGAAAACAACTAACTGCGAGTCGAGTTGTACCTCCAAATGTGAAATGCCATTAAAAAGAGCATCTCAGAGTAGCTCAATGACTGCACTGTATTCAGCCCACGGGGGGTTCACTCAGTGAACTTGTTACATAGCACCATCGTTCGCAGGATATTAAAGAATATCCCTAATTTCACTAAATATTGGAAAATGCCTCCTAAAATTGTATTGTTGAACCCCCCTCCCAATATACTTTTCCAATTAAGAAAACCCCTATTTTCACCAGATATTGTAGGTATCCATTTTTATCAACCCATTTTTAATACCCCCTTTATATCATATTATCAAGGTGTAACAAACAGGATCCCTAATGCATCTTAATATAACCAAACAAGATGCTAAAGAAAGTAGTAGTATAATGCTAACAATGATCCCACTAAGATTGTAGGGGCGACTGATCAATTTGTAGCATTGGATAGTGGAATACCCAATGAAATAGTAATGGGGAAGGTAAAATGAGTAAAAGGAAACCCGTTAAGAGATCAATGTAACAAAGAAATTAAAAGATAGATAGTCCAATAGTCAGTGCAATGCTTATAAAAGATGAGAATTACAGATGTTTCAAACCACAACCTACCAATCTACCAATTTTATATTATGTAAATACAAATATAGCCTTAGAGAGCTCATATTTTCTATAATCTTAATAAAATAAACTCCATAAAAATACAAAATTCAAACCCTTTCGTGGATGGACTTCCCTACCTTCCTATCAAAACAAACATCATTGATGTTTGAACTCAAATGAACATAGAAAACTTCCTCTTACTTTCCAATAACACCATATGATCATGTGCATATCTTGGATTTAGGTCATTCACAAGATTCAATGAATTACCTCTACTTCCTCTACATTTATTCTTGCAATCAAGGGAATTAGAAACATTTAGTTACCTTTTCGTGGGTTAATATATCTAATTCTTTTTATCTTTACGGGAGAGGAAAAAATATCCATTGTTAAGTTTCAATCATGCAAAAGATATAAAGATACACAGATGGTGAAACTTATATGATACCATTTCATGGTAATAATAACATATAATGTATGTAAACAAGGATTTAGATTTTCACTTATGTTCATGTCAATTCCAATACAATATTAAGAAGGATTCTTTGCATATAAGAATTGAAATTTCAATTATGAATGTGCCAAATATAACTCAATCTAATAACTATTCTTAACTGGAAATGTGAAAATGTTAAAGAAGAATACAAAAAGTTGAAAGACATTATTAGTCAAGAAAGATTGATCTAACTTTTCTTGGTTCCAGTGATCCAAGAACGATTGATCTCACTTTTCTTTCTTGTCGTGGAACAAGGTCTGATTGAATCTCAATACCCACCTAAACCCCAACCTAAAAAATGAAGAGTTAGATCTTTTACTAGAATGCCTACAAAAATTACAATATAATTGTTCAACTCCATAATTCTCGATTAGCTACATCTCTTAACCTTGGAGTTGACAAGGAACCAAAAGCACACTCAAACATACTGAACAGTTTCATAGGCTACATTATGACTTATATCTAGAAAAGACATACACTTTGAAAATTGGCCTCATATAGAACAACAAAACGTATAATGTTACAAGCTTTACTCACTTGTAACACTAGAAAACTCAACCTCAATTACAAAGAAAGTGTAAAATCTTGCATACATATTCATAAGTGGTAACATTGACCTTTTGGACATCACATCAATAACATTCTACATAAAAAAAACAAAATACTACCACCATGGTTATCTCAGTGCCACAAAATTCTAATATTGTAATGCATACTATTCCAAGAATGTCACATACCCCAATTTTGTAAAAATGATGTAAAGTGTTTTATTATATTCCTGAGACATTATGTTAAATTTAATGCTAAGTAGGGATTGATGACTTAGCAGAGTCAACAGAGATGGAGTGTAATTCTGAATATTTTATTATTAATAAATAAATTATGGAGACAACAGCATGGGAGAGCTGTTAAAAAGAGGTTACTGGTCAAACTGGTGGATGGAACTAGGTGGAAAGGCAAAAAGACAAGTGGCAGCATCCTCAAACACTTCCTAAGTTGCAGGTGGCAAATTCCCTATATTTGGGGTCATGATTCCCCAAGAAAGTGGAATCAGAGCAGGTGGCTCATTAAATGATAGTTAACCCAACAAAGACCTAGGCAATATTTTAA
Organism: Larix kaempferi; assembly: GCA_027924585.1. Taxonomy (NCBI): domain Eukaryota; kingdom Viridiplantae; phylum Streptophyta; class Pinopsida; order Pinales; family Pinaceae; genus Larix; species Larix kaempferi. The sequence continues at coordinate 8,069,413 of BSBM01000438.1, forward strand.
AAAGAACTCAATGAGGAGAGCTGGGGGGCTCGAATACTTTCCAGGGAGAATTCATTCAGGTAAATGTTATTCAGGAAATCCATTGAGGAAGAGGGAAATACAATAAGGAAGTTGTTTTAGGAGGATTGCTGCAGTAACGTGGTTCCATTATAGCTTTTTGGGCTGAGAGAATTGACTTTGTTGCACCTAGTTCCAGCCAGGGAGACCAGAGCAAGCTCGGGGGTCCTGAGAAGTTGTTGTCTGAGCACTCTCCAAGAGTTGGTAGGGAGGAACGGCCTCCCATTGTTGTTGTTGTTCACAGTTTTAACAGGTTCTATCACTTACTTTTTTATGTTTACTGATTATAAATGGATGTCTATTATGTTTATTTAATATGTCTGAGGAGCTAAGTTAGTTTAGTAAATTGAGTATCTTAGAATTTCAGTAGTTAAATATGTTAAGAGTTACTGTGTTTTTCCGCATTCTTAGTGAAAAATAATATTATTATTGTATCATTAATAATGTATCTATAACGCATAAAATATAGTAGTAACATTTTAAGTAATAATTTATAATTGCAATTATAACCCTAGTTATTTGTACTTAATGAATAAATAAGATTTATTTACAAAATAATTATACTATGTGTATTAAAAATTAAATAAACAATCTTCTGAGACAATAAAATATAAAAAGATAAATTACAGTAGTGATATCGTGATCGAGAACAATGCAGGAAAATTGTGTTCACAGTCAGAATATTCGTATAAGGGTACAAACCCTGTATATAATTTAATAAGTTATTGCATAACAAATAAATCAAGGTACGTAACCCTAACAGCAAATTTTATTAAAAAGAATTTACCCATAGTTGAATAACCTAGTTATTATTTGTTTAAAACCAAAGAAATAACAGAACAGTATTTAGCTCAACCATCAAGCTTAACCATTACGGTTAATATCTTCCATCTAACTCGCAAAAATCAACAGAGTTATAATTTAAATAATAGATTGAAATCTCAACTGTCAATTCCGGGTTGAACCCTATTAGTCCAGGTTGTGCAAGCACAATAAAACACTAAGAGTTAAGACAATATTTTACCTACGGCCACGTCATAAACCCACAGTATAAGTGGTTATAAAATTAAATTTACTTATTCCTGTACAAAGCATAGAAATTACAAAAAAAAACATGCGATAAACAAGCCAAAGATACAGGAAAACTTTATATTCAGTCTTATTACAAAACCCTGGTAAAAACCCTAAACAATTTAAGAGTACAGTAAAGAAAGCAAGAGGACGAGGCCGTAAGCTCATCTACAGGAAGGCTTACAGCCATTGTTCTCTTTTTATATACAATATAATTCTTCTGCAGAAAACCCTAAATACCAAAAGAAAGACGAATGATTACAATACTGACCGAAGCCGTAACATCCTAATACAACACAGGGTTAAACCCGTAAGATTTCACTTAAACATACAGTTAAAAGATTGAGCAAAGCTGCTGTAATCACAGAGTCGCTTCATTCAAAGTCCAAACCCTAACCGTCCTAACAAACCAACAAGGAGGAAACGCCAGGGTGAAAACCAAGCTTACCGGGTAAAGCCAACCGTCGAAGCTTGTGCCATCCACACTTTTAAGAGGAGCCAGGGCCTACAGTGAAAGAATGTATCAGTTAAAAACTTATTTAAAAAAAATGGTTAAACTAATTCTTTTAACTGGAAAAACGAAGGAGCAAACGTAAGTTACCAGTGAGTTGGAAAGAAGCTCAATCACCGTAATAGCCTGATAGCTACGAGCAGAGGAAGCGTAAAACCCTTCCCTTTACACCGAAAAGAATGAGCTGGCAGAAGCAAAGGATATCTTCCACAATGGAAGCATTGATAGTATTATGTCGAAAGATACACTCACGCCGTGACATGGCCAGCAATGGTGTAGAAAGGAAAGACCCTATGCCCTTTTTTTTTACAACCCTATGGCTGACAACAGTATGATATTGTCTCCCATACAATGCAGTTGACGAGCACGAAGGACTGAAGCAGCATAGAAGCTGCTATCACACAGTGTAACAGTAAAGTTTGGACGAGGAGGGTTCACAGAGCGACCAAGCCCGAAGGCGAGGGAGAAATGGCAAAGTAGGGTTTGGTCAACGACTTTATATCACAAACGCATGGCTCTGGAGTGACCACGTCACAGTTTAATATATTTCATGCAGTGGGTCGACGTTCTAAAGTCCTACGACGAGATTCCCATCAATTGTTTTGCAAACAAAATCATAGCATGAATATCCCTTTTGGTCGCGATACGATAGTTTCACCTGCCTCACATTTTCACAACCCAATCTCAGAACAATGCTTGGAACCTTGCATCGTAAATTATACAACCTTGCCTTATACATATTAAAACCATGCATTATAATGGCGTTCAATATTAAGTCTTGAAATATTTATAGACATAGAGGATTAATTTTTAATTAAAAAGCATTATAAGGTTATGGGTATAATTTTAAGTTATAAGTTGTTCATAAAACTTATCATTATAATACCATATACCCTAGTCTCATGTGAAAAGACAAAAGATATAATATTTCTTTTAAGTCTACAAGACAATTGGGGTGAGGTTAGGTGTAGTACTTGTTATTATCAACATAATCATAATCTCTTAATAGTCTTAGATTCCTGGTGATAACAAATAGACTTTGTTATCTTTCATGCTCAAGAAGTACAAGGAGCATGTAAGTGACGTTTATGTTAGGCAGGTTATGTAAATTTACTATAACCGTTCCTGTTGGCAGTATAGTCTGGAAAATCATAAATGAGTTCAATCATGATAATTTAGTACTAACTCTAAAAGGTGCTTATAAATTTTATCAATTGTCAATCATGGAAATAGAAGTAGTTTTCTAATCAATGAAAACCTTTAAAATGTTAAGAGGAGACATGTATCAGATAGTAATCTTGTAATTACTGGAATTAAGGAAAGTATATATATATATATCGATATTATTAACTCCAGATCCTTTACAATTGAAGTTGTAAATCGAAAATATACTTCAAATTTAAACTTGGCATGATATAGTAACAACGGATGAGTAAAAATTGGTCCGAAAATGGTAACCCAATTACATTCTACAGTGCGAGATAAGAAATATTATTGCATCACAGTAATATCATCAAGGGACCAATACTCCATAGGGATACTAAATTCAATTATTATCAAGGAAAATAGCTATCATATTTTCTAGTAAATTCCAACTTTCTATCAGTAAGATCTTGAGGAGATCATAGGAAGAGTTCTACCTTTAAACACTTGATAAACCTGGATAGCATGCTTATACTTTTACTGAATGATTTGGTACAGCAATTTGTTTTATAATACTTTAAAGATTTGTTTGCAGTGACCCGAACATTACCTGTATATCTGTAAGAGAAAGAAAATCTGCTGCATTAGCTCGGAAGCTAAGTAAGCCCAGTCGGTTATGGCCATTCCCCCTTGTGGTTGCAAACAGAAAACAATCAGTAACTGACAAGAAACTCATCTTTAAATTTAAGTATAATAAAAGATCATTCAGTTACAATTTTGATAACATAAACTAATCAAACAGCTAATGACTGCATTTAATAAGATTATATGCTATTTTTAAATTTTTAAATTTTTTGGAAAATTTGGGTGTTGAGATGTGGTATCAGAGCATGGTTCAAATACTAGGCCTTGAAGTGGCCCAACTGGTTTCCGCAGAACAGTAAAAAAAATATATATATATATATATAACGTACTAACTTGTATTTTGTTTCATGTAAAAAAAAAACAGAGCAGAAAAATTTCTTTTTTTCTGAATCTAACAGGCGGGTATGGAGAAGCTAGGAGAATATGCTGAGGAGGAATCTCCAAACACTGAGACAAGACAGATGTCTAGAGAACCTGTGATAGAGGAGGTAACTGCTCACTCCTTAGAGCTGATGCAGACTATAAAGGGTTTAAAGACTGAAATAGAATCAGTCAAGAAGGATAATGAAAGGATTTTGAAAACTCAAGAGGAGTTAAATCAAATTTTGATGGAAAAATTTCAGACTGAAGGGAGAAGCAAAAGATCTGAATCTGAAGAAGCTAGTCATCAAAAAGGGTCTAAAAAGATAAAACTAGCTAAACCGGATAGCAGTTCATCATCTAAAGGAAGTAAGGAACAACAAAGCTATTACACTACTAGTGACAATAGTGAGGCTGAGTTTCATAAAAGAAAGAAAAAGTACAGGCCTTATGAAGAGATTTCTGGGGAGTTCAAGAAAATAAAACCCCCAACTTTCAATGGAGAAAATGAAACAGGAGAAGAGGCAGAATCCTGGTTATCTGGGATGAGAAAATATTTTCAGATATACAACTATTCAAATCAGCTAAAGGCGAGAATGGCCATCTATAACCTTTCTGGAAAGGCAAATATATGGTGGCAAGACTTGAAAAAGGTTAAGGGGATCAAAGAAAAAGATGTCAATTGGAGTACCTTTAAAAGGTACTTCAAAAAGAAATTTATGTCCGAACAATACTATGAATAAAGGGCCAAGTAATTTTATGAGTTAAAGCTAGGATCTATGACTATGAAGGACTTAAACAGTAAGTTCTTAAGTCTGTTAAGATATGTGCCGTATTTTGTTGAAGAGAAACCTAAAGTACAGCGGTTTCTCAGCTGCCTGCCATATCATATAAAGAACAGAATCGAATATGATAACCCCAAGACTCTGGAAGAAGCCATGCGAAAGGCTAATTTCTGTTTTGAACAGAACAAAAAGAAAGAAGGAATAGCCAACTGGAAGGCTAAAAAGAACAGTAATCACCCTGAGTTCAGGAAAAAGGAGTTTGCACCCCAGAAAAATTTCAGGAATAACAAGAACAGAAACCCTTCTAATGGTAAGAACTTCCAGGGAAGCAAAAATGGTGCTTCTAATAATTCCAATAACTTCAAGGGAAACAAGGAGGCTTCTAACAATCATGGAAATTTTACTAAGAATTTCGAACGGAAGGAGCCTGTTAAGTGTTGGGAGTGCAATGGCCCACACTATGCTTCAGTTTGCCCAAATCGAAAGAACCAAACATCAATATTCATACTATACAAGATGAAATGACTGTTGGAGACTTTGCAAGGACTATGCCCCGAATCAATGCAACGTTGGAGAACCGCCAAGATGATTATCAAACTTCCATGGTGGAAGTAGGAGGTATGGTGAACAAAACCCCTGTAACTATTTTAATAGATCCAGGTGCTAGCCTTAGTTATATTTCACTGCAGATAGTAGAAAAGTGTAATCTGACTGTTGAAAGGTTTGATAACTCTTGGTTAGTACAACTAGCCACTGGGGAAAAAAGGAAGGTGATCTGTTATGTTAAGGAATGTGCTCTAGATATGAATGATTTTAAAACTATTGTTAACTTAAATGTTTTACCACTTTGCTCGTATGACATACTTATTGGTATGGACTGGTTAGAACAACATAAGGTAGTTTTAAACTGTTTTGATAAAACTTTTACGTGTGTGAATAATAATGAACAGCCTGTAACGATTAAGGGTATTCCTAAGAAAACTGTAATCAGGCAGATTTCTGCCTTACAACTTAAAAGAGCAGTCAGGAAAGGGTGCAAAGCCTATGCTGTAACTATTACAGATGAGACAATTAAGTCTGAAATAAATAAAATAAAAATAGAGGATATTCCTGTAGTAAACGAATTTACCGATGTTTTTTCCGGAGGAAATTCCAGGATTACCTCCCAAGAGGGAACTGGATTTCACAATTGAGCTAGTACCAGGTGTTGTACCCAGTTCGAAGGCTCTGTATCATATGAATATTCTGGAGCTTAACGAATTAAAATCACAGTTAAAGGAACTAATAGATAAGAAATACATTCGACCTAGTGTGTCCCCTTGGGGAGCACCAGTAATCTTTGTTAAAAAGAAGGACGGAACTATGCGACTTTGCATAGATTACCATCAACTAAATAAGATGACAATTAAAAACAGATATCCGTTGCCCCGCATAGATGATCTGTTTGATCAACTACGTGGAGCTACAATGTTCTCTAAAATAGGCCTGAGATCAGGCTATCATCAGGTGAGAATTAAAGAAGAAGACATATTCAAGACAGCTTTCAGAACCATGTATGGACATTACGAATTTGTCGTAATGCCATTTGGGCTTACTAATGCCACAACCATCTTTATGTGTCTAATGAATAACATAATGCATAAATACTTGGATAAATTTGTTGTCGTATTCATCGATGACATCTTAATTTATTCTAAAAATGAAGAGGAACATAAAGAACATTTACGGATAGTCTTACAAGAACTGCGAGAACAACAACTCTTTGCGAAGTTCAGTAAGTGTGATTTCTTCAGGGATGAAATCCAGTACTTAGGTCACGTGGTGACTAAGGAAGGGATTTCAGTTGATCCTGAAAAGATCCGGGCAATCGAAGATTGGCCAGTGCCAAAAGACATAACAAATGTTAGGTCCTTCATGGGAATTACCGGATATTCATAGAAGGCTTTTCAAAAATAGCCAACCCAATCACTTCCTCGCAAAAGAAAGGCAAGAAATTTGATTGGAACTTAAAATGTGAAGAAATCTTTAAGAAATTAAAAACTTTATTAACAACTGCGCCTATTCTAAGAATAGCGGATCCTAATAAGGATTTCGTGGTTTGCACCGATGCTTGTAATGACGGTCTAGGCGGAGTGCTGACTCAGGATGGGCATGTCATTGCCTATGAGTCCAGGAAGCTAAAAATTCATGAAAAGAATTATGCCACTTATGATTTAGAACTAGCTGTTGTTATTCATGCCTTAAAAATGTGGCGACACCACTTAATAGGCAGAAAGTTCACTTTAATGACTGATAATAAGGGTCTAAAATACCTTTTAGATCAGCCTAACTTAAATGCAAGGCAAGCAAGATGGTTGACCTTCTTAAGTGAATACGATTTCGAAATTCAGCACATAAAAGGAAAGGAAAATAAGGTGGCTGATGCTTTGAGCAGAAATGCAAAGATGAATTTTACAAAAGCTATCAGTACTTATACCTCTGATTTAAATGAACAGTTGACTGAAGGGATAAAATTGGATGAAATTTATCAAAATTTACAAGCTACATCTAAAGAAGAACCTACAGAAAGTTTAATAAAGGGTTATAGCCTAAATAAAGATGGATTTTTATTGTTTAAGGACAGACTGTATGTGCCTAATTTATCTAAGGTTAAATTGCTAATTCTGGATGAAGTTCATAAAACCCCTTACTCAGAGCATCCAGGATACCAGAAGACTGTCACCATGTTGAGAAAATAGTATTTCTGGCCTAATATGAAAGCTGAAGTAGCTGAGTATATAGCTAGATGTTTGGACTGTCAACTAGTGAAAACAGAACATCAACATCCAGCTGGGTTACTGCAACCTTTGCCTATTCCTAGTTGGAAGTGGGAAATAATCAGCTTAGATTTCATTACTGGATTACCCAGAAATCAAAATCAAAATGATTCAATTATGGTGGTAGTAGATAAATTAAGTAAAGCAGCACATTTTATTCCTGTTAAAACCACTTACAAGGCTGCAAACATAGCTGACATATTTCTAAAGCAGATTTTTCGGCTACATGGTGTACCAAAGTTTATTATTTCAGACAGGGATCCTAAATTCATAGGAAATTTCTGGAAATCCTTGTTTAAGGGATTAAACACAACACTGAATTTCAGCACTTCTTTCCATCCTCAGACGGGCGGACAGACTGAAAGAGTTAATCAGGTATTGGAAGATCTGTTAAGAATGTATGTTAAGGATCAACCAGGTAAGTGGGAGGATTATTTGCATTTAGCAGAATTTGCATACAATAACAACTATCAATCGTCAGCTAAGTTCAGTCCTTTTGAAATTCTGTATGGGCGTAAATGTAACACTCCTATCTCCTAGAATAATCCAGTAGATAGATTAGTGTTAGGACATGAATTATTAAAAGAAATGGAACAGATTGTGAAACAAGTGCAGGAGAATTCGAAGATTGCCCAGGATCGGCAAAAGAGCCAAGCAGATTTGAAGAGAACTCCTAAAGAGTTCCAGGTGGGTGAGCATGTGTTCATAAAGGTAAGACCAAAGAAGAGCTCCCTAAGATTGGGGAGTTGTGCAAAATTAGCGCCACGTTACTGTGGTTCGTTTGAAATTTTATCTAGAATTGGTCAAGTTGCATATCAGCTAGCGTTACCACCTAATTTAAAAGTGCACAATGTTTTTCATATTTATGTTCTGAAAAAGTATGTATATGATGCTACTCATGTGATTGATTGGAACGTTGTACAGGTAGAACCAGAAGGGGAAGTTCTGGTGGAACCGGATTGTATCCTCGAGAGGAGGGAAATTACTCTGCGGAACCGCACAATTGGACAACTGAAGGTGCAATGGAAGCACCTTAGTCCTAAAGAAGCTACCTGGGAACTGTAAAGTAACATGCGGGAAGCATACCCAAAACTGTTCCAGAAGGTTGCGGAGGATGAGGAATAAGTAACATCGAGGACGATGTTACATTTTAAGGGGGTGTGTATGTCACATACCCCAATTTTGTAAAAATTATGTAAAGTGTTTTATCATATTCCTGAGACATTATGTTAAATTTAATGCTAAGTAGGGATTGATGACTCAGCAGAGTCAACAGAGATGGAGTGTAATTCAGAATATTCTATTATTAATAAATAAATTATGGAGACAACAGCATGGGAGAGCTGTTAAAAAGAGGTTACTGGTCAAACTGGTGGATGGAACTAGGTGGAAAGGAAAAAAGACAAGTGGCAGCATCCTCAAACACTTCCTAAGTTGCAGATGGCAACTTCCCTATATTTGGGGTCATGATTCCCCAAGAAAGTGGAATCAGAGAAATTGGCCTCATATAGAACAACAAAACGTATAATGTTACAAGCTTTACTCACTTTTAACACTAGAAAACTCAACCTCAATTACAAAGAAAGTGTAAAATCTTGCATACATATTCATAAGTGGTAACATTGACCTTTTGGACATCACATCAATAACATTCTACATAAAAAAAACAAAATTCTACCACCATGGTTATCTCAGTGCCACAAAATTCTAATATTGTAATGCATGCTATTCCAAGAATGTCACATACCCCAATTTTGTAAAAATGATGTATAGTGTTTTATTATATTCCTGAGACATTATGTTAAATTTAATGCTAAGTAGGGATTGATGACTTAGCAGAGTCAACAGAGATGGAGTGTAATTCTGAATATTTTATTATTAATAAATAAATTATGGAGACAACAGCATGGGAGAGCTGTTAAAAAGAGGTTACTGGTCAAACTGGTGGATGGAACTAGGTGGAAAGGAAAAAAGACAAGTGGCAGCATCCTCAAACACTTCCTAAGTTGCAGGTGGCAACTTCCCTATATTTGGGGTCATGATTCCCCAAGAAAGTGGAATAAGAGCAGGTAGCTCATTAAATGACAGTTAACCCAACAAAGACCTAGGCAGTATTTTAAAAAGAACTCAATGAGGAGAGCTGGGGGGATCGAATACTTTCCAGGGAGAATTCATTCAGGTGAATGTTATTCCGGAAATCCATTGAGGAAGAGGGAAATACAGTAAGGAAGTTGTTTTAGGAGGATTGCTGCAGTAACTTGGTTCCATTATAGCTTTTTGGGATGAGAGAATTGACTTTGCTGCACCTAGTTCCAGCCAGGGAGACCAGAGCAAGCTCGGGGGTCCTGAGAAGTTGTTGTCTGAGCACTCTCCAGGAGTTGGTAGGGAGGAACGGCCTCCCATTGTTGTTGTTGTCCACAGTTTTAACAGGTTCTATCACTTACTTTTTTATGTTTACTGATTATAAATGGACGTCTGTTATGTTTATTTAATATGTCTGAGGAGCTAAGTTAGTTTAGTAAATTGAGTATCTTAGAATTTCAGTAGTTAAATCTGTTAAGAGTTACTTTGTTTTTCCGCATTCTTAGTGAAAAATAATATTATTATTGTATCATTAATAATGTATCTATAACGCATAAAATATAGTAGTAACATTTTAAGTAATAATTTATAATTGCAATTATAACCCTAGTTATTTGTACTTAATGAATAAATAAGTAAGATTTATTTACAAAATAATTATACTCTTTGTATTAAAAATTAAATAAACAATCTTCTGAAACAATAAAAGATAAAAAGATAAATTACAGTAGTGATATCGTGATCGAGAACAATGCAGGAGAATTGTGTTCACGGTCAGAATATTCGTATAAGGGTACAAACCCTTATATAATTTAATAAGTTATTGCATAACAAATAAATCAAGGTACGTAACCCTAACAACAAATTTTAGTAAAAAGAATTTACCCATAGTTGAATAACCTAGTTATTATTTGTTTAAAACCAAAGAAATAACAGAACAGTATTTAGCTCAACCATCAAGCTTAACCATTACGGTTAATATCTTCCATCTAAATCGCAAAAACCAACAGAGTTATAATTTAAATAATAGATTGAAATCTCAACTGTCAATTCCGGGTTGAACCCTATCAGTCTAGGTTGTGCAAGCACAATAAAACACTAAGAGTTAAGACAATATTTTACCTACGGCCGCGTCATAAACCCACAGTATAAGTGGTTATAAAATTAAATTTACTTATTCCTATACAAAGCATAGAAATTACAAAAAAAAACATGCGATAAACAAGCCAAAGATACAGGAAAACTTTATATTCAGTCTTATTACAAAACCCTGGTAAAAACCCTAAACAATTTAAGAGTACAGTAAAGAAAGCAAGAGGACGAGGCCGTAACCTCATCTACAGGAAGGCTTACAGCCATTGTTCTCTTTTTATATACAATATAATTCTTCTGCAGAAAACCCTAAATACCAAAAGAAAGACGAATGATTACAATACCGACCGAAGCCGTAACATCCTAATACAACACAGGGTTAAACCCGTAAGATTTCATTTAAACATACAGTTAAAAGATTGAGCAGAGCGGCTGTAATCACAGAGTCGCTTCATTCAAAGTCCAAACCCTAACCGTCCTAACAAACCAACAAGGAGGAAACGCCATGGTGAAAACTAGGCTTACCGGGTAAAGCCAACCGTCGAAGCTTGTGCCATCCACACTTTTAAGAGGAGCCAGGGCCTACAGTGAAAGAATGTATCAGTTAAAAAATTATTTAAAAAAAAAAATGGTTAAACTAATTCTTTTAACTGGAAAAACGAAGAACCAAACGTAAGTTACCAGTGAGTTGGAAAGAAGATCAATCACCATAATAGCCTGATAGCTACGAGCAGAGGAAGCGTAAAACCCTTCCCTTTACACCGAAAAGAACGAGCTGGCAGAAGCAAAGGATATCTTCCACAATGGAAGCATTGATAGTATTATGTCGAAAGATACACTCACGCCGTGACAGGGCTAGCAATGGTGTAGAAAGGAAAGGCCCTATGCCCTTTTTTTTTACAACCCTATGGCCGACAACAGTAAGATATTGTCTCCCATACGATGCAGTTGACTAGCACGAAGGAATGAAGTAGCATAGAAGCTGCTATCACACAGTGTAACAGTAAAGTTTGGACCAGGAGGGTTCACAGAGCGACCAAGCCCGAAGGCGAGGGAGAAATGGCAAAGTAGGGTTTGGTCAACGACTTTATATCACAAACGCATGGCTCTGGAGTGACCACGTCGCAGTTTAATATATTTCATGCAGTGGGTCGACGTTCTAAAGTCCTACGATGAGATTCCCATCAATTGTTTTGCAAACAAAATCATAGCATGAATATCCCTTTTGGTCGCGATACTATAGTTTCACCTGCCTCACATTTTCACAACCCAATGTCAGAACAATGCTTGGAACCTTGCATCGTAAATTATACAAGCTTGCCTTATACATATTAAAACCATGCATTATAATGGCGTTCAAGATTAAGTCTTGAAATATTTATAGACATAGAGGATTAGTTTTTAATTAAAAAGCATTATAAGGTTATGGGTATAATTTTAAGTTATAAGTTGTTCATAAAACTTATCATTATAATACCATATACCCTAGTCTCATGTGAAAAGACAAAAGATATAATATTTCTTTTAAGTCTACAAGACAATTGGGGTGAGGTTAGGTGTAGTACTTGTTATTATCAACATAATCATAATCTCTTGATAGTCTTAGATTCCTGGTGATAACAAATAGACTTTGTTATCTTTCATGCTCAAGAAGTACAAGGAGCATGTAAGTGACGTGTATGTTAGGCAGGTTATGTAAATTTACTATAACCGTTCCTGTTGGCAGTATAGTCTGGAAAATCATAAATGAGTTCAATCGTGATAATGTAGTACTAACTCTAAAAGGTGCTTATAGATTTTATCAATTGTCAATCATGGAAATAGAAGTAGTTTTCTAATCAATGCAAACCTTTAAAATGTTAAGAGGAGACATGTATCAGATAGTAATCTTGTAATTACTGGAATTAAGGAAAGTATATATATATATATATCGATATTATTAACTCCAGATCCTTTACAATTGAAGCTATAAATCGAAAATATACTTCAAATTTAAACTTGGCATGATACAGTAACAACGGATGAGTAAAAATTGGTCCGAAAATGGTAACCCAGTTACATTCTACAGTGCGAGATAAGAAATATTATTGCATCACAGTAATATCATCAAGGGACCAATACTCCATAGGGATACTAAATTCAATTATTATCAAGGAAAATAGCTATCATATTTTCTAGTAAATTCCAACTTTCTATCAGTAAGATCTTGAGGAGATCATAGGAAGAGTTCTACCTGTAAACACTTGATAAACCTGGCTAGCATGCTTATACTTTTACTGAATGATTTGGTACAACAATTTGTTTTATAATACTTTAAAGATTTGTTTGCAGTGACCCGAACATTACCTGTATATCTGTAAGAGAAAGAAAATCTGTTGCATTAGCTTGGAAGCTAAGTAAGCCCAGTCGGTTATGGCCATTCCCCCTTGTGGTTGCAAACAGAAAACAATCAGTAACTGACAAGAAACTCATCTTTAAATTTAAGTATAATAAAGATCATTCAGTTACAATTTTGATAACATAAACTAATCAAACAGCTAATGACTGCATTTAATAAGATTATATGCTATTTTAAAAATTTTAAATTTTTCGAAAAATTTGGGTGTTGACAAAGAATCATACCTCATATCTAAATAACTTCGCCAAGCAACAAAAATAGTAACCCCACAAAAATAAAACATAGAGCAGAGTTAATAGTAATAGTTGCAATATTATCGAAATCTTAAAAATCCAAATACATTGCAGAATTTGCTCCGAGATCTTTACAAAGACATTCAAGTCTTTGCTGGAAGAAGAAAGGATGAAAAAAATTAACTAACACATAAATCCATAAATTTTAAATTAATTATAAACATTCACATATATTTTTACTAAGCAAAATGGGAGATATGATAAGTCAAAATCATTGTTAAATCAAGAGTATTAGTTTATCTTATAGATATGATGCTATGTATGATATAAATTGTACTCAAAAGAGTCACCTTCTCCATTTCCAGTACTAAAAAACTACTAAAAGTTTAAAGAGGGCATTGCCTTGAATTTTGAAAACATGTAAATATAAAGTATTTGATCAAATGATCTTGACATCAGCTCTAAATGACCACTAGTATAGAGGAAAGCAAGTTATCCAACTTCCAAAATGTCAATTTGCTTGATTGAAAACCTTCCAACACCTTTAGCCTTGATTTTTAAATCTCGTTGACATGAGTTTGACATCATGAATGACACATGAATTTGCATCAACCCAGGTACCTGTAACAATCAAATCATCATGTGAAATCCAAATCTGTATTGAAATCCGATTTAAAATCATAAGATGGATGGTTACACTAGCACAATATCTATCTTGAAAGCTGAAATACAACTACAAAAGATGAATGGTCAAAGAAACTTACACAAAAAAGTAGGTGGAAAAAATTAGGTTGGTTTATCCCAAAATTCACCATTCGAAGGGTTCACTGCACCTGAGACCAAAAAATAAAAAATCAAGATGGCATTACTACATGAAATCAACAAAAATACAACCAATAACTATTTATAAATTATCTATTAAATGGGAATGAATAAGGAAAAATAAATTACAATAAACTTTAAATTAACCTTGTTGAGATTTCTGACAAAATCAGAAAAAACTTTGTAATCTCTTTCTTCTAATTTGTATGTGTCATTCCTATTGTTGTATGATAAGTTGACCATTGCTATAATAGATTCAAGTTGTACAAAAATATGATCTGTCAAATCATACTTGTACAAGCGTTGCCCTTTTATTTTATTGTACCAACAAAACTGAAGCTCAACACCTTCTAGCCTATCCAAAAGATCAATGTCATTATGGTAATCAAACACCCTATTTCCATCCTTCTTTCTTATTCTTTAAACCCTTCCAATGTACCAAGTTCCACAAGAAACACCTTCTTTGGTACTTCGAGAAACACCTTTTCTTGTGGCACGCTCAACTATAGGTATTGAGTTGCTCTCAAACAACACCCTACAGTCCGATCCAATTCCAAAGCCGATTGAAACACCCTTTTTGGAAGCCCTTTCATCTCGCCTAAAGTAGACCCCATTTCTCACTCTAGTCAACCTATATTTGGATAATGTTGGATTTCCATTCAACTGACTAACCAAACAAGATTTGAACATATCCTTACCATCAAGCTCTACCACTGGTTTGGTAGTTGTGTTCACATTATCATCAATGGTATCTAAAATTTCATCCAACTCATGCCTCCACTCAATTTCCATTGTTTGCAATTCACTAACATTGAGTATGGATGAAGATGAAGATTGTAATATTGAGTTGGAGTTATTCGGTGTAGAACCATCAACTACTTCATCCACTACTTGGAATGTTGGATAGTTTTGATCCTCTGTCCATGGTTTAAACCACCAAGAAGATTGTGTGTGTCCTTATGGTTGCATGCCAAGTCTTGATAAAAGGTTTTGCGCATCATTCAATCCTACTTTCAGAGCTTCTATAATTTTATCATCTGTAGATATTGGACCATAATGTGATAATACATCATGATTCTCTGTTGTTTGTTGGTGCAATCTATTCCAGATTCTTTCTTGTTTTTTATGATATTTATTAAAGCAAAGCCCTTGTGGATTTGATTCTTCTTTGGCAACTCTATTAAGAGTTCCAACAACATGAAGCAAGTCAGTGAAATCATAGGCCCTCTCTGATCCAACTATCCCACCAAATTTGCTAAAGAAGTTATCACACACATCTGACCCAATCAAGTGCAATGCACATGGCAAGTTAGAGTAGTGGTCTCGAAACAATCTCATCAATAAAACCGCAAAGTGGCACGAAATTTTCACATCCTGATATGCCTCTCTACTAATGAAATTTATGTTGGCATTAACATGAGATTGTTTCCGTACCCAACATAACCATAACAAAAAGAAATGTTGAACTCTTGAAGCATTTCGCACTCTTTCCCAAAGAGTCAAACTATGAGACATAAAAATGTCAATGTAGTCAGCAACAATCATTAGATAAATCTCTGTACCTAGTGTTCTCTCTGCCCTACCACTTGTTGTACTTCTCATCTCTTTTAAACACCTTTGAACATGCCTTGAAGCAATGTGTTGCGCTGAACCCCAATTTTGTCGATCCATCCTCTCTATATCTTCAATTTTAAGCTTGTGATCATCCACTTTAAAAGTGTTATAAACCATTCCGGCGTGATTAAAACTTACCAACTCTTCTCCAAGGATCAAATATCGTCGGCCACTAAACAAAGGATTGATTAGCTTTTTCCTGTTGTGTATGTAATCCTGGTCATGTAGTCCTGTTACGTTGCCACCATCATGCAACCCAGATAGCCTCCACCCTTCCCAAGGGATTTGATATCGAATACCTTTTGTTGAAGAATAATCCTTCAACATAAGTTGTCTTCTTCTACTATCCCCATTAGATGAATGACCAATAATAGGTCCCAAACAATTTTCCATGTGTTTCCTCCACATAACTTCTATTTTTTTCCCATTGCTTGGCAACAAAATTTGCATCGAACCTATTGCATGTTGGATGAACAACCACCACCAAACGAGGAATCTTTTCATGTAAAGGGTTTGCAATAATGACACGTTCATAATGACCAATTACACTGTTCTTAAAAGTGTCTATAATAACATCATAGCCTACAGCTCCCTCGCCCACGGTCACTAAGAAATGTGATTGGCATTGATGATATTCTTTATTACCACAAAAACCAACCAAAGTATCACTTTTTTCTACCCACCTAACATATTTTTTCACAGCGGTCTCATCTTCAGCAAGGCATACAGGAATCAGACCCTCTATACCATGTTTGGATTTATAAGAAGTATAAACCTTTCCAAGTTCCTCAAAAATGTACTCATGCTCCCCTGGGATATATGATAGTGATTTTCTCACTTGCCTTAAAGTTGTAGATATTGAAGGACCATCTAAATTCAAGCTAATGAAGCTATGCAATCTAGGACCCCCCCATAACTTAATCATCTCATAAATGGATTTAGTGGATGCACCATACCTTCTCCCTGCTTTTGGATGTGTCAGGTTGTGAAAGATATCTTTGACAAATTCCCAAACGACATCTTTACCTTGTAATTTTCCTTGTCTATGTGCCTCACACACATCCTTGCAAAACCTAAATACATCTTTCCTTTCTGTAGATTCGAACAACTTGTCCTTTAGGGACCTTATTCTAATAGAGAGTATGGCAACCTTTGTCCTCTCCCACCAAAGAGCCCTCATTGTTGATCTATAGCTAGTATTTGTAACCCTTGCAACATTTCTGAGCTCAGTTTGAGTCAAAAAGTCTAATCTTCTCCCTTTCCATGTATCTCGCCCATGTCTTTAAATGGGACTCCTAGATTCACGATATAACCGCATCCTAAAGTCATCATAGTCTGGAATCAACTTACAAAACTTGCATGTCAATGATTCAAAAGGTATCCCTGTTTCAGAAGCCCTCTGGCAATGAATATGCCTATATGTACCATCAATATGGCATTATGTACCATGATAGCATAGCATCCTCTTGGTATGCTTCTCTATGGCCCATAATTTCCCACCCCTTTGATCATCCATTAGGATTTTTGTGTTCAATCTCTCCCCATTTCTATCAATATATGGATACCAATACCCCCAACATTGTAGTATCAAGGGAGATAAATGATCTACAATAATATAATAAAAGCAAATAAATTTGAAGATAAAAAATAAAATTATGTTCAATGTCATATTCAAATTAAATAAGCTTGTGAAATTAACATACCTGAAGTAGAAGGATTTGCACTTGTAGAACCCCTATGTGATAGTGGTGTTGATGATGGGACCAAGAACCTAGTCAAACTCTGTTGGGACTTATCATTGGTAGGCTTATTGGGTCTCCCAACTATGCCAGTCCTCAACCCAATTGTATTATGTGAAGCCTCATTTGTAGTATAAATGTGCTTGTTTGATTTCATATGTTCATTTAGAGAAATAACAATATTACCACTTGCTGGTACTAAATAAAACCATTTATTTCACCGTGTACATTGCACTTTTACTTTTCTCTTGTCCTCGTATCCCGCAAGTGTTGCTTGCACCACTTTGAAGAAATTTGGATCTTGTGTCTTGTTGAAATCATCTAGTATTTTGATGGCTTTATCAATCTCAAGTCAATCTCCAACCATTGATGTCTGCCTTTCTATGTTACATGAAGGAGTTTCACTACTTCCCACCCTTGAAATGTTACGTTGATGGGCCCTTGTTTTCATGTGATTGTTTTTGAAGTTGCGAAGTGTCCGTGCTGCCAAAAAGATATTTCCCCTGTTCCATAATCAATACCACAACTTTCACAACGTATCTTTATTTTAGATGTTCCATTTTCTGAATATACTTTAAGAGTAACCTTCTCCTCAACAAACTCTTCCATTAAACTATTCACTTTTTGTTCCCAAGATGCCAATATAGTAGAATCAACACCTATGTTTTGTTCTATCGAATCACACTCAACTTCAACTCTTGCTTGTTTATGCATATGTTCCTCCATGTTCTCTTCGATGATTTCAACATTTGGTGTTCTTTCCATTACATTTGATTGCAATGTTTCAGTATCCAATGTGTCTAGTTTCCTCTTGATGCCTATAGGTGTTTTTGTAGCTTTCCATCTTTTCTCTTGTGTTGCATTTAAAGTATATCCTTGATTGTTGGTAAACTCAAAAGGATATCCAATGATATTATCAAGCACAATTTCTTGACGGATTTCTGCAAATGTAGCATCTGATTGACACCTAACTATGCCAAGGGTAGAATGTTCTTCACCAGTTACAATTAGAAAGTCAAAATCATTGTCTGGATCCATCTGCATTTCCATCCACATGTACCTTTTAGTTAGATAAAAATGGATAAAGATATAGAAACATTTTTCAAAAGATTGGATATAACATACATTTGTCAAAGTGGTGTTGAAACATTCAAACTAAAATTGAATTTATATAGAAGGAAATTCATTGAACTAGAAAACTAAGAAATATTTGGTTTATTCAGGTTTGTTCAATAGACAATTAACTGCCTCTTGTAGATATTAAATAACATTCCCAATAGACCCACTAGGAATTCAAAAAATGGGTGGGCCATAATAGTTCCATTCATTGGATATGCATGCCCCACTATGCCATCACACAAGCCTTGCATAGGGAATCTTTTCCCCATAGGCATGATATGATTTCCTTTTCGAGACTCGTAATACAACGAGGAGGTGACTCATAAATGAAGGGTGGGGCTTCATAGTGGAGGATGGGATCTGATGAACCCATATTAGGCACTAGGGGAAGGACCTTTGATGTGCGGGGGGGCCTTCATGATTTTACGTAAAAAGGTCAACACCAAAATTTTCCGCAACAAGTCAAAATCGCAATAGGTCATGTGTAGGTATTTTTTTATGCATAAAGTATTCCAGGTTTAGAGAACATGGATTCTTCCACAACAAATGAATCTCATTTCTCTATCTATACAAGATCAAAATTAATCCAAAATTAGAGTCGATTCTAATGACGTGGATTTGGGATGTTTCCCATGGTGTTGGTCGATATACCACTTTGCGATAGTGCTAGTTAGGGTCCTCTGGAATAGGTGTAGCCTAATAGAATCATCAACGATGTTTGGTGAGCACCATAGGTGAAACGACATGATATGATTTTAGGGGTCTTCCCTAGCCTTCCCTTCAAAGTTTGGGATGTATGACGAGAGTTTGATAGGAATAGGGGGGAATTTGGATCATGTTGGATCGAATCATTGGTCAATCTCATTAAATCAGGGAGGTTGAGGCTAACCATAACTGGAAAGCTCGCATTTGGTCAAAGCTTGTCCTCATGGTTTCCATCTAAAATATTTGGGGTTTATAAATTATGTTTCATGATTTAGGGACCAGAAACCAAACAAAACAACAAGGTAGAGACCAAGTGAAACAAAAGATGGAGAGGTCAACCATTCTATCTTCTTGTTTTATTAATCCTACAACTATTATCGAAGGATTAAAAATATTTTGGCCACATTTTTCCATTTTTTAAAGAATACTAAAAATAAAAAAATAAAATTAAACTAGAGCACTACAAAATGAAAAGAAAAATAAATCCACAAGCATTAATTAAAACAAAAATAAATTTACAAGCATTAATGAAAAGAAAAATAAATTCACAAGCATTGAGGAATTTAAGTGGTTTTAGGTTTTTATGGTTTAACTTTTTATGCCTTCATAATGAGGGTTTTCACATTTGGGTTATGTTATCATGGTTTTATGTTTTTATTTTTTGTGTACTAAGTTCAGATTTGTGGATTTTGGTATAAATTAAAATGAAAAAATGGACATTCCCAAAACAAACAAAAAAAACTTAACAAGTGGTTGGTGAAATAGCCCAAGAATAAGGTGAAGTTGTCCAATGGGTGCATAGGGGGATGTTCATTGTTTGAGGCTATTCTCTTACAATATTGACATTTCTAACATTTTAACTTGTCACAACTATGACAATCTATGAATGATTTTCTTAAAAATTTTCAAACACATAAATATAATTTTAAAGAAAACCAAGTGATTCCTTACATTTTTTGAAGTCCGTATACTAAAGTGGATGTTAATAACCATCATTATCTTCATCAAAGAATGTTTGAATAAACTTAATCTTCTAACGGAGGAGGCTTGAAAGTACACAAAATATATAAAGATGCAATGTATTTTTTAAGAGAATTATTGCAAAAATAAAATACAATTAGAAACTAAGTAGATGTAATAAATTAAATTAAAAATAATTAAAATACTTAAAAATACATAATAATAATAATAAAAGTCTACCATAATAATAATAAACTAAACTAAGTGTCATATATATATATATATATATATATATATATATATAGAGAGAGAGAGAGAGAGAGAGAGAGAGAGAGAGAGAGAGAGAGAGAGAGAGGATAAACCCATCTAAACTAGATCATATTTTAAAAAGATGTGTTTAGATTTAGATCTCTCTTACTCTCTAATAGATAATTAAGATAAATTCCTCTCTAGTGGGATGTCCTAATTCCACTTGGATTTTTTTTACACAAACAACATATCGTTCTTTGATTGATTATGTACTGTATCCTATGATCTTCCAACACAATACATATCTGGCTTATTTTCCAAAATTACCTTGTTCACAAGCTAAACACAAATGATATTTATGTGATATTCATACATATGAGGAAGAAATCAATAGTTTCCATGAGATGGATTTTATCCTACCTTGATGTTTTATCATTGTATGTTCTAACTAGTGATACTTTACTCTAGTCTAATTAATTTTTTGTTTTATGCATTGATTTTTTCAACAAAATATTATCTCTTGCAACAAAATCACCATTCTAATATTAATGTATCCCTCCATTTCCATAGAAACATCCTTTCCCCCTCATCATAAACAATAAGAAACCATGTGTGGAGCGACTACTCCTTGTTTCAAATGGTATTTTATCTATTACTATGTAAATATGCATACATGAGGGTATAAAATACACACTTGCAATAATCAAATAGTCTCCTGTATTCACCACTGGACATATACATAAATGTAACGTATGCCAGGTTGAACTAGTGAAATTTTTTTTATTTTTATTTTGTAACAATTAATTTAGAAGTAAAAAGGCAAGGGTTTTTATCGTCACATAAATGTGTTACAAAATTATAACATAATTATTTTAACTTTTCACATCATGTTATAAGAGATCTATAAGAAATTAATCATTCTTCTATCTCTAACTATCCCATAGGGAGTTTAAACCCTTATGTTTTTATTCAATTCATGTCATCCTATAAATATGAAAATAAATTATGACAATCCATTCACTAATCCTTATCATAACATAAATATATAATTAAGATAATATATTTATGTCTTCTAACCCATTCATCTATGCTATAACATGAGAACACATTTGACTAATAATTAAATTTGATTAAAGATAAAATATTCCACAACTATGATGATCACATGAGTAATTCTAAATAAGTATCTTTAGAATTCTAGCTATAAGACTTTCTAATTACAAGTGAATCCCAACTATAAACATATTAAGTAATGCATACCCTTCTCACATTCCAACCTTAAACATAATAAGTATTTTCAATAATACTTTACAATACAACTTAATTGAAACATACCATAATCACTTAAATAAAAAAAGACATTCTTGAATAATAATTACGACCATTGTAGTACCCTATCTAAATAAGGTACATCTATGAATTCAACTAAGTCTTAGCATTTCCATTAGCTAAGGTATCTAAGATTTTAACTAAATCTTAGCATAGTTCAACTTAGCATTTTCTTTTATTTAAAAGGAATCTATGAATTTAACTAAGTTAGCATTCTTCTATTTAAAAGTATAAGTATAACTATCAACTACAATCGGAATCCACCTCTGTTAAGACTTATTTAAATATTGATAATCTCTAAAAGCATATAACACTACTTACATTTTTCTGAGGTGGAATTGTATACAATTACAAAGTGGTGTCTACCAAACAGCCACTTCTTATCTAAACAGAACTATTAATTAACAACAACTTGCCATTTCCTGTCTAAACGGAACTATTAATTAATAGTCAATGGCCAATTCATATCTAGACAGAACTATCAGTTACTAACCAAATCGCCATCTCAATCTAAACCAGCTATCCCTTAATCATCAAATCGCCAATTCACATCTGGACAGAGCTTATCGGATTACAGTTCATCACACGAAGTTGGCTTGGAGAGTAGGAGCGTTAAGCGAACACAGTGAGTAATTTTATAATCTAGAATTCGTCATAATAGCAGACTCATGGATCGAATGCAAATTGGATAACATCATAATGCAACTGGATATGAATCTGATGCTTCCAATAAGAAAAAGATTTGATTTATCATTCAACGAAATCGCTAATGAGTTAAGTACTGGGGAAACTTTAACACAAACTTCTGATGGAATTCATTGTTATTGAAATCGCTATCTATCTGGGGACATCAGACTTGAATCTGCTGTCAGTGAAAACGCTATGGATTTAATATTGGACAAGTTTAAACACAAACAATAGATTGAAATCACCGTTAAGCAATCGTTATGGATCTGGGGATATAGACACAATATCGAACTGAATTCACTGAAATTTCTGTCAGTAAAAATGTTGTGGATCGAACTTATTGGGAATAAATGTAAACACAAACAAGAGATCGAATTTACTGTTAATGAATTCGTTATCCAAATGAGGAAATAGTCCCAACAGTCGACTTGAAATTTGCTATCGATGGAAACACTATGGATCGAAATATTGGGAATAAATTAAACGCAAACAATAGATTGAGGTCATTCTCAATGCAATCGTTTGGATCTGCGATATAGACACAATATCGAACTGAATTCACTGAAATTTCTGTCGGTAAAAATGTTGTGGATTGAAATATAAATTAGACACAACGTCAGGTGGAATTCACCATCGATTCGATCACTGTCGATTTGGGGATAATGCTGTGGATTGAAATATAAATTAACACAACTTCAGATCTGGGATTCACCATCAATTCGATCACTGTCGATTTGGGGATAATACTGTGGATTGAAATATAAATTAAACACAACGTCAGATCTGGGATTCACCATCGATTCGATCACTGTCGATTTGGGGATAATACTGTGGATTGAAATATAAATTAAACACAACGTCAGATCTGGGATTCACCATCGATTCAATCACTGTCGATTTGGGGATAATACTGTGGATTGAAATATAAATTAAACACAACGTCAAATCTGGGATTCACCATCGATTCGATCACTGTCGATTTGGGGATAATACTGTGGATTGAAATATAAATTAAACACAACGTCAGATCTGGGATTCACCATCGATTCGATCACTGTCGATTTGGGGATAATATTGTGGATTGAAATATAAATTAACCACAACATCAGATCTGGGATTCACCATCGATTCGATCACTGTCGATTTGGGGATAATACTGTGGATTGAAATATAAATTAGACACAACGTCAGATCTGGGATTGACTTCTTAATAATCTATAATGTAAAAAAAAAAAATGATTTCAAACTTTAAGATCGAACTCTGTCATAGGGATACAGAGTCGCTCAAACTTATTTTTCTCCCACGCCAAAATCAACCAATAGATTTAACTGGGGCTGCGAATACATATCAACATGTATACCAAAAATTTAATTTCAACTTTTGAGATTGATCTCTGTCATTGATAGACATAATCGAACTTAATTTATTGTCCAATGCTAATTTCTAATTTTATAAAAATAGATCTGGAACTATGAATCTACTAACATATATTCCAAGAAATATATATTGACATATATATCCAGAATCGTTTCATCCTTCAAGATCGATCTCTGTGATTGACCGACAGATTCGAACTTGTCCAATGTTAATTTCAAATTCGATTGAATCTGGTTAATAGGTTCCTGGAACTCTGATAAATATGAACTCAAATCGTTTTTATTATTAACTTTAAAATTTATGTTTTTACGATAGCGCTATCTATCTCTATACCTGATCGAGATAAATGATTTAAAAGGGGGTCCACACTACCACAAACAATGACAAAAAAATTAACTCTGGTATTGAGGTGCTAAAAAAATGCTGAAGATGGACAAAGATTTATAAAATTGGCTCCGTAAAAAGAATGATGCTCTCGCTTACACCTAATGTGCCTTGTTGTTGTCCTACATCAGGTATTAATACAAAGATCTTTATAGATGAGCATCAACATTCCAAGAAATGAAGGTAATTAAATTGCAACCACATGAAACTGTTAAAAAATACGATTAGTGAGTGAAGTTTCATTGGCTAATTATAGTAAGAAGCTCCTTAAGTTGATAAGATTCACTGATGAAATTGCATTCTTTAGCATTGGTTCACTGATAAGCATAACTAGTTCACAGAAAACCATAAATGGTTTTCTTGTACATACCTTTTTAGGCAGAACACGGAGTCGATCCCAAACCTGCTTCAAAATAAAATTCGCTCTTGCTTCGCAGCCAGGATTGATAATGCAACACTGGTATAAACGTTTCTCCAACACCTGTCCTCCGTTCACATATTAATTCACATTCCAGAAGTTTCCTATCCAGCTCCGCAGTAAGCAATTCCTAGTGTGAGTGATGGGTCACATAATCACCTAGCCTCAAGTAATGTTATTTCCTAACAGGTCTAGTGTAAAAGGTTCCTCCCTCTAGCTAAATTCAGTCCTTGGTTCCTTCCCCAGAAATCCGCGAAAGCAATCTATGGTAAGCTAATCTAATAAGAGTTTACCGATTTCCAGACAGACATTCATAGGCCTATGTTGATTATAGATTGCCTGTCTTAGTCATCTAATGGTAGGGATCTCAATAAAATATCTGTTTCCATATCCAGTCATTAAATGAAAACCAATAAATAAATTATCCGGTAAATTCCTGAATGAATAATCCATTGATCTAAATCCCATAATTCAAATGAACAGGCCCTTTAGTTTCTTTAAAAAATAAAATTGCCTTTATTTCCAATCACCCGAAAAATCTATTAATGTGGAGCACTACGAGGAGCAATGAATTGGATTGGATGCCACCCAACTAGATTTTATATCTATGAATTGATTCCCAATTGTACAATTCATCATGTGATAGTTTCGGATCCATTGTGTGATTGTATCAATCTAATAAGAGGGTGATTGAACCCTATCCAGATACATATGATACTCACCTGATTTAAACACCGGAGGAGCAATGAAAACATGTCCTACCTGTCATACGGAAACGTCATAAAAGGGCATAGTTCATTAATAATTGAATAAATGCACACCAAACTTCAGCCTCCGTTTACATGGATTTTGGGCAATTGCACTTGTCATATATTTAATAGCACTACAGTAGCAAATGGATCCAATAAATACCTGTAGTTAAATGCATATTTTTCTAGATTCTAGCTTAAAGTCCATGCCTCGTAAAATGTTTGTAATTATGACATACCATGGGAAGGGGATAGATGCTCGCCATATCTGGCATGGTTGTCATGTCAACCAATGGCTATTTTTTTTAAAGTTTAATTTCTTCACATTTTCTTATGCCTGCAATAACATGAATTTGGTCCTATCTTTGCCATATCACACATTTGACGAATTGCAGGGTAGATAAATAATTTCATATCACACATTTGACGAATTGTAGGGTAGATAAATAATTTCAAAGAATAATAAAAAAATATTAATTTTTAAATGATAAAGATTAATTTTAGAAACGAAGATATTATTTTGTTATCTAATAAAAAGTCAATGTAAATAGACCATAGATCGATTACTATATATTTGTTGGAGGAAGATATAAAAATGGGTAGTCTAGGTAGCCTAATGGATAGTTCAGAAATAAATAATAGGGTTTTTATAGCGTATCATTCATGAACAAAAATTAAACTTTTTAAACATCTAACAAATTTTTGGGAAATTGACAAGTATGAATATTTTTTTATTTTAGAAAAAAAAATTATTAATTTTCATAACATATATTATTAATTTTTGGTATTTTTAATATCACGCATAGAAAAAAAATATACTTTAAAATTATTTGTAATAAAATACACTCTTGTCCCCTCCACGCTTCTACATGAAATGTAATAAAATATACCCTATATATTTGTATTGCTATATAACATATTTAAGACCCTTTGACCCCTTAATACAAGGCAATATATTTTCTCATTTCCATATCATAGTTTATTCCCCACTATGAATGGACGTGATAGGATATTGCCTATCAGGTGACCCCCTCGTGGAAATGAATTGTGAATGCTGATATAGTTATTTCCCTGTGAAAGGATGAACATGAATGAGTTCATGTGTATGTTGGGAAAGCATGAAAAGTGTGGAAGTCTCATAAGTGAAGAATGGAATTTCCATGTCGATTGGGAAAATAATTGACTAATTTTAATATTGTATTATGTTTGTCATAACAGGAATTGCCATGATGAATCTCACAGGTGAGAAATTGAAAGCCATTGTTTGCAGTTGTTACCAGCTAAGTGTTGCTAGTGATAAAAGTCAGAACCAGTTGTGCACATTGATCATGGCAGCAGACTAAAAGATATTTGATTTGGCTGAAAATCTTCCTCAAATAGTTGCCAGGACAACAAGAAGATGGCACCATGAAAATTCCAGACTTGTAGATCAGTTGGAAGGTAAATAAAAGGAGGGGATTGTTGTTGAGCAATGCCCACCTGCAGAGATGGAAGATCAAAGCCAGCAGGAGCAGCTTGTGGAAGCCAAAGGACTTGGTCCTGAAAGTTCAAAGTAAAGAGATGAAACGCAGGATAGGCCTCCCACCTTTTGTGAATTTTGAGGCATGTGTAAAGTGGGTATTCATTCCTAAGTGTTGGAACACCGAAGACGGTGTTATTCCAGGGGGAGGGGATTGTAATGTCCCGATTTTGACCCCATTGCATTCAAATGTAAATGATGTAATATTGTTATAAAATCATGGTGAAGAGCTCAAGGCCAAGGCCCCACCATCGATTTAGTGATGCATATGGTTTATGTGCTAGCTAGGCACATTGGAATTGCAAATATCATGTAAATATGCATTTTAATAAAATACCCACAACTAGCTGTGCAATGCAACAAGAGATGGGGGCATGATTTTTACAAGGAATTGGGAGGGAAAACATTCAAACCCTTGAACCAATCAAGTCAAGCCAAGTGTCAATGAGAGAACCCATAAAACCCTCAACTACCCATGTTGACTTTTGTACCCAATCATTCATTTCTCCCAAGCATTGGTGAAAATAGTTAATGCCTTAGGGAATGGGAGGTATGGCTGTCCAAATTCGGGTATGGGCAAGCCACCCTTCATGGAAAATCGTGTTTTTCTTTTTGGGCAAGAAAAGAGCCAAGAATTGCTCCCCAAGCCATTACCCATCGACCAGTTTGGCTCTCTCACGAGTTGGGAGCTAGTTGGGTGTTTTTCTCCATCAAAATTATGTGTTTTCCTTCATTCTCAATTGGGAGAAGGGCGTTTTTGTGTTATATACCAGTTGGGGAAGAAGGGGAATCGAATTGGGGTTCCATAGAGACCATTTGGGTCATTGAATGCTTAGATATTTGGGGGAGAAATCGTTTTCCTCCCTGTGATTGTTTTTCCCCATCCCACAATCAGTTTTTAGCTGGAAAGGATTTGGGGAAAACCCATGGACATATTGTTTGTAAATCCTGTTGTTGAAAATGTGTATCCATGCCCAGTTTTTGAGTTTGCTGTGTGTAAGAGAATGTTGGGGTTGAGATGGGCATCCATTGTTTTGGCTTGAGCTTGAGTGCAAGCATCCAGAAATGAAGAGGGTTCAGATTTACCCTGATAAACCCAGCTGTGGGTTGGCTTGGCTTAGATGCATTGAGTTTTTGGCTGTGTATGAGCTTGAATGTCCTATTTTCCTTTGTAGAAATCATGCCCAGCTCGGGGGTGGTCTCTGAGTGCTGAAATAATATAGGCTAGGCAGAGACCTATGGTTGGGTGGAACACTGCAGTGACATAGCTAGTTGCTTGGGACATCATCACAATAAAGATAAGTGTTTTTCTATCTATGTGTTTTCCTCTGCAATATTTTAAATTAATGACTGCATACAAATGTGTGTGGATGAGGTTTATTTCCGATGTGCATGTTTGCTTGATTTGCATCTGCACACATTTGTTTTATTGTTGTGAATCTAATGAATGGGCTAAGTTTTTGTAAAAGCCCCAGACTTTGGTATCATGTTCCCTTCCTCGAATTGGGTCCACGAGAGGGGACATGACAGTGTTACAGAGGGTAGATCTCACTCATTCGAGATCGGTTCGAAAATTTCCATAAATAGCTGGAAAGATATTTCTGAGACCTTTCCAGAGGTATAGAACACTCAATGACATTCCAAGGGATTTGAGAACAACGAGGTCAACTTTCAAGCCATTTTTTCACCATTTAGACCTATTTCCAACACTTGGTTTGACTCTATTGACACATTGTTGGACCATTGGAACCACTTTTGAGGAGAGTGTTGAGTTGTTAGATGTATCTAAGGGGTCAAACCCTAGATCTAACATCTTCTCATCATTGTTTGATCGAGATCTAACGGTGCACCCTCTCTCTCGGGCCTTATGTATTTTGGGCATTGTACATGTGGCTTTGACCACTTTATTTTATTGTTTTGTTAGGAGTTTGTTAGAAATAGGTGGGGCTTTTGTATTATTTTATCCCACCCTAGGCTAGATCTAAGGAAATAATTAATATTTTATTGTAAAGGAAGCTAGACTCTTCTTCTATATAAAGAGAGCCTCTTCCTCATTTGAACTCATAGTTGGATTTTGAGAGCTCTCTCTCATTTGGAGCTTAACTGTTATATATTTCATTGAGCATTTTGAAGTGTAAAATTTTTCTTCTCCTGGGTTTTACTTAATGGCTGAATATTGAGGTAAGAAGTATCTTTTTGGCATTATAAGATCCTTAACCTAGTTCACTTAAAGAGTAAATTTGCTCAAGTGGAATTAAGTGGGATTTCTTCTTGTTTATTTTTTGGTTTAGTCTTGTGGCTTGTCTTGTAGTTTAGATATCATAGGAGGGGCTGTGAATCAATCTTGCATAGGCTAGGGTACAAGCTAGGGCTATAGATTGGAAGTGTGTGCCAAAGAGCCACCCTCCCTTGGTGTAAATTTGCATGGATTTTCAATAGCTTGGGTTAGGGATTTGTCTTGCATTTTACAAAGATTCCAGTCAAGCACATACAAACAAGGCCTAAAGGGAAATCATCCCGAGACTCCATATGCCCCGGGGATTGGCACTAGTCTTCAAAACACTCCCATCACCTATACTACAAAAGAAGACCTCAAGTTTTGCTAAGGCTAACTCTTCAAATCGCCTTGTTCCCTTATTCCCATAGCCTAGTCATCCTATCTAGGGAAGGCCCCCTCGAGTTGGGAAAGAGCCAACCGGAATTGCAGAGAGGTGGTTATTGAAGTGATAGTGGGCAACACCTCTAAGTTGCAGTTGGGCTAGCTGTATTCTTTGGGGATTTAACTATACATATTAGTTCATGCTGTAACATTTTGGCACCATTGCCAAGGATAAAGCACTTTTCCCATAAATTTGAAGATCATGCTTCATGACATTTTGTGAGAGGTTATTATTGAAAATTTCTCTTCTCAAATGGAAACTCCATGAAGGGACAAAGACCTTGTTCATTTACACATTTTGAGGGCTTGTTGTTTATAGGGTGAAGCAAGCAACATTGTGAAGGCATTGAAGGTTTATCTTAGTGACTCCACAGATATATATTTGGTATGAGGTATATTATTTTCAGTTTTCAAAATCAACAACTTTATGTTTGAAGTTTTAAAGAAAAGGGTATGGCTTTGTGCAAAGAAAGAAAC
The DNA here is from genome assembly GCA_027924585.1 of Larix kaempferi. Classification (NCBI taxonomy): domain Eukaryota; kingdom Viridiplantae; phylum Streptophyta; class Pinopsida; order Pinales; family Pinaceae; genus Larix; species Larix kaempferi. The sequence continues at coordinate 8,099,414 of BSBM01000438.1, forward strand.
ATTATTGAATATTGGCTTAGACCTTTGGATTTATCATATGTTTCAAGGTTTGGCATTTTCTATGAGGTAAGTTGAATATAAAGGCTTACAATATGATGTTTGCATTCAAAGTTTCTCTTGGATGAATTGAATAAAAGAGTTAGTTCCTATGTGTATTTATGTGGTTGCATCAAAAAATGGTATGGTGATCTCCCCCCATCAAGCATTGATCTTAGATTATGGCCGTGTGATATTTTGGGTGTAGAATGTATAAACCCTATCATCATACTAAAGGAAAACCTTGAGCTTGATATTGCAGATTATGAAGATCAAAGGGTCATTGAAAGCATCCTATTTGTTGAAGGCATTCAAGCTCCCGCCTTAATGCCCATAGAAGACCAAGAGCAAAACATTGAAGACATTTTGGAAGGCATATATCAAGAAGAAATCAATTAGCCACTTGAAGTGTATCATTCATTATGCTTTTGAAAATCAAGAATAAGCCAAAGAAGAGGATGGCATTGGAGATCAAGTCCATAAATAGGTCCTTGAAGGTCAAGCCCAAGAAATCCATGACTCTAATGAAGATCAAGCCCTAGCCCTAGATGAGGATCATGTCGAAGACCTCGTGGGTGAACATTTGCATGCATTCATTCTTCTTCCACTTGAAGACAAAGGTGTGGTAAGCTTTATCCTCTCTCTAAATTTTGAATTTGATGACATTTTCTATGATGCTATTGATGTTCTCGAAGATACACTTTTGGGGAATGATGAGTTGGAAAATGAGCTTGCCCCTCCTCTTGATGAAAGTAATGGCAGCTTAAGCATGAACTTGTTGACACTATCTCTTAGAATTTTGGTTATGATTAGTACGTGGATTATTGGATTATTAGGAAACCTTGTGGGGATGTGCATACATTTTTGTTTCATCCATGTGCTCCCATTTTTGGGGCATTTTTTCAAGGATCTTTTATGGAGTTTTTATGCAAGCTTCTCCAAACATTCATAGCATATTTGTGAGCCCCATAGTGCAGGTTTTGACCATCAGCCTACTCTCCCTTTTATGATGAATTTGGAGCAACCTGGTTTTCCCTCTCCTAGGGTGGATTTGGGCCATCATTCAGAGATGGTTGTTGCTTTGGGATGGAAAGAAGAGGTTTTGATTTCAAGTTCAGGGCAACATGATTTGCCCTTTTCAAGAGCAAGCTTCGAGCAATTTTGTTTGCCCTCTCCTAGGGCAAGTTTGAACCATCATTTCCAACCATATTCTTCAGGGTTCCTTGTTGGTTTCAATGCTGATTTGGGATAGGAAACATGTTTTGGAGAGAAAGTTCATGATAACTATGTGTATTCAACCCCTATCCAATCTTGGATAGAGGGGGCTTGTGAAAAATATTGCTCTCCTTGGCAAGGGTTTGAAGACATTGATGATACTCCACATGCTCATGATTTCGTGTATTATTCCAACCCTATTTCCATGAATATAATTACATGTACTCAACTCATAATTAAGTTGTCTTGTCTTGGTTCATCACCAAAAACAAAGGAAGAAGACCTGGTATGGATGAGATGCTAAGGTGGCTTCATTGGATATTTGATTTCATCTAACATCTCTTGCTCATTGGTAGGAGAATGAATAAGCTCTTGCATGAGCATCAGAGTAGATTTCATTTGACGTTGATGGATTCTTTTGTCTAAAGCCAAATTTGATGTAAGTGTGGTGTTTAGGGTTGTTGAGGTCATCCATCCGACCACATGGTTTTGGTTTTCTTTCATGGATTGTCATTGTTATCATGTACCTATTGAGATTCTAGGATTCTCATGCACTCTCGATGTGCACACATGTTCTTTAGTTGGAGCCAGATGTTACCCCCCATTTTGCATGGGTCCACCTATAATTTTCCTCACAAAGTTTATGGGGGTGGCATGTTGATGATATCTTGGATGACAACTTTTCAATGTTCATGGAGATTTGATGATTGGGTCAATTGTGTAAAACCAGACGTTGTATTCAAACCCTTGTTTCTCCAATGCCCTGGCTCAAATGGGAGCTTATGGTATATACTTGGAAAGCTCTTTCTGAGACCTTTCCAAAGATACAATAAACTCATACAAATTCATATCATTTTTGTTGGCTTTTGGGTCATTTTTAACAGTTTGGTACCCTGTCTTCCGAAGGGTAGATCTCACTCATCCTAGTTTGGTTTGGGAATTTCCATATATGGTTGGAAATATATAGAAGGTTAAGCGAGATTCAAAGGGGTTTGAGAACGCTACGATCAATTTTCAAGCCATTTTTTCACTCTATTGGCACATGCTTGGACCATTTGCACCACTTTTGAAGAGTGTTGAGTTGTTAGAGGGATCTAAGGGGTCAAATCCTAGATCTATCCTCTTCGCATCATTGTTTGACCTAGATCTAGTGGTGCACTCTCTCTCTTGAGCCTTATGTATTTTGGACATTGTACAAGTGGCTTTGACCACTTTATTTTATTTCTTTGTTAGGAGTTTGTTAGAAGTAGGTGGGGCTTTTGTATTATTTTATCCCACCCTAGGCTAGAACTAAGGAAATAATGAATATTTTATTGTAAAGGAAGTTAGACGACTCTTCTATATAAAGAGAGCATCTTCCTCATTTGAACTCATGGTTGGATTTTGAGGGCTCTCTCATTTGGAGCCTAACTGTTATATATTTCATTGAGCATTTTGAAGTGTAAAAGTTTTCTTCTCCTGGGTTTTACTTGATGGCTGAATATTGAGCTAAAAAGTATCTTTTTGGCATTATAAGATCCTTAACCTAGATCACTTAAAGAATAAATTTGCTCAAGTGGAATTACGTGGGGTTTATACTTGTTCATTTTGTAGTTTAGTCTTGTGGCTTGTCTTGTGTTTTGGGTATCTTAGGAGCGGCTGCAAATCAAGCTTGCATAGGCTAGGGTACAAGCTAGGGTTATAGATTGGAGGTGTGTGCTAAAGAGCCACCTTCCCTTGGTGGAAATTTGCATGGAGTTTCAATAGCTTGGGGTAGGGATTTGTCTTGCATTTTGTAGAGATTCTAGTCAAGCACATACAAACAATGCCTAAGGGGAAATCATCCTAAGACTCCATCTTCCTTGGGGACTGGCACTAGTATTCAAAACCCTCCCATCACCTATACTACAAAAGAAAACCTGAAGTTTTGCTAAGTTTAGCTCTTAAAATCACCTTGTTGCCTTATTGCCATAGACTAGGAATCCTATATAGGGAAGCCCCCCTTGAGTTGGAGAAGAGCCAACTGGAAGTGCAAAGAGGTGATAGCAGGTAACACCTCTAGGTTGCAGTCAGGCTAGCCATGTTCATTGGGGTTTTAACTATACCTGCTAGTTCAAGCTATAACAATCCCCACTCCCTGTGTCCTGCCACCATGGTGGAATGAGGTTGACTTAAATTAAGGAAGCATCATGTTGATGAAAATTTAAAAAATCCGACCCCTCCCTTGTTATTCAGACTGAGACTCTAATTTTGTCACAGATCTGCAGAAACAGAGAATGGGTCAACAATCTGATATAAAGCTATCTCTGTCGAAAAAACAAACTTCATATAAAGCAGACTATACATTACAATGATTATATAATAGATATGATTCTTATCAAACTCATATTTTCTGTTTACTGGATATTCTGCTTTCTGAGATTTTTCACCCATCTGCAAGAGACACTTGAGATCTGCGATTTTTACCAAAACATCCTCAATGTTACAGATCAATAAATGCAAACAATCTCATTGGGCAATTGTTTTGGAAAGATTGTTCAATTTCCAAGCACTCAGCAACGCTGTGCTGTCAAGGATCTTTCATCTCATGTCGTTGTGCTGTGTACCATGTGCAAAGATAATTTGTTGATTGGGATGTTGAGCAAGGTGTTTTCCATGCCAATTCCTTTGTGGGTTTCTGGTGTAAGTCTTGTGGTTCATGAAACCAATGGAACTCAAAATCACTTGATGTTGACGAAGACTCTGGAATGGACCCTGAATTGGTGTATATTGCAAAACATGTTTGACAGGAATTTTTCTGTCTAAACTGAATAACACCACCCCAACTTCAAGCAATACCCCATGGACAAAGAAAATTAATTTGATTCAGTATGCCAATGTTACTCTGGTGTCATAATCTGCTCTAACATAAAGTGCAAAGTGGCAATGAGTTGAAAATTTCTGCTCCAACATAACGTGCAAAGTGGCAACGAGTTGAAAATTTCCATTTCAATTGTAGACATCAACTATGACTGCTGTCGCATAACAGACTTCATTTGATAAATATAAAAGGGACAGATGTAAATACTTCAAAGAGAGGCATTGGTTCTAGACTACCTCATCATATAGGCTGTACAAGCTGGTAAGCATGGGTAGGAAACTGCCGTTTCTATTGAGTGTGACATTAAGGAAATTTTGAGGTCAAGAATGGGCCTCAAAGCAAAAGATGTACTATCAAAACCATCTTTGTATCAAAACGCAGATAGTACATTTTTTGTTTTGAGGCCCTTTCTTGACCTCAAAATTCCCCTAATGTCATACTCAATAGAAATGGCAATTCCCTACGCATGCTTACCAACTTGTACAACCTATATGACAAGGTAGTCTAGAACCAATGCCACTATTTGAAGTATTTAGATCTGCATTTTCATAGCTCTATGTGCACATCTTTGCCTTTATATTTATCAAATGATAAGTCCATTATGCAACAGCAGTCATAGTTGCTGTCTACAATTGAAATGGAAATTTTGAACTCCTTGCCACTTTGCACTTTATGTTAGAGCATATTATGACATCAGAGTAATATTGGCATACTGAATTAAATTAATTTTCTTCGTCCATGGGGTATTGCTTGAAGTTGGGGTGGTGTTATTCAGTTTAGACAGAAAAATTCCAGTCAAACATGTTTTGCAATATACACCAATTCAGGGTCCATTCCAGAGTCTTTGTCAACATCAAGTGATTCTCAGTCCCATTGGTTTCATGAACCACAAGACTTACACCAGAAACCCACCAAGGAATTGGTACGCAGCACAACGACATGAGATGAAAGATCCTTGACAGCACAGAGTTGCTGAGTGCTTTGGAATTGAACAATCTTTCCAAGACAACTGCCTGATGAGATTGTTTGCATTTATCGATTTGTAACAATGAGGATGTTTTGGTGAAAATCGCAGATCTCAAGTGTCTCTTGCAGATGGGTGAAAAATCTCAGAAAGCAGAATATCCAGTGAAATGAAAATATGAGATTGATTAGAATCATATCTATTATAGAATCATTGTAATGTATAGTCTTCTTTATATGAAGTTTTTTTTTCCACGGAGATAGCTTTATATTAGATTGCTGATCTATTCTCTGTTTCTGCAGATCTGTGACAAAATTGGAGTCTCAGTTTGAATAACAGGGGAGGGGGCGTGATTTTTTGAATTTTCGTCAACATGATACATCCTTAATTTAAGTCACCTCGTTCCACAATCAATACTTCAAAGAGGGGACTCAAATTATCCAAAGCTTACTCTCAGTGGTATCATCTAGTCGGGCTCAATAGGAGTGACTTTTCAGGCCAGGCTTACCAAACCTTTATACCTCATATGATGAAATATTCTACAACCAATGTCTCTAGTATGCTTCACAACATTAGGTGAACAGTACTCATCATATTCTAGGATCAAGAATAGTAAGATGAGTAAATGTTAGACCTTGATAACCAATATAAGATGAGTTTAGTAAATGTTTAAAGGGTATCCATCATAAATTCATGTTGTATCTCTCCCTACTAAATTTCTAGGACCAAGTACTCTCTATCTTTCTTCTATATTTTTAGCAAATTCTTTAATACGTATTCTTTTAAGATAACTAATATCTAATGGTGAGCACTACTCCATTTATAGAATGAGGTGCTAATGGTGAGTGCTAGCCCCACCTCTCATGGCTATTGATGACAATGAAGAATGAAGGGTTTGTATTTGCATTAAGTTTTCATACTCAACATGTTATGGATAACCCATACCCATAGCTGTATTGTGTATAATTGAACTAAACGTGATGCATGTGACATTTTCAATTTGAGATTGTAATGAATGCATTCTACTTACGCTTGTGACTGTTCAATTTTCATAATTATATCATGATGTGGTAGTGTTTAATGTTGTTAGTTACGAATACATTTAAAAAAATTGATTTTGACATTTATTAAAAGCACATTGTTACTTTTGAATGATCTTGAAATGTTATTTTCATTGAATAACAATGAATATGACTAACACGATAAAATCTATGGATAACAGCCCAACTATTAGTATTATCATTGATACCATCTTCCCTAAGGATTTGGAATGGCCCTTTGATTGCTGGCGCAAGAGAGATGCAAATAAGTCATTCTTTAGCTACCTTTTTAGTTAAATGTTTTCCATTATGGATTTCAAGTAGAGAACTCTAAATGGGGTGTTATTGACAGTGTATACTCAATGTGTGTCGTAAATCTCACTATTGTATATTGCACATGGATCTCTTCACAGTGCAGGTTGCTAGTAGATGTGCCCATGTGGGTTGGCAGTCACAATTGTGCAATTACTATCTATATAACTAAGCTTACCAAAACTCTTAACACATTTTCCTTTCTGAGTTCTAATCAATCTTTAATTCAATTTGGTTCCTTCTTAATTTTCTCACAGAAATTAAGTTGCACGTTTTGAGGCAATAAATAAAAAATATTAATAATAAGAAAAATGAACTGAAATGAAACATTTTGTCCATAGACCTGACGGCCCATTCTTATGTGCAGGAACAAAATACATACAATGATCTGAAGACAGACTAAAACACCATTAGATCTTATTTTTCATCTAAAAAAAATGCTCTCCACTTTACATGCATGTATATTGCTCGATCCCCTAATAAAATAATATTCTTATCACAATATCCAGAATGGAGGATGAACAATGACTATAACCATTTGATCACAAGGTCCATGCTTAATCCTGGAGATTTTGGATAAGAATGCCCCAATTGAAATTGGGGTTGGATACATTCTGTTCCATAGGTTGAACAATGACTAACCAATTGAACACAAGGTCCATGCTAAGTCCTGGAGATTTTGGATAAGAATGTACCATTTGAAATTGAGGTTGGATACATTTCGTTCCGTAGGAAAAACAACGACTAATCATTTGAACAAAAACTCCATGCTAAATCCTGGAGATTTTGGATAGAATGTCCCATTTGAAATTGGGGTTGGATAAAAGCAATTCCATAATTTAGTAGAATCGGACACATACCGTTGTCATATCATGGAATCTCTTTGGGATCCTTGCAAAATTATTTGAGTGTGCACATTGCATCGATGTAGACTGCTGACAATAAACTCATACCTTCTGATCTCACCCTTCCACATAGTCATGATGATCATCTATTTTACCAGTTCATGCTGTCACTCGGTGTTTTTGGTTAACCATCTCCTGGTTAAGCAGGATCGTTTTGAACACAAATTATTTGGCATTGCTTCTGGCCTCTCACTGATATAATTTCCAGTGTCTTCCTCAGTGGAGTAACTTCTCTTATGACCAACAGATGATCTCAAGCCTGTTTGAAACAAAATCCATGACAATGCCAAAACAATCTTTCTGCTCCTACATACAATAAAGACACCTAAACACAAAATCAACAAAATAAAGCAATATGGAAATTAAGCTTTCAACTTACCAGGAAACACCAATGCATTTGAAATATGGGTGTAGTTACTGAAACCTAACCTCCTGTAAGATATTGGAAAGAGTTAGAGCACTTCACCCTCTCTGCAGTTTTCCAAAAAGTGAAATACTTGAATACAATGAACAACGGACTTTTCAAAGAAGGTGATATCATCTTTAGTATCAAAAAGAGACAAGATACAATGGATGCTATTTTCACATTGGCACATGTTACAGATGCTTCCATAAAGCATTGCAAATGCATATGCAAAATATCAAACTAACTCGGTGATTATCAAAGTGAAAAACAGAATCCACGTACAACAAAGAAAGCCAAATTGGCTAAAACTAATGACCTTGCACAAGCTTCAAAAATCCGGGGATGAGAAACATTACATACTACCTTTAAGAAAACATTTCAGATGAAAACACAACAAAGGTAGTTAGGAGGTTAGAGTGTATTTGTGATTCTATAAATAAGGATGGAATTCTCCTTATGAGATGTGTGGAGAAGAATATTGTATGTGGAGCTTAGTTCATACGGGGTTTCCCCCTTGAAGAAGCAAGTGAACAGGAGTTGATTCCTCCTTTAATAAAAATCAATTTATATTAATAAAGTGGGATTATTGTTGGTATCTATTGTGTTATCTTATGTGATTGTATTTTCATATATTGGTATATTACAAGTGGTATCAAAGCTGCTTTCCAAGACCAAAACAAGTAAAACCATTTATAATTATATCAATTAGGCACCTAAACATTCACTCTGTTAGAAGATGGCTATTCCCAAGGCTAAGCCACCAATTGCAGAAAAAATGATAATTGCATATCACTTATAAAATACTTTGCACAGCATGGTGTAATCAGGGTCAGAAAAATTTCCACTAATTGGCAAGTCACATTTGGAAATTGTGGTGGCACTAACGAATGAGTACAAAGAGCTCTTTATGTTGCATGTCTAAAACCAACAGGACATAATAAGCTCTGCAATGGAGAAGAGGAACAGATTCAATTATTTCTTAGAGATGGTTATATGATACAAATGTAATTCGGTTCTGATGCTACCAAAGAGAAGAAATTCATAAAACTGCACAAACAACATTGTCATCGGAGATGCCAAATCTGCATTTTTTGTTAAACCCTAAAAAGGATGCTCTAGACTCTAGAGTCTAGAGTGTTGGTGTACCAAAAAGTGACAACTTTGCAAGGTTGCCACTATAAAGGGCATCAATTGTAGTCTGTACCTATGCATGTCACTGACAAATTCATCAATGAGAAGAGGCCAGGCACCTGCAGTAAACCACAAACAGACAATGAGTAAAATATGATATAAATATCTGAATCCCAAAACACCAAATTAATTAAAAATAGGAAAAATCCCAAACTCTAATAAAAAAAGTAAAACAGAAAATGTGCAAGATGAGTGAAGTAAACAAGATTTTATGTGGAAGTCTGAGACAACCGGCATCAGTTGGATCACTACTTACCAATACCATTCCAATTTTAATTTTACATGCTAGCCATCAGTATTGAGCAAGGCTGTTGGGAGTGCGGAGCGGGAGCGAAAAGCGAAATTTTCAAAATCTTCCGTTTTGGGAGCGTTTTTTATATAATATATATTTTAATATATTTTGATACATATATATTAAAAAAACATGTATTATGCCAAATTAGCTATAGAAAACATGAAAACATAGATATTCATATAACCATTTAGACTTTTAGTACACATATTGATATAACATCAATCATCTAGGAGCTATAACTTATAACATTGTCATTAAATTATCAATCATCAATCATCAACAACATCAACCTTCAAATTTCAACATATAATATTTGCCATCAACAAACTCTAACAGATAACATCAACCATGAAATGAAACAAAGCATCATAATATCATATTCAATACCAAAGAGTTGTAGACAGTAGGCTGCAATCGAAAATTTAAAGTTTAAACTTCAAAGGTAGGTTCAACCGTTCAAGATTCAAAGGTCAAAGACTAAAGTTCAAACTTTAAACTAGGCCATAATGTTTACAAAATAGGCCGTAATAAACATGAAATACAAAGTACTATGATACTATCTAGTATCTACTAAGCTTTCCGCTTGCCACAAGAAACTTCCAATTTCTTTTCTCGTGGTCTAGGTGGAATAGGAGCTGCTAGAAGTGACCGCGGAACATGAGATGAAGATGAATGGCCCCCATGGATTGCCGGACGTTGTGAAGCTAAAGGAAAAACTCCTGCATCTGGAAACCTGTTGCTGGTTGGGGGTGGCATCTCTGTAGTAGGAATTGGATCACCATCATGATCACCCAATAGTTCAGCCTCCAAGCACTCTAATGCTATGGCTCCACCCTCCACATTAGCCTCCTCTGGATTGTTGTCCCAAGTAAAAAATGTTCTATCATTCTTGGCTGCCTCACAATAATGGGACAACACTCTCAAGTTGTAGTGCACATAAACCAAGCTTTCTGCACGTTCTACATTCAAAGTGTTTCTCTTTACATTGTGGATGAAGTTGTAGGTGCTCCAACACCTCTCTGCAGAAGAGCTATTAACAACCTGTGAAAGCACCCTCACCGCCAATTTATGCAAATATGAGGGCTCCAAAGCCATACATGTTCCACCAACGGATAGGATCCAATCTATCTCGATCTTTGGTTGCATGCAGGGTACCAAAGACTCCATGCTCACTAATGTATTCGCTCAATTCAATCCGTACTTGAGCACACTCCTCCTCATCAGGGACCAACTTGTCTAATGCAAGCATATACCCATTTTGCACCTCTGGATCTATGTGTGGTTTTTTCCTAACTCCACCCCCAAGTGCAGGTTGGGCCAACCAAATTGGAGAATAGTATTTTGGGGTAAGGACATATGCAAGAGAATGGAGTGGAACATTTAGATTATCCCACCTTTTGACCACATGTTTATACAAGATTGCATCTCTTAGCTCAACAATGTCTTTGATTTGAGCAAGCATGATATCCATCTGCTCGTATACCTCCCCATTCACCGGTTGATCTGTATCTGCAAAACGAATCATGTTATAAACAGGCTTGGTGAACTGCAGAACATACTTAACCTGTGACCAAAACTGACCATCAAGAACGGTGTCATCCACCTCCTGAAAGTCATGTCTATCAGCTGTGCTTGCAGGTCTGTCTTTTAATTCTTGCCATGGATCACTTGAGACCATACTAGCCAATGCCTCTCTTACCTTCAAAAGCCTCCTGAAGGTGAGGTAGTAGCTAGCAAATCTAGTCTTTGCAATCTTCAATAGCTCCAACCTAGAGTGATTGCGAAAAATGTGGTGGATCATGCTATGATTGGTAATAAATTTGATCATTTTCTTACCTCTCTTGTACAAGGCACCAATCCATCGGTAATCAAGGTCCTTCATCTTAACAATATCATGCATCAAAAGGTTCAATGTGTGAACCAAACACCCTGACCAAAATATGTTGGGATACTTATCCTCAATGATTGCTCCTGCTGCCTTACAATTAGCAGCATTATCAGTGATGACTTGAATGACATTGTATGGCCCAATCTCCTGAATGGTTTTAAGTAAAGGTTGCAGTATTAATACCGGTCTTGTAGCGATCTGAGTAGTCATGGGCTGAAAGGAAGATCGCACCGCTAGCAGAAACGCCAAGAATATTTATCAATGGCTTTCCTTTAACATTTTTCCACCCATCAGATACAATGGATACCCCATAGTTGGACCAATCATTTGTAAACTTTCCAAGAGCACTATTGATTTTGGCGCTTTCCATGTCAAGTCTCACGGTTCTGGCTTTGTCATACCCAGGGCTTTTGTATCCTTTAGGGGCACCATTGATGACTTGTACCATTTCATGCCAATAGGGTGAGCGAAAAACATTGAATGGAAAACCACATGCATAGAGAAACCTATAAATTTTTGAATCCACATCATCTCTACAACCTTGATCAAGGAAATCCGATAATGTTCTTCGCATAGGAGAGATTCCACTACCATGGGGGGATGAGGGTCCTGATCAAGCCGATGATGATCCAGATCCACTACCAAACATTCTCTGTGAGGATTCAGATTCAACCCTTGATCTCTTGGAATTGTTTTGAGTGACCTCTTCTTCCATCTTGTATTTGTTTCTTTCTTTAGCTGACACTTTGTCACAGGTTTTGACTCCAGTAGCCTTACCTTGATCACATGGCATAATCCCACACAAATGCTTTCTCACCCGGGTATATGAACCTGTGTAAGTTTTATTACAATGGGGGCATGTAAACTTTGTGGTTCCACCCCCTCTCCCTACCCCAAGCCTTGTCACATACTTCCACAAAGGTGTTGTGTATTTTTGTTTTTGCCCATGATCACTCTCAATCTCATCATCATCACCCTCTTCCCCTTCCTCCTCTTCTCCATGGTATGTGTCACTCTCTACCTCTTCCCCCTCATCACTACCACCACCATATCTGCTTCCCAACACCATCATAATGAGAAGAAGTGGAACCAAAAGCCAAAACCACATACCCATCATGTTTCTTGATTCAAGATGAGAGTCACTTGTTTCCTACAATAGAATGATGGAGAAGAAAAAATTGGAAAGAGTAGGAGAAGAGAACATTGCAAGGTTTTAAATTTTTTAACATAGTGAAATATTTTTTCAAAAACAAACATTTAACAAAGAGTGGGGTTTGGACTTTGGAGCTTACCTCTTTAGCTCTCCAATGGTGGTTGGGGAAGCCTTCAATCTCCTCTCCAAGCTCTCCTTCAATCACCCCTTCAATCCTTCTTCCAAGCTCCCACAAATTTGCTCACAAAGAACTAGCAAACCCTCTCAAAGCCCTATCAAAGACATGAAATCAATGAAAATAGAGTAGGATGAGTCCAAATGAAGTCACATTGTGTTTTTATAGCCCAAAGCAAGCCTAATCAATCATCGAAAATGAATTTCAACCAAGAAAAAATCACCAAATGCCAAACCAACCCGCGGAAGCAATTTCGGGATCGCTCAAGGCATATGCTTGTTTTTCCATGATAGTGTACTTAAGCTCAGAATTATATAAGGCTCTACTCATAAAGGCTATAGGTTTCTCCTGTCCATCCTTATTCTTCTGCAACAAAACTCCGACTATGGTGTCTGGTGATGCAAATGAAAAAAATTGGAAATCTTTGGAATAATCAGGACTGATCAAGACAGGTGATTTGCAAATAGCATCATTAATTCCACTAAAGGCTTATTTTCCTTCTTTATTCCATTCAAACTTAGCGTACTTTTTTAGTAGTTTTTGCATTGGTTTCATTAACTCTGCTAAGTTGGCAATAAAGCGTCTGATAAAGTTGATCTGCCCGTTGAATGACTGTAATGCTCTTTTATTACAAGGCAAAGGAACTTTCTTTATGGCTTCTACCCTCTCTGGGTCGATCTTGACCCTATCTTTTGATATGATATGACCAAGTAACTTCCCCTCGTCAACACCTAAAACAGACTTAGCTGGGTTTAAAGATATGCCAAATTTTCGACATCGTTCGAAGATTTGTCTTAGGTGGCCAATGTGATCAATTCTTTCCTTAGAAAAAACTGTGAGATCATCCTGATATATTTCTATAATTTTACCGATTAGCTCATTGAAAGCATAATCCATGGATCTTTGGAAAGTTGCCCCAGCATTGAGCAATCCAAAAGGAATTCTGAGATACTTGAAAGTACCCCATGGGGTAGTAAATGTTGTCTTATGCCTATCTTCTTCGCTAACCACTACTTGGTTATATCCCGACAAGCCACCCAACATTGACATCATTGCAGAACCAGTTACCCTTTGAAGCAGAGTTTCCATATTGGGGAGAGGGTAGTTATCTTTTAAACATGCCCAATTTAGGTTTCTAAAGTCAATGCAAAGTCTTAGATCCCCGTTCTTCTTTCTCACAACAACTAGATTTGAGCACCATGAGGAGTGTCTAGCTAGGGCTATGATTCCTGCTGCTAACATTTTCTGAAACTCCTTCAAAACTATGGGGGGCACCTTGGGATTCATCTGTCTCAAATTCTGGCGAAAAGGTTTGGCATCCTCTTTTAAAGGGATAGTATGCTGGAAAACATCTTCCCGATATGACTTGAGCTCATCATATGAAAAGGAAAAAACATCCCGATATTCCCGAACTAGGCTTATAAGGTCATTTCTTTCCTTTTCACTTGTACCCTTTCCAATTTTGATTAGCTTAGGTTCAGTTTCAGTCCCAATGTTGATCTCTATGTGATTTCCAGTCTTTAATATTTCCTTTTTTGGCTTATCTCTATCATTTCTGTCAAAGATGTGCTCCCACTCAACTATACTTTGAGGTATGGCATTCCTAGGCCGATCCTCTTCTTCCTTGTAGTCATACTTCTCTTCGTTATAGCCTATTTTACAATCAGTAAACTCTTGGACATTATGTATGAATCTAAAGATTTGCTTGTCATCTTTGAATACCTACCAATGATCTACATTATCCGAGATGGAGGGTCTTGTTATCGCATATATAGTAGTCGGGCTACCATACTCTATTTTTCAGATTCCAGTACACTTTCCAACCAGTTCCCTTACATTGAGATGTCAAGATGAGCATCTATTATGGATCACTATTGTATCATGGACAACAGTTTTATTCCCCATGCCATGACTGAGTTTCAGGACACTCAGAGAGAGGACTGATGTAGCCATTTAGCCATTTGCAGAGCAGTCAGTATTGCCCAGAGTTGCAGCAGCAGAGTTTCAGTGGACAGATGTTGATTCGGATTGTGTGCATTCAGGTATATGACTCAGCAGGTATATTCTTGTGTTATGGTTATATTGCTTTTATATTCAATCTTGTAGCATGTCTTAGCATTTAGTATCATGATCTGGTGATCATATAGATATGTGGACCTAGTTGTATCTTTATATATATATTATTGTCCCCACTCAGACTTAGAAGTTCACTATCCATACTCATTGGTTTTACCCTCCCTAGGGACAATAGAGGTGATCATTCCCACCATACTTTGGCTTGCTAGTGTTGGTCTCACTATTCATTGTCTTCACCCATCCATTACCTCCCAGTTTGTTTATTACCTTGACTTACTACTTGACTAGTGGCATGGAGGACCTTCCCCTGCTGTAGCCTCTATGTTGGATGAGCTTCCCTGTTTCTCGTGTCTCGGCTCTGAGTTGGTGACAAAACTTACCTTTGGTGAGTTGGATTGTAGTCCTAAATCATTCTGGTCGGTTGTCCCGATGTTTGGAACTAGTACGAAGTCCCCCTAGTCACTTAAGATGTTGTTAGCTAAAACTGAAAGCTCATGTACTACTTCTGGAAACTTATGTAAATTCGCCCAGGAAATTGTAAACTCTAGAATGTGTTTCTCAACACACGTGAGTAAAGGGCAAGAGCAATGAAACGCTATAAATACTCCTTGAAGAGTATAAGAAAGGTCTAAAAAGCAATGGTTCTTAAATTCTATATCTAAACGATTGTTGACCTTACATATATGTATAAACATGCCCTCGATGCAAGCTGCAATTAGTTGTGCTTCTTAGCACAACTGAGATCCGAAGGGTTATGTAGGCCAAAAAGACCATAAAGTGAAATTAATAGATCCTAATGAACTTGGATCATCTTACATGTAGACATGATGCCTAACTTGAATAAGCACTCTTTAAACAACTTACCCATTTGTGAGACACTGCCATTCCCCGTGTTGTTGTTCATCCAACATATGCTAGAGTGTGTATTCCCTTTCCATTTCCAAAGTGTCACGATGTCAAGTTAGTAGTCATCCCTTAGCCTAGCCTTTTAATTCTTATCCTTCACCCTTCACTAGCAAATTGATCACAACTATGAAGTGAGTATGGTTTTGAAAGTCTGATCTGAGTCATAATAATAATTAAAAAGCCTTATATATTTGTTGGTAGGTCGCCAGTGAAATGATTACTTCTTGTTATAATTGTTACTTGAATGAATTGTAGAGAATGCTTTAACCTTTGGCACTTGCAGTAGTTTTGATGATAGCCTGAGTCATATTATTGGTCATGTTGACTTGGCCAAACCTAGTTTGACCAAAGTTAACCACAGGACATGAGGTGGATAGACCTCGGATGATGCAGAGATAAGTTATATTGTCTATTACAGGTCACCAGATGGTTATATGCAGTGGTTTCAAGCTTATGATGATGATTTGTGTTTTTCAACACTTTTACAGATTATTATTATTTGGTATGTCAGGTATATTGGATATTTTATATGATCATGTAGAGATCCATAGGGTGTATGAGTACACACTTTAGATGGATTTGGGCTCTTTGAGTCCAATGAGACAGTTTGTTTTCAGTTCCGGGCAGTTATAGTGATGATTGGCCTCAAGTGGGATTCCTAGTGCAGTTTTGGCTTGTCAGATGACCTGTCAGAGCCGAATTGTGGAAGAAGCTCACGGGTGGATGAGGGCGAAGGTGAAATGTTTCCATTCCAACGTTGGAGCTTTTCCTCAAACCAAAACGAACACAACCGTGTGGGAGTCGACTGGCCCACGTGAAGGTGAAGGGAAAACTTGATGTTTCCCAGCTTCGTTGGAGTTAACGTGGATGGTGGGTTCGATTGGTTGATATAATTAGCAGCTAAACCATATGTTTTGTGCGACCTCCTCAAGGTAGCCGCCCCCACTTCAACCTTATCCATCATCCGTAGATGGTCGTGAGGAGAAAGCTGGCACATGCGTGGGGAAGGGTGAATGCTATGTTCCACGCTTTGTTGGATAGTGGACTGGGTTGGTCGCTTTAAATTGCAGCCCCACCACGTGGGTTGTGCCACCTCAGGATAAGGTAGGTGCCCACCTTAAGACTTACTACCACTTCAAACGTTTGAGCTGCCGTAGAGATGATGCCCACGTGAAGGGGATGGCAAATCATTACTTTGCATTATTCACACTTTGACTTTCAAACCAACCTTTAGCATATGCTTTGTTACTTTAGCATAATCGCCTACCTTATGTGACTTATGACATGTCCCTTGGCATGTGCCAAATACCTCCTTTTTTAATATTTTAATTTTTGGTAATGGTGTATTTTGATTCTCTTTTAGCATTAAAGTGCCATTTTGTACCTCTGATAGGCAAAACTGCTCCATGGGACATTTTGATCGCCCGAAACATAGGAAGACCGGGTACCAAAGTAAAGAGGATGCTTTGAGCTTGAAAACAAACATCCCTGCACCAAATTCCGACTCCGGACCACACTTTTATCACCATTTGAATTTTTTCATTTAAACCATTAAAAAAATGGATAAAAAAACGAAAAAAATTAATTTTCTCGGAATTGATTGAAACTTCTGAGAGACCTAGTGCATGACCAAACGATACTATTTTAGCGTTTATCATGTTTATAACTGTTACAAAATGGACTCTAATAATCCCCTAAGGCCTAACCACCACTTTGGGCCTAAGTTACCGGAAACGTCACCCTAGGCCTGCTGAAACGCCGATCCAAGCTTCCGAAACAGAATCTGATGCAAAACGCTACTGAAACGGCTTTGATACGTATCAGATTTTTCTGAAACGGATCCACGAAATTTGGAAACGGGTCTTTGAAGTTTGGAAACAGATCGAAGAAATGTGAAGCGAATCGACGAATTGTGAAACGGATCAGGGTGAAATGGATCCATATCACTAAAATCGTGATACTTCAAGGTGAAAAAAATCAGGTTTCGAATTTAAACTTTTAATTTCAATTGAATTTTAGTTTCGTTTTGGTTTTGAGTTTCGATTTGGATCGGTTCCATAACGTAAAGGCTCCATCTTCCCGCCGTTAATGCTCAACAATTGACAATTGACAGCAGTTCAAGGGTCGTCGCCTCTGTTATGTGTTTGCTGGGCGAAATTTGGCACAAAGCCAAGTATAGAGGTGTCGCGATTTGCTGAGAACGCGAGCCACCTTAGGGTTACTCCCGAGAACGCGAGGCGATTTTCCGTTTGGATTTGTGTTGTAGTCATTAGGGTTACTCCCGAGAACGCCGAGTTATTTGGAAACCCCCGATGCAGTCCATCATCTTGATAACGAACTTGAATTTAAATTTCATGAAGGTTAATAGTTCAGACGGATTGGACTGTTTTGATTTTAAAACTTTTAATTTTTTAAGATTATTTTATCTTTATAATATTAAGAGATGTTTTGATTTTAAAACTTTTAATTTATTAAGATTATTTTATTTTTATAATATTAAGAGATGTTCTTATTTTAGTAATTTTAGTAATGTTGATTTTTATCTTTACAATATTTAAATAAAAATAAACTTGTAATACTTTACATTAGTTTTAATGACTTCTTTATAATATTTTAATTTTCTCTCATTCTTTAATATTTTTTATCATATCAAGATTTATTCTTAAAATTATATATAATAATATTTCTAATGTCATTATTACTATGCAAAGTGACCTCCTCTCTATTCAAATATGTTGTTAATGTCTTTCCAATTTTATTTTCTTATTATCAATCATCTTGTGCTTATGTGTGTTACTAAAGCAAAGCCTTAACTTGCAAGAATCCTTATGTATAGAGAGACTTAAGATAGATATTTGTTGGCTTATCTATAATGGAAATTTGAAAAATGAAAATTGGTTAACTACTAGTTATTACGGTAACATGTAGAACTTATTAGAATATGGCTATAACATCTATTTATGTAAATATGGTATATCTCATAAAACTTCATATTCTTTTCAAAATGGTATGCTTGGTCAAAGCACCTTTATTTTTTATAGTTATTTGACCTTGTCAATTGTGCCATAATCTAAAAGGTCATTGGATTATATTTTAGTAAGATTATATATATATATATATATATATATTAAATTATATATATATATATGCCGTTTCCCTGCCGTATCGTATCCAGATTTTTTGAAAATTTTCCGTATCCGTATCCGTTTCAGTGCAACTTAGCTTTGGGCATTCCAGCTTTGGAGGTGCAGGAGAAAAACTCATCGATTATACTTGGCTAAAGGAAAAGCATAATCGACAAGGGAAAAAACTCCTTGGAATACCTTCTTTGGTTGTCAAGTCCTAGGGAACCGAGTCACTCAAAGACCACCATGCTAGCACACTTTATTACAAACCCCGTGGGGCATGGTCATGCATTACAAAAATAAAAAGGGGGCCCTGAAAGGCCAAACTTTGGAACTTCTGAACTCTGAAAGAGCACAAGTAATTGTACAACACTGGCGGCTCACTGAAGTCCAACTGAAGTGCAACTCAGTTGGTAACAGCGCCCAAGCTAGATTTCTCAACGCTGTTGTTACAGGCCTGTAGGCGAGTGTTTTGTGTGGCATGTCTCTTCCAAGGAATCACGTTCAGCAGCATGTACATTGCCAATAATACTACAAAAAAGCCACAGATGGTTCCAATTCCCTGTTCATAACTTGAAACCCTTAGGCCAAGAGAGATCTGCACACTGTCTGCTACAGATTTATCAGAAAGTGACTGATTGTTGGCTGCTGCAAGGTTACAACTTGAACCTCATAATGCTGCCTATGGTACATCTGAAATGCATAATGAATCTGATATTCATAACTGTGCAATCTGCCTGTCATCCTGTAGCCTCCACTAGGCCAACAGCACCCCATATATGAACACACGACTTTGTCCAAAGACACATTGCATGCTGCCAGATGTGAGCATAGTACACAGGGAAGCTATGATCCAGAATCCTTAAAATATGGGATTAATTGTCAATTTGTGCTTCAGTTCATGTTAAGTTTATGTTAGCAAATAGATCCACCAATCCTCAAATGTCCTGAGTGCACAAATGGCATGGCTGCTTGGAGAAACACAGTAGATCTAGTATATCCCACAAGTTATCCCTATGTGTGAAACATGTGTCATGAACAATCAATGCATAAGAAAAGTGTAGCATCAAACTCTCATGAACACATCCTCAATCATCCATCTGAAAGTACAAACACATTATGAGCAGAATGCATCTCACCATGGCTGCTAGCATCCATCAATATTATATCATCTAAAATTCTAAATCATGTAGGGCCTCATCATTCGTGAAGCAAAAAACTCTACCACTAAGACCCTAGTCATCAAATTTCAAAAATATGTCACCCTCAACTGAAGATTGTTATAAAAATCACAAGTAGACACCCATGCAAAACGAGGGTTAACAATGGCCTTACCAGTATCATACAGTTACAGCAAGGGTACTTCATAACAGTGGATTTAGAACAGAAAAACTGCCGAAAGGTAATGATTGTTACTGGAATCAACAGTCAAAAATGAAAAGTTGATATTTTAGTTTTAAGATATGCTTTATCTACACAAGGAAAAGCAGAACCAACAATAGTGTGTGCTACTTGAGAATCAGAAATGCTCAGCATTGAAAAGCAGGAAAATGAATTCAATACAATTACCTTGAGGATCATAGCCTTTGAGATTTCCGGGTTCACGTTGAGTGAATTCCAAAAGCTGTTGCCAAGTGTCCTTGGATATATTATACTGGGAATTTTTCTGTTTGAACACAATAAAACGGCAAAGTGTTAAAAAGAGGGCCAAATCACTAAGCAATCCTTCAATAATACAAAATTCATAAGCATTGTATAAGACTACAAAATTCAAAAGCATTGTGAAAGAATACAAATATGTCAAATGGGATTTCTAATCCCACATGCAAATGTCTCCAAATTATGCACATAAGCCTTTTTTGAAACATTTAGGAGTTTGCCAGTGGAAAGACTTCTAATGGAAACTCTCTTCTTGTATCATTACATTGCTTTGTGTGCCTAGATCTACTCAAGTACCCCAAATCTGGAGAAAAAAGATGACAAACAAATCCTCATACGATGCACAATGAGCCTGAAAACCAAAAAGTGGACGACTTATTCAACACAATAAAAGAACCCTTGAAAATGTGCATTGTGGCAGATATCATCATTCAAATGTGGTCTGCACCACAATTTTTGGTGTTATCTTTTAGCAATGTATTAAGCTCTCCTTTTGTATACCCTTAATTTACTTCTTATGCTTCTCTATTAGCTTTCTTAGCTACCCTTACTTTACTTCTCATGCTTCTCTATTAGCTTTCTTAGCTAACTGTTACGCTGCTTAGTTGTGAGCTTAAACCTTCTGATTTTGACATAAATCTGAGGGCTGCTTTTGCACACCCGCATTGTACTTTAGTTTTTGGATGTACTTTTCAGTACACTGAACTACGTTTGTGATTATTTGTTGGACATTAATAAAATTATCTTATAGTCATGTTGTCACATCCATAGTAGTCGGGCTACCATGATTCAAGATCATGTTTCCAGTGTATTTTTGAGCCTGTTATCAACTGATTTGTACAATAGTTGAAACTTTATTGAGCCGCCAGTGTTGGAACACATCAGTGTTCACTTCATGAGTATCTGGGTTTCATATTTTTGGGTCTAGCCAGTTTTGGCTAGCCAGTTTTGTTTTTGAGTCGACATGACCATGGCCCCATGGGGGTTTGTATCAAAGTGTGCTAGTAGGGTTTGAGTGGCTCGGTTTCCCATGACTGGATTAAACAACTAAGTTATTCCAAGAAGTATTTTCACCGTCAGATTATATTTTGATTCAGGCAAGATATAATCTCTTGGTTTTTCTCCCGCTTCCTCCAAAGCTGGAATGCCCGATTTTAGAAATTTGGCCATGGTGGGTTATTAGGGTCCAACTATAATGTATAAACCTACTAGACACTATTAGAATAGGTTTTGGTCATGTCCTAAGTCTCTAGGACCCACGGAAAAAATTTCGAAAAAATTTTACCAGACGCGTCGGAATTGGGGTTTTTTAATATTTTTTAATTATTTAAATTTTAAATTAAATTTCTCTATAGTTTAAATAGAGAAATTTGAGTCTGTAATATGTCAGTCATCTGGAGTCCGAACTTAGTGTTTGATGGCTCGTTTCATAAGCCAAAAATCACACATGACCCGTGGAGCAGCTAAACCCAACTTTCGGATGTCAATTCAGCCTCATAATTAATATTTTCTCTGAAAAGTCATTTACAGAGAAATTATTAATTAAAATAATAAAATTGAATATTTTGGAGATAATCCAAATCTCTCCAAAATTAATCAATTTGATTAAAATAAAAGGCTAAATGACATGGCAATGAGCATTTAGGAGGATTCCAATCAACTCCAAGTCTTCCCAGTCAACTATCCAGTCACTAGAGTGTTATCCATTCAAGGCAATTCGCCCTCCTCATGCAAAATTCGATTTTGTGTGTTGGCATTTGATGATTGGGTTGGTGAATGTGCATTAATGATTAGATGGGCGCCTTCATGACTCACCACACCTACCAAGCTTGGCTCCCTTTGTGGATTCGAGTTAGCACCTACCATCTTACATGTGTCTCCACCCAAACTAACTCGCTATCCTCAAACCCTCACGTCATCTCCATTAGCTTCACGTCTTATCCTTGTTGAAATTCGTTTATTGGCTGGTGCAATCATTGATTGGCTTGGCTTTCATTAGAGTGGAGTTAGTACCTACCTTTGCCACTTGCCATCCATCAAGTAGCTCGCATATCTCCACTTGCTCACGTCAAACCTACCAAGGATCACGCCTTTCCTACCTAGCTCGCATGCATCCTTGTTGGAGTGTGTTGATTCGTTGAAGCTTTCATCATACCTACCATTAGAGTCGAGCTATGCCACCTATCTATTTCACCTACCAACTAAGGCGAGTTGTCATTCGAGTTAGCTCCAAAGCTTGGTGTTGATTGTAATTCAAACTACTTGCCATTGCCAAATTCAACCTAGGATTTAGATTGTGTGTTTTACTATAAAGAGAGGCCCGTTTGGGTTATTATCTCATGGATCTTTTGGGCAAACTTACTCTGCCAATTTGTAATCGTGTTTTAAGCTTCTTGCTATTGGAAATAAATTCGACTTTGGAGGTCTATTGATGTGCACATTGGTCCATGAGAAATTGTTAAAGCTTCAATGAGGTGATGTTGTTTTATTAATGCTATTTCATATATAATTGTTTGATCATTCTAGCTTAGAAGTCATTTTTATGTCCATGGAATGAATATTTGGTTTCAACTTATTCATTTATGCTTCGTTAATTGAGATCTAGAAGTAGCAAAAAGTAATCGGTTATACTCATGCTCTTCTTGCCCTTTTTTGGCTAATCATACTAGACTTGATCAAATCGTTGTTGAAGTGGTTTAGTTTTGCAGATCTCCTAAGTGCAAAGTGGGACCTTGAGCTTGGTTGCTTCTTCTTCCCCTTTGCCATTATTTTGCTAACTTTTGTGCATTTCAGGGTTCTTCAAAAGATCGATTCGTGCTTCAAGAATTGAGCTTGTGAGGTTTCATAAAGAATCCATCCATTTTTTCAAATTTTCAAACTGGTTACCTTGGTCCTAAAAGGCTCCCTCTTCAAGCCTTCTCTTTTTCTCCTTGAGTCTTTCCCCTTGAATTTGCTAGCCCACATTCCTCTCGTCTTACCCTAGAAAAGTGTCTTTTTCCTCTTCTCTTTAGCCCTACCCTATCCTCCATTCGCTCCTCCTCCCTTCTCTAGTTTTTCCTTTCTCCATTTTTGTTTTTCTCTTCTAGCTTCTCTCTCTCTCTTGCTTTCGTCATACTTCTTTTGCCCTCGTCCTACTTCTTTTGCCCTACCTCTTTCCCATTCGTCCTACTCTATCCATTAGTCCCTTCTCCCTATAGCATTCGTCCCTCTCTCCTCTTGTTCCATCCTTCACTCCTTCATCCATTTCGTTTTTGCCTTTTAGTTCACTCCTCTTCTCTTCCTCGTCCCTCCAAAAGAGCCTTAAAACGTAACAAAATCAACAAAAAACTTGTTAGTAGTTAAGATCTAGTTATTGTCTAGTTTCATTTTATCTTGTTAGTAGTAGATCTTGTACTTGTTTGTTAGTCTTGTTAGCATTAGCATTGTTAGCTTTGTGTTACTTTTCATCCTCTTAGCTTGCAATTTTAAATCTCATACTAGAAATCTAATTCTTGCATTTTAAGTAGTTTATTCAGCATATAGGGAAGTGATAGGTTGCATTTAGCTCGTAGTTGTTTATCTTTCAAAAAGGTAGATCTCATATACCAAAAATATTTCATTTTTTTTATACTTTAGATCTCACTTTCTAGCATCTTTCTAGGATTCTAAGTTCAAATAATTTCAAGATTCATCTTTGACTTTTGAGCTAAAGGTCAATGGGTGCCTTGTTGAGATGTTTTGAGCTTGTGTAGGTCATTTGAGAGAGAGATATTTGATAGATCTTGAAGCAAGGAAATCGAAGCAAAAACCATATGGACGCCATAAGGAGTGATTGAATATACAAAATCTTGTTATCCTTTTGTAATAAGCTTATAAGAGCTAGCTTTGTTTTCCTAGTTACTTCATTCTCAAAAGACCTTGCGAGGTTTTAAACCCAAAGCATTTGTAACCATTTAATAAAAGTTTCAAGTGGAGGAGGCCTCCACTTTTTGGTCTTCTTCCCCATTTGGGGAAGAGTGTCGTACTTGGTTAGCTTAGATTTGTGATTTTATGCTCTTAGATTAGTTTTATTTCAATAAGCTATCTTCCATATTTACTTACCCCCATGCTTTCCCGAGTAGGGTCTTTGACCTAAAAGAGACTTGTTATCACATATATAGTAGCCGGGCTACCATACATTATTTTTCTGATGCCAGCACACTATTCAGCCAGTTCCCCTACATTCGAGATGCTGAGATGAGCATCTATATTGGATCACTATCAGATTGTGGACAGCAGTTGTATTCCCCATGCCATGACTGAGTTTCAGGACACTCAGAGAGGTGACCGATGTAGCCATTATACCATTGGTACAGAGCAGTCAGTAGTGCCCAGAGTTGCAGCAGCAGTTTCAGAGGACAGTGGATGGTACAGGTTGATGAGCATTCAGGTATATGACTCAGCAGGTATATTATGGTGTTATGGTTAGATTGCTCTTATACTTATTCTTATAGCATGTCTTAGCACTTAGTGTCATGATCTGGCGATCATATAGATATTTGGACCTGGTTGACCTATTATATATATAGTACTGTCCCTACTCAGACTTAGAAGTTCACTATTCATACTCATTGGTACATACCCTCCTTAGGGAGAATAGAGGTGATCATTCCACCATACCATGGCTTGCTAGTGTTGGCTCCATTATTTCATTGTCTTCATCCATCCATGGCCTACCTTTTAGATTATCACCCTGACTTACTACTTGACTAGTGGCATGGAGGACCTTTCCCCACTGTAGCCTCTGTATTGGATGAGCTTCCTTGTTTATTGTGTCTCGGCTCTGAGTTGGTGACAAAACTTACCTATGGTGAGTTGGAGTTCCTTATGAATTCCCCCTAGTCACTAAAGTTGTGTTGGCTAAACCTGAAACTTTTAGTGCTGCCATCAATACAAAATCTGGAAAATGAAATGCTATATTTTGTATGAAAAGCCCATTCATGCAATGTGTTTCTAAACACACATGAATGAAAGGCGTGCCAAATGAAAATGGCCATAAAAATAAAATGTTATATCTTGTGGAAAATAAATACCTAGGTAAACAAGCTGTCCATGACACACCTAGAAGTGCTCAGGTAAACAAGTGCCTTAAAAACACACCTGCAGCAGAAAGCCTAAAGAAAAAATGTAAATCTATGCAATGTGTTTGTAAACACACATAGATCAAGGCTATGGAAACTTCAGGCCCAAAAAGCAATGAAACTTAAAAGCTATATCTAAACAATTGCTGGCCTTATTTGTATTATGGATTGTGCGCATCTGTGAAGGTGAATAAACCTTCTTTAAACAACTCATCCATTTGTGAGACACCGCCATTCCCTGTGTTATTGCTCATTCAGTATATACTATGGTGTATTCCCTTTCCCTTGCCAAAGTGTCACAAAGTCAAGGCAGTTAAGTCATCCCTTGGCCTAGCCAGTTAATTTAAGCCTTCACCCTTCACTAGCAAATTGATCACAACTATGAAGTGAGTATGATCCTGAAAGTCTAGTCTGAGTAATAATAATAATTAATGACACTATATATTTGGATTTAGATCGCCAGTCATGATTACTCTGTGTTATAATTGCTATTTGAATAAATTGTAAAGCATGTATTAACCTTGATACTTTTCAGCAGCCTTGGATGATGTACTGAGTGATATTTGGTCTTGTTTGGACCTAGTTTGACCATGGAGGACCATGGGACATGAGATGTTAGACCTTATGATGATATGGATAGATGATATATGGTCTATGTACACATACAGGATGATTCTATGCAGCAGCTACAGGGTTATGATGATGATTCTGGGGTTACAGCAGTGTTTGTATATGTACAGCGCATTATTATTGGCCTTGTTCCGGTATATTGGACATTTATTTTGATCATGCAGAGACTCATATGGTGTATGAGTACACATCTTGGATAGATTTGGACCTTCTGAGTCCAATGGGACAGTTTGTTTTCAGTTCCGGGCACTTACAGTGATGATTGAGCCTCAGTAGGCTGTCCCAGTGCAGTTTTGGTCTGTTGGAGGCCCTGTCGGAGCAGAGATGACTTTTATCCGGTTGACCTAGGGCGCTGATGATGGAGGGGGTGGTCCAGCCACTTGTTTTTACCATATTACCCCCCTTCCGGACACATTGGTGCCCTCACCTTGACAGCGCCAACACTCCAGGAGGTTGTTTGGGGCAGTTTCACGCTTCCCGAGGCATTTCAGGATTGGTAGAAATGGCTATTGAAGAAATCGATTTGGGCTACTGAGGCAAAGTTATGGCATGGGATGATCAGTGATGATAGATCGGGACCTTCCACACCTTCTCCAGCAGTTTCAGCTTCATCGGGGCCCGCATCCATCACTTATGGCACTTTCTGTGGATTTCTGAGGTCTTTTGAGGACCACGATTTGACTATGGAGGCACGATTTGGTACATTCATGATTATTTATTGGTTATTGTGCTATGGGGATTGACCAAGGAGGGATAAAATTACCCCTTGGACCCACCATAAGCCTCTTATGATATTTTATCATCATGATTTGGTGGGATTCCCCTCTTCTAGGGCGATTTTGTCCACTTACATTATATTTTATGTGTGATCCATGTATTATATTGTTGAGCTCATCTCAACCATTGATGAGACATTTGTATCTTTTAATCTTAGCCACTCATTCAAAAAGTGGTTAGGGTTTTGGTGCCTCTCCTTCCTATTTAAAGGAGAGAGCCTCTCATTGTAAGGGGTCTTTGGCTCTTGGATTATTGGTATAGAAAAATATTCTTGTGGAAATTCTTGTGGTCTCCTTTGCATCTGGTGTTCTTAGATGGTGATTGGAAAGTCTATTGCAACCTAGCATTTGAAATTGTGGCAAGATCTATCTTTTTGGAAATCATTGTTTGTCTACAGGAGGGCGACTTCAACAAGGGCGATTTTGCAAGGCTTCTTCAAATCGACTTTCTTGGCATTCGCTTGTATCAGGGGGTTATCATTAGCATCATTGTGATCTATGCTATCTTTCTGTTACTTCTTTTGTGGCATTAGTCTTATCTCTTGATGCATCAAATCTGATATTGTTGACGTTTGTTGTGCAGGAGAGAGGGCGCATTGGCTTCTTGGACCAAATCGACTTGCATAGAAACTACCTCAAAGCTTCTCAAATTGATCGGGTTTGCATAGATCATCATCATCAAGGCATCTACAAGGTTACCCAGGTAAGATCCACAGGTTTGTTTCTCTTTCCTTTATCCAATCCATTGACATAGCTCATAATTGTTGAAACCCTAAATATCTTAAAACCCCCATTTTACATTTTCTCAGATCTACTTAGATCTAGTGGGTTGTTGGGCATAATACTGAAAACCCACCTCTATAGCATCCAAGGCATCCCGGATCTATAGTTTGGTGAGGATTGGCTTCCATTTGATCCCCTTCCCAGGCCAACTTAGCCTCTCCCAAGCAAGGCGCACTTCACTAGTTGAGCAAGTTGACCTAGATCTAGGTGGTGGGTGTTTGAGATTCCACTTGATTTGACATCTACACATCAAATAACAAACACCCAGGTTGTCACTTTTCAGAAATTTACCTTGTGGGCCCTATTCCACATTTCAAGGGATTTAAACCCCACTTTGGACCACTTGGAACACTTAAACTCAGATCTAGTAAGATCTAGCCATCGGATTACCGTGAAACTATAGATCCATACCCCTACTTGACTGATCTACCCGGATCTAAAATTTGGGTGCCATCCGACTTGTCTTGACCCACCTAAACCCCACTTTCAGCCTCCTTGGGTAAAGTCGCACCACCTTGGAGAAGTGAGTTCACTCACTTCTAGGAACTGGGTACTTGAGATTATTGCAGATCTGAAACCGGAATAATTCAAAACCTAGGTCTAGACTATCACTTTGTCAAATCTTGCCTTGGGGATAGCATTCCTTGTTTTAAGGGATTGTGGTCCACTTGGGTCAAACCTAGATCTAGACACATTCAACCATCCAGACCTCTACTGCCCACTTGTCCCAAGTACTAGGAGTCCTAAACCATAAGTCAACCCCACTTTGACTCCACTTCCCAATTCCCAAGGCACTGGTTTCTCTCCAAGATAATTCAACTTTCCTAGATTGTTGGATTGACTTGTGGTTTGACCCATGCATGGTAAACTATACCTTTGAAGACATCATGAACCATGGTCAAGCTTGTCTCATGTACTAGTTAGCCCCAATCTGACCCCTAAACAACCCTGCATTGGACACAGTTCCCAAGGCAGTGGATTTTCCAACATTGAACTAGTACACTCATCCTAGATCTCACTTCAAACATTATAAGTCACTCTCACATCAACTATGAACCAAAGCTATACCTATTGAACCCCCACTTGGCTTGTGACTTCATCTTTAGGTCTAGGATAAACCATACACCTAACTTCACTTGGAAATACCCAGATTTGGTGTCTTGGTTTTGATCTCTCCTGTCGGGAGTAGATCAGGTCTCCCCCTTTGTTGTCTGGGCTAGATAACATAAAGTGAAGGTTGCCTCGACTGGCGTGACAACCATATACTGGAGGTCGAGGTGATCATGGTTGCACCTTTTGAGTTGCCCTTCCCTATTGCCATCCATGACTGGATCCATCCATAGGGGTAACTACAATTTAGGTGATAACAAGACTCTTGGGTAGTTTAGATTTACTGTCATTTAATTTTATCTCATATTTTCTCTTCCAAACCTTGACTAGAGAATAGCTAACTTTGGGATCGTATCCCAAAGGCCACATAGTTTTTGTGGTAGCTTCTCGCTCCCCCATCAACTTCTTGTGGACATCCAGCTAGCTGGAAGGTTTCCAGGATTGGTGGCTTCTAGTGGTTGATCTTGTTCGGAGATCGATCCCACCTATTAGATTAGAAGTTGTGTGGTAGAACACTAGATTTACTCGGTTTCATTTCATTTTGCAAATAGTATTGTTAGTAGTATTCATATCTTGCTGATCAATCATATTATTTAAATCTTTTCAAGTTGAGATATACTGCTTTTACAATTCACCTGCTTCTTTAAAATAAACCAAAATCTCTTGAACTTGGCCAAATCCAAGTCAAGAGCACCCTCTATTGGAGGGCATTCTTAGTTTTGCATTTTCTTTGCATTAGGCATTTTAAGCTTAGCAAGTCTCTTGAACTGTGGTCATAAGATCAAGTCAAGAGCGCTCTATGTCGAAGAGTTGAACAAGGTTTGCTAATAATAAAATTTTCCACTCATACACCCCTTTAATTAATTTACCTTGGTTTCTGTCCTACACCGTATGCTATGCCAACCGGAAACGGTTGGGCTAGTACTCAGAAAGGTGGAAGACCTGATAATTTACAAGTGAAAATCTAATTAAAACTTTCATCCCAACAACCAACCAATCCAGAGTTGATCGATAAGATAATTTCAATGGGTAATCTCTTAGTGGGGGCGCCGGGATTCCATGTTCAGCCTCTAGTTTGCTGGTTAGCATTGCGCGACCTGGCTAGAGCACTGGGTGGCCCGACATGTCCTTGAACGGAGGCACTTGATATTGTCTTTTCCGGACTTTCTCTTGAATATCCTTGGTTTTAGCCCTAATAATCAAGAACATCTAAAACACTTAAAATTTACCAAGAACAATTTCAAAACGTTCTCACAAACAGCTACTTTCGACTTATCCTTTCAGCATCACAAGTTTTATTTGACTCCATTTGGCACTGGTCTTTAATATTTATATATGTTTTGAATCTGGACCATATGTCCTTGTCACTTGTTTAACATCTATCTTGTGGATGCTTCGCTTCAATTTCTAAGTCAAAGTATTTTGTTATCTTCTGAATTTGTATCTTGTGAATTTTGCAACGTGGATTGCGTGTTTAATTTTGTTCTAGTCACTATACAAAAAACTCCTAAACAACACCCATCCGCATCACAACACCAAAAACATTTAAACATACAAAGAGCCTTAGACAAATCTTTTTTAGGGACTACCCCCCTTGGCTTCGTTAGAAGTTTGCCTAAACGGAGGAGCTGGGATTCAGGTGACAGTACCTGGCTCATTGCTTGCCCCCAAGGCCACACCTCTCCCCACTTTCCAGTGAGGGAGACAGCTTTCGAAAGATTTCTGCTGCTGGTGTGCAGTTTGGCGGACAACATCTTTGGCGTCGCTGCCGGGGGACAAATCTTTTTGTTCCTGGACGACCTTAGTTTTTTTTTTTTTAGTTTGTTTATCTTTTTTGATAGATTCTCAAATCTGTCTGGCGACTCCACTGCCCCTTTTTCCTTTTTTGGTAGTTTTTTAGTTTAATCACTCTCAGAAATTAAACTTCAAACCACCCAGCGACTCCATTGTCAATTAACACCTCAAGGTATTCTACTAGAAGAAACTCTGAAGGCTTGCTTAGTTTTATCCCAGAACCTGAAAAGGTTTGTAGGAGAAGACTGAACAAGCTTGCTTCTCGTAAGATCCTTGAAGAACTTAGGTCTCAATCTATTTCTGACATCCATAGTCTTTTTCAAGAAAATAACTTAGAAAATTTTGAAAATTTTGAAAACAGTAATAATTGTTTTTCCGATACAATGGGTGATTTTTTCGCCCCCCTCAACATTACTCAGATAGCAGGTCAACCACATGATCTTCCGAACAAGGCCATCGACAAACTTCCTACCTTTACCGGCACTGATGCTGTTACTGCTGCACATCACCTCACTGCTTTCTCAAAAATAAAAAGTGGATATGTAAGGGATCCTGCTCACAGGCATGAGGATGTGTACATGAAGTTGTTTGCCTTATCCTTAGATGGGGCTGCTGGTGACTGGTTCATCGGCTTGCCAGCCAACTCCTTTGCCACCTTGACTGAGTTTTCAACTGCTTTCCCCAACAAGTATGGTGAGAAAAAAGAGCCACGTCATCAACTTGCTGCTCTAACAAACATCAAAAGAAGTGAGATAGAAACCATGGAAGAATTCAACAAGAAGTTCACTGATTTATACAATGCAATCCCTACAGATTACAAGCCAACTCCACATACTATACTGGTTTACTACATTGAAGCTTTAAGTGGAGAGATGCAATATCAACTTAGGGATAAAGAACCTGCTACTTTGTTAGAAGCACAGACAATGGCAACTAAGATCGATAAAAACATGCAGTCCTCTGGAAAGTCAAATCTGCCTGGTTATTCAAGAGCTCAAACTCCTTTAAAAACAACTGAGCCTAAAGGTAAAGATCCTCTAGATGCTTTGAAAGAGTCATATGAGAAAAAGATGATGGATATGTGTGAAAGGATGGAAAGAGCTGAGCAGAAACATGTAGCTCAAATGAAGGAAGTACAAAATAAAATCCTAAACATAGAAAGAGCACATGTCCAACATGTTCAACAAATCCAGCAGACTCAGCCGATTCAAAGAAACTATCCTCCTGAAAACAACTGGCAGAAAAGGGCTCCCAACAATGAAAAGAGGCCTCCGAGTCAAATAGAGGCTGCTAACATAAATGAAATATATATCCCATTCTGCAGAGCTTGCCAAGAATTCCATGAAGAAGACACTTGTCACCTTGCATGCTATGTCCAAAAGCATGGTTTCCTTGAAGGGTTTGTTGGTCAGTTTTCCTCAAGTGAGCCTGAGTGCATAAACTATGTAAATGACTTTTATGATTTTCCCGAAGATAGTGGGAACCAGTTGGGTCAACCTATTACAGAAAGTATGGCATTTTCCCTTCAGATCCCTGATAATCCCATCGAGAAAATTTATCAAAGATCGAATTCTATTGAAGGCCCGCCTCATGCCACCGAATCAAAAGACACTTATGAGTGGGAAGTTTTTCAAGACTACTTCCGTAATGATGAACGCATATGTATTCCTGATCCACCTCTAGAAGAAACCATTACGGAGATTGACACTCATGAAGAAATCCATGAAGTTTGTAATATGTGTGATGACACTCCCATTTGTTCTCCACCTGGCAGTGAGTATTCGGAAAGTTGGGTCCCTTGTGATATCTTTGAAACCCATTTGTTTGAAGAGGATTGTTATGAAGTTGAGGAGGACAGACATAGCTTGGAGGATGACATAAGTGATGATCAGTCCATCATGGATGACATAGTCATTGGAAATGATGAGTGGACCTTTTTAGAGAACCCTATCTACGCCATGTCTGAAGAAGTTAATGATGAACAAAATCCCTTTGGAAATTTTGTTAATGTTAACAATCCCACTTATGAGCATGAGGATACATGTGGCCAGGAAAATGGTAAAATTCATGAAGACTCCCCCATTTGTGGCAGGAGTATGGATTTTAGTCAGTTGAGCATAGAGGAAGAGAAGGAAATTATTTCATATGAGAAGTCGGTTGAGCATATATCTTGCCCATCGGAAACCCCTTGTATATTAGAGCAGTTTGAGGCATGCACTTTCATGGAAAATTATTTTCAGAAGAGCCTCTTGGAGGAATATGATCAGGTACCAGAATTGCCTTGTCATCCTGAATTTCATCACCCTATCCTGTTCTGGATAGAGTGTGCCTGCAGAAAGATTTCTTACTATATTGGGGAGCACTTCAAATATTTATTACATACTCATGATTCCCCATCCAGCCCTCCCTTTCAGAAGACCCAAGCAGGTTTGCACTTTCTGATAAGCATGCCCTTGTCTTGGCTGGTAACCAAAGACAAGGTAAAAAATTGTTCTTTCATTAATCACATGCTTAAATGGTTACATTGGATTTCTGATTATACTTAACATTTTCCTTTTTGTATTATATTAGAATAGGAAAAGATTTAATTTACCTTCTGCATTTTAGATTTCTTAGAATTCATTTTCAAACAATAAAATATAGTTGGTATTTCATTTTGGTTTTTTCATAACACATGTGCTATTGAAGGTTTTCTGTCAAGTTGAAATGTTTTTACAGGCTATATATATAAACCAGAGATTCTGGTGTTCTCGTATCCTCTCCTTGCCTGAATTCCAGATCGAGCACACGTCCCGCAGTTGGAGCCAGATGTTATCAACTGATTTGTACAATAGTTGAAACCTTATTGAGCCGCCAGTGTTGGAACACATCAGTGTTCACTTCATGAGTATCTGGGTTTCATATTTTTGGGTCTAGCCAGTTTTGGCTAGCCAGTTTTGTTTTTGAGTCGACATGACCATGGCCCCATGGGGGCTTGTATCAAAGTGTGCTAGTAGGGTTTGAGTGGCTCGGTTTCCCATGACTGGATTAAACAACCAAGGTATTCCAGGGAGTTTTTTCACCGTCAGATTATATTTTGCTTCAGGCAAGATATAATCTCTTGGTGTTTCTCCCGCTTCCTCCAAAGCTGGAATGCCCGATTTTGGAAATTTGGCCATGGGGGGTTATTAGGGTCCAACTATAACGTATAAACCTACTAGACACTATTATAATAGGTTTTGGTCATGTCCTAAGTCTCTAGGACCCCCAGAAAAAATTTCGAAAAAATTTTACCGGACGCGTCGGAATTGGGGTTTTTTAATATTTTTTAATTATTTAAATTTTAAATTAAATTTCTCTATAGTTTAAATAGAGAAATTTGAGTCTGTAATATGTCAGTCATCCGGGGTCCGAACTTAGTGTTTGATGGCTCGTTTCATAAGCCAAAAATCACACATGACCCGTGGAGCAGCTAAACCCAACTTTCGGATGTCAATTCAGCCTCATAATTAATATTTTCTCTGAAAAGTCATTTACAGAGAAATTATTAATTAAAATAATAAAATTGAATATTTTGGAGATAATCCAAATCTCTCCAAAATTAATCAATTTGATTAAAATAAAAGGCTAAATGACATGGCAATGAGCATTTAGGAGGATTCCAATCAACTCCAAGTCTTCCCAGTCAACTATCCAGTCACTAGAGTGTTATCCATTCAAGGCAATTCGCCCTCCTCATGCAAAATTCGATTTTGTGTGTTGGCATTTGATGATTGGGTTGGTGAATGTGCATTAATGATTAGATGGGCGCCCTCATGACTCACCACACCTACCAAGCTTGGCTCCCTTTGTGGATTCGAGTTAGCACCTACCATCTTACATGTGTCTCCACCCAAACTAACTCGCTATCCTCAAACCCTCACGTCATCTCCATTAGCTTCACGTCTTAGCCTTGTTGGAATTCGTTTATTGGCTGGTGCAATCATTGATTGGCTTGGCTTTCATTAGAGTGGAGTTAGTACCTACCTTTGCCACTTGCCATCCATCAAGTAGCTCGCATATCTCCACTTGCTCACGTCAAACCTACCAAGGATCACGCCTTTCCTACCTAGCTCGCATGCATCCTTGTTGGAGTGTGTTGATTCGTTGAAGCTTTCATCATACCTACCATTAGAGTCGAGCTATGCCACCTATCTATTTCACCTACCAACTAAGGCGAGTTGTCATTCGAGTTAGCTCCAAAGCTTGGTGTTGATTGTAATTCAAACTACTTGCCATTGCCAAATTCGACCTAGGATTTAGATTGTGTGTTTTACTATAAAGAGAGGTCCGTTTGGGTTATTATCTCATGGATCTTTTGGGCAAACTTACTCTGCCAATTTGTAATCGTGTTTTAAGCTTCTTGCTATTGGAAATAAATTCGACTTTGGAGGTCTATTGATGTGCACATTGGTCCATGAGAAATTGTTAAAGCTTCAATGAGGTGATGTTGTTTTATTAATGCTATTTCATATATAATTGTTTGATCATTCTAGCTTAGAAGTCATTTTTATGTCCATGGAATGAATATTTGGTTTCAACTTATTCATTTATGCTTCGTTAATTGAGATCTAGAAGTAGCAAAAAGTAATCGGTTATACTCATGCTCTTCTTGCCCTTTTTTGGCTAATCATACTAGACTTGATCAAATCGTTGTTGAAGTGGTTTAGTTTTGCAGATCTCCTAAGTGCAAAGTGGGACCTTGAGCTTGGTTGCTTCTTCTTCCCCTTTGCCATTATTTTGCTAACTTTTGTGCATTTCAGGGTTCTTCAAAAGATCGATTCGTGCTTCAAGAATTGAGCTTGTGAGGTTTCATAAAGAATCCATCCATTTTTTCAAATTTTCAAACTGGTTACCTTGGTCCTAAAAGGCTCCCTCTTCAAGCCCTCTCTTTTTCTCCTTGAGTCTTTCCCCTTGAATTTGCTAGCCCACATTCCTCTCGTCTTACCCTAGAAAAGTGTCTTTTTCCTCTTCTCTTTAGCCCTACCCTATCCTCCATTCGCTCCTCCTCCCTTCTCTAGTTTTTCCTTTCTCCATTTTTGTTTTTCTCTTCTAGCTTCTCTCTCTCTCTTGCTTTCGTCCTACTTCTTTTGCCCTCGTCCTACTTCTTTTGCCCTACCTCTTTCCCATTCGTCCTACTCTATCCACTAGTCCCTTCTCCCTCTAGCATTCGTCCCTCTCTCCTCTTGTTCCATCCTTCACTCCTTCATCCATTTCGTTTTTGCCTTTTAGTTCACTCCTCTTCTCTTCCTCGTCCCTCCAAAAGAGCCTTAAAACGTAACAAAATCAACAAAAAACTTGTTAGTAGTTAAGATCTAGTTATTGTCTAGTTTCATTTTATCTTGTTAGTAGTAGATCTTGTACTTGTTTGTTAGTCTTGTTAGCATTAGCATTGTTAGCTTTGTGTTACTTTTCATCCTCTTAGCTTGCAATTTTAAATCTCAGACTAGAAATCTAATTCTTGCATTTTAAGTAGTTTATTGAGCATATAGGGAAGTGATAGGTTGCATTTAGCTCGTAGTTGTTTATCTTTCAAAAAGGTAGATCTCATATACCAAAAATATTTCATTTTTTTTTATACTTTAGATCTCACTTCTAGCATCTTCTAGGCTTTCATTGTTTGCTGGTCCGTTTGCACTTTGGCACATTTTTCAAAGTAAAAATATCATAAAGTTCAGTTTCAAGTTCTTTCTAGGATTCTAAGTTCAAATAATTTCAAGATTCATCTTTGACTTTTGAGCTAATGGTGAATGGGTTCCTTGTTGAGATGTTTTGAGCTTGTGTAGGTCATTTGAGAGAGAGATATTTGATAGATCTTGAAGCAAGGAAATCGAAGCAAAAACCACATGGACGCCATAAGGAGTGATTGAATATACAAAATCTTGTTATCCTTTGTAATAAGCTTATAAGAGCTAGCTTTGTTTTCCTAGTTACTTCATTCTCAAAAGACCTTGCGAGGTTTTAAACCCAAGGCATTTGTAACCGTTTAATAAAAGTTTCAAGTGGAGGAGGCCTCCACTTTTTGGTCCTTTTCCCCATTTGGGGAAGAGTGTCGTACTTGGTTAGCTTAGATTTGTGATTTTATGCTCTTAGATTAGTTTTATTTCAATAAGCTATCTTCCATATTTACTTACCCCCATGCTTTCCCGAGTAGGGTCTTTGACCTGAAAGAGACTCTTGGGTAGTTTAGATTTACTGTCATTTAATTTTATCTCATATTTTCTCTTCCAAACCTTGACTAGAGAATAGCTAACTTTGGGATCGTATCCCAAAGGCCACATAGTTTTTGTGGTAGCTTCTCGCTCCCCCATCAACTTCTTGTGGACATCCAGCTAGCTGAAAGGTTTCCAGGATTGGTGGCTTCTAGTGGTTGATCTTGTTCGGAGATCGATCCCACCTATTAGATTAGAAGTTGTGTGGTAGAACACTAGATTTACTCGGTTTCACTTCATTTTGCAAATAGTATTGTTAGTAGTATTCATATCTTGCTGATCAATCATATTATTTAAATCTTTTCAAGTTGAGATATACTGCTTTTACAATTCACCTGCTTCCTTAAAATAAACCAAAGTCTCTTGAACTTGGCCAAATCCAAGTCAAGAGCACCCTCTATCGGAGGGCATTCTTAGTTTTGCATTTTCCCTGCATTAGGCATTTTAAGCTTAGCAAGTCTCTTGAACTGTGGTCATAAGATCAAGTCAAGAGCGCTCTCTGGCGGAGAGTTGAACAAGGTTCGCTAATAATAAAATTTTCCACTCATACACCCCTTTAATTAATTTACCTTGGTTTCTGTCCTACACCCGTATGCTCTGCCAACCGGAAACGGTTGGGCTAGTACTCAGAAAGGTGGAAGACCTGATAATTTACAAGTGAAAATCTAATTAAAACTTTCATCCCCACAACCAACCAATCCGGAGTTGATCGATAAGATAATTTCAGTGGGTAATCTCTTAGTGGGGGCGCCGGGATTCCATGTTCAACCTCTAGTTTGCTGGTTAGCATTGCGCGACCTGGCTAGAGCACTGGGTGGCCCGACATGTCCTTGAACGGAGGCACTTGATATTGTCTTTTCCGGACTTTCTCTTGAATATCCTTGGTTTTAGCCCTAATAATCAAGAACATCTAAAACACTTAAAATTTACCAAGAACAATTTCAAAACGTTATCACAAACAGCTACTTTCGACTTATCCTTTCAGCATCACAAGTTTTATTTGACTCCATTTGGCACCGGTCTTTAATATTTATATATCTTTTGAATCTGGACCATATGTCCTTGTCACTTGTTTAACATCTATCTTGTGGATGCTTCGCTTCAATTTCTAAGTCAAAGTATTTTGTTATCTTCTGAATTTGTATCTTGTGAATTTTGCAACGTGGATTGCGTGTTTAATTTTGTTCTAGTCACTATACAAAAAACTCCTAAACAACACCCATCCGCATCACAACACCAAAAACATTTAAACATACAAAGAGCCTTAGACAACTCTTTTTTAGGGACTACCCCCCTTGGCTTCGTTAGGAGTTTGCCTAAACGGAGGAGCTGGGATTCAGGTGACAGTACCTGGCTCATTGCTTGCCCCCAAGGCCACACCTCTCCCCACTTTCCAGTGAGGGAGACAGCTTTCGAAAGATTTCTGCTGCTGGTGTGCAGTTTGGCGGACAACAGAGCCAATCCTTTTGCCATGAGATGCATGAGATCGGCAAATGATAAGCAGCCATTCTATGATCACTCATATCTTCAGCAGACCCAGAGCAGATATCTCCAGCCTTATGCCATGACTGAGCCTCGTGACCTCAGATTTGATGACTGAGGTGGCCATTTTCTTCCATTAGAGCAGTGTGATGATAGTGCCCAGAGTTATATAGCAGCAGTTTTCCAGTGACAGTGGATGGTTCAGGTGATGGATACATGTATATGACCCAGCAGGTATATGGTTGTGCTTTGGATATTCATGTTGTGCTCTTTTACTTATCTTGGTAGCTTGACTGGGTATTTAGTGGTCATGATTTGGCAAGATATCTATGTGGTTATTGGTCAACTGTCTAGAGTAGAAGTGGTTTGAATTGTTTGGAATTAGAAATTTCTTGTGTATACTCGCTGGTCTCACCCTCTTAGTAGTTATGGACTTGATCATTCCCACCAGTTATGTCTTGCTAGTTATGGCATCACTTACCACTTTCTCCATCCATCTATTATCATCCATTATTGGTTATATCCTGACTTACACTTTAGCCTGTGATGTGGAGGACTCCCCCAATTATGCCTCTATGTTGGATAGACTCCTTGTTGTTATGTGTCTCAGCTCTGAGTTGTGCAACAGAACTTGCCGAAGCCTTGATCCTTCTAGGCCAGGAGAACCCACTGGTGTTGGTTCCTGAGCTTAGCTGAGTTGGTTTCCGAAGCCTTAACCTCTCTGGTCGGTTGTCCCCAATGTTTGGTCCTAATTGTGGATGATCCCCCCTAGTTGCTTGAGTTGTGTTAGCTAAACCTGAAACGAATTGTTCTACCATCATTACATGCATATGTGATTCATTGTTATAGCTCCTGAAAATGCAAGCCCATGGTAAAAATGAACTGTGCTTTTAAGCACACTAAAAGAGGGTTATGAAATGAAATGTAAAGCACCCTGGATGAAAGCTGCAATTAGTTGTGCTTCTAAGCACATGCAAAATTTGAAGGGTCAAAGGCCTAAAAAAGCAGTGGGTAAATAAATGCTAAATCTAAAGACTACTAGCCATGATTGAAATGTAATGATTAATTCCTCACGGAGCCTACAGGGTTGGGATGTGAGATGGCGTAAGGGACAACTAATTCTAAGTGTCCCCTAGAACCTCAAGTTACGGTTAACTGTGCACCTAGTCATGGTGGTTCTAGAAAAGATCCTCACAGAACTTGAGTCAAGCTTGGAAGTGAGTTATAGGCATTTGTTAAGGTTGAGTGGGCACTCCTCAAAACAACTTATTCCATTTATGAGACACTGCCATTCCTTGTGTGTTTTCTATCCAACTTATGCCTAGGAGGTTTTCCCTTTCCCTTTTTCCAAAGTGTTACAGTGTTGAAGTTGTAAAGTCAATCCCTTAGCTTTGTCTTTCCCACCTTCACCCATTTCTAGCAAAATGGTCACATCCATGAAATGAGTATACACTTGAGGATCTTATTCTTAGTAATTGATTTCTTTAATCTAGACTTATATTTGATGTATTGTTGCTTAATCGCCAGTGAATTGCCACTTTGTACTTTAATCTTGCTATTGAAATAATTGAAGAAGCATATCTTATCCATTTGCACTTGCAGCATCAATCAGTTTGAGCCTGAATCATTATTTTGATCAATTTTGACCTGATCAACCCAGTTTGACCAAGTCAACCATAGGATCCGAGATGAATTGGACCAATGATGTTCGAGATTGTTTATTTGTGGTCGTATGGTGCCCACTTAATGATCCCATGCATCAGACAGAGGTTTCATGTGATGGTTCAGTGGATTTTTATTATTATTATCATTTACACACCATTATTTTATATTGTCCGGACATGGTTGAGCTTACAAATGATTATCTAGGTGGTCACACGGTGTATGAGTACTCATCTCTACTAGATTTGGGCCTTCTGAGTCCATTGGTACACTCAAATATCAGTTTTAGGCACTTTCAGATGGGATTATGGTCAATTCATCAATTTATTGCATATTTGCTATATAAAATGGCTCGTCAGCACATTTCGAGATTATTTGTGTTCTCCTAGGGCGCTACAAAGGGAGTATGGGGTCCAGCCACTCCTTATTACTATATTACCATGCTCTCAGACATTTTGGTGCAGTGAAATTTGTGCCCGGGGCACCAGGCAGAGAGATACAGGCATTTTATTATTTTACAAGTGATATTTTGATGGTACAAAATGGAAGAAATGGTCACTGAGGAAATCCATTTGAGAAAATGAGGCAAGGAAATGGCATAAGGCTTGTTCAGAGAAGTTTTGTGATGCATCCCAAACCTTCTAGCACAGCTTGCAGCATCCAGTGGGGTCCACATACACTATGGGTCATTATTTGGGGGTTTTGATTGTATTATTGGGACAAAACGTCCTAGTGATTTTTATCACTTTATGATGTATGTATCATTTGATGTAGTTGGGGCATTAGTCTAAGGAAGATAGTATCTCCTATACCCCCCAACAATGGTTTATGTTATGTTTCCTAGTTATGTCATGTTATACGTCCCCCTAGGGTGTCATTGAGGAAACACGTCCCCCTCATTCAAAAAGTGGTTAGGGTTTTGGTCTCTCTCATTTGGATTTAAAGAAGAGACCCCCCTCATTGTAAAAGGACTTTTGGCTCTTGGATTTCTGGCATAATAAAAATATTTTTGCAAAAACTCTTGGAAGCTTTGTGAATGTTCTTGCAAGTGATTGTAAAGTCTTTTTTCTTCGACATCATTGTAGATCTAGCTCTTTCCATAACCATTTTTGCAGGGAGCATGTGGTAGAGAAGTAGGACGTTTTTGAAGGGGGTGCTATTGTGGGGAGACTCCATCTCTCCTCCTCAAGACGTCTTGCATCAAGGAGTATTTTTATTGTATCTTGTGATCAATATTGATGCTCTTTTATTCATTTTTCTTGTTGTATAGTTTACTTCTTGTCTGATCTGATTCTAACTTACATCGTTTTGGTAGGGAGGGGCACATTAGTCATCTTGGAGTATAGCAATTTCACTTGGAGAGGTTGGATCTCACTCTAGATTGCTTCGATTTGGGAAGATCATCAATTTTCAAGGCGACCGCAAGCATTTCCAAGTGTGTTTCAAATTATTTTTGTTGTTACGGGATCTATTCCAATTGTCACCATTAAAACCCTCATTGTTAAAAGCCTCATTTTCTAGATCTGATAGATCGGGTACTTCTTTGAGTACAACCATCAAAACCCACTTTGGAATAAATATAAAAACACTAGATCTAAAGTTTCAACTCAAATCGACTCCATTTACTCCCGGATCTAGCACTAGTCATCTCTAGGTGGGACGCCCCCTTTGGGTTTTTGGTCAATTTTTCAGATCTATCAGTTGGGTATGCTTGAACCCTTCCAATATTCACAGATCTACTCTTCAAGTACATAGATCTAGTCTTTAAACACCTGGATCTACTATTTTGGGTCCACTTTGGTCTCATTTGCATAAACCCTAGGTAGATCCAATTTGGGTATTCCTCATGTGAACTAGATCTAACTAGATCTACCTTCCTATACTCATTGTGGTATATTTCATTTCAAGTTGGACCATTTCTCTTTCCTTAATCCTCTCCAACTTGACCTTAACCTCACCTACCATATTTATCTCCCTAGATCTAGATCATTTTACTCATTGTTTGTCTCTTATATTTACTGTCTATCCCTTAGAGCACTTTGAGTAGGTTCGCTAGCCCTCATACGCTGGTAGGGTATCCCCCTTGGTCATTCTACGGATTGATCTAAAGTGAAGAGCTCGTCCGGTGCGACAACTACACCTTTACAGTAGTGGACAAGGCACTTGCAGTGTCACTTGGTTAGCTACCCTACCTCTACCTTCCCAGATAGGATACCTTTGGTGGTAGCTACACTCTGAGTGATAACAAGTACATCAAACTAACAATACCACCACTAATGATGATGGGCATTGTTACGCTCCAGATTCTCTACAACACACCTGTTATCACATCCATAGTAGCTAGGCTACCATGATTGCAGAGTAGATTCTTGTACATTTTTGAGCCAGACCTTTACATCTTTTTGATGAGATCATCCTATGATGAGCAATAATTTTTTATGATCACTCACATATCAGAGTAGCCCCAGATCAGACATAGTGAACCTTATGCCAAGACTGAGCCTCATGACCTCAGATTTGATGACCGAGATGACCATTTTGATTTCATACAGAGCAGTGCCATGCCCAAAGTTTCAGCAGCAGTGTTTCCAGTGATTATTGATGATCCAGATGGCAGGTATAGGTATATGGCCCAGCAGGTATATAGTTTGCATTGGTTATGATTGTCTTGCTCTTTTGGTCATTTTAGTAGCTTGACTTAGTACCTAGTGATCATGATCTAGCAGTATATATATGTATGATATGGATATGGTTGTTATTGATTATCTAAATGGTTTTATTACTCAGAGTTAGAAGCTCTTGTTTTCTACTCATTGGTTTTACCCTCTTAAGAGTGTGGACATGATCATTCCCACCTTTTATGGCTTACTAGCTTAGGCATCACCTTCACTTTCCCCATCCATCCGTTATCTCTCCCTTTTTGGTTTTCACCCTGACTTACATCTCAGCCTGTGATATGGAGGAGATCCCCACTTTTTCCTCTATGTTGGATAGCATCCCTGTTAGTTTGTGTCTCGGCTCTAAGTTGGCAACAGAACTTACCAAAGCCTTGATCCTTCTAGGCCAGGAGTACCCGTTGGTGTTGGTTCATGAGCTTAGGTGAGTTGGATTTGATACCTTGATCACTCTAGTCGGTTGCCCCGATGTTTGGTCCTGATTGTGGATAATCCCCCTAGTTGCTTGAGTTGTGTTGGTTAAAACCTGAAGCAAATAGTACTACCATCATTACATGCATATGAAAGCTATTATCTTATCTTTTGTGCAAGCCCATGGAGACAAATCAAAAGTGTGCGTCTCATCACAATAAAAGAGGGCTATGGAAACTGAAATGTTAAAGCACCTTAGATGCAAGCTGCGATTAGTTGTGCTTTTAAGCACATGCAAAATCCAAAGGGTCCTAAAGGCCTAAAAAGAATTGGTTAAATGTATGCTAAATCCAAAGATTGTTGGCTAGAAATTAAATGTAATGATTAATTCCTCACGGAGCCTACGGGTTGTGATGTGAAATGGAGTAAGGGACAACTAATTCTAAGTTTCCCCTAGAACCTCAAGTTACGGTTATTCGGGCACCCACCCATGGCGGTTCTAGAAAAGATCCTCACAGAGTTGTTTCAGCTTGGATGTGAGTTGTAGACATTTGCCAAGGTTGAATAAGCACTTCTCTAAACAACTTATTCCATTTGTGAGACACTGCCATTCCCTGTGTGTTTATTATCCGACATATGCTTAAGTGTGTATTCCCTTTCCCTTATCCAAAGTATCACAGTGTTGAGTCAATCAAGTCATCCCCTTATCCTAGCCTTGCATTCTTCACCCTCACCCTTTGCTAGCAAAATGTTCATGTCTACAAAATGAGTATATTCTTGAGGTTCTATTTTGAGTAAATGATTATTTGAACTTATACTTGATATAATTATTAGTTAACCACCAATGAAATGATGCTTACTACTTCAAGTCTTGCTATTAGAATGATTAAAAGAGCATGCTTTAACCATTTGCACTTGCAGCATTAGGCATTTCTAGCCTGGGTCATATTTTGATCAGTCTTGACCTGGTCAAACCTAGTTTGACCAAGTCAACCATGGGTATCCGAGATGAGTTGGACCAGTAATGTTCGAGGATGATGATTTATGGTCTTTTAATACACCTTTGATGATTCCATGCAGTGTGTTGTTCGTCGAAATGCACACCAGCAGCAGAAATCTTTTGAAAGTTGTTCCCTCACTACAAGTGGGAAAGGTGTGGCCTTGGGGGCAAGCA
This sequence comes from Larix kaempferi, assembly GCA_027924585.1. NCBI lineage: Eukaryota > Viridiplantae > Streptophyta > Pinopsida > Pinales > Pinaceae > Larix > Larix kaempferi. Next base: position 8,143,425 of record BSBM01000438.1, read on the forward strand.
ATGAGCCAGGTACTATCACCTGAATCCCAGCTCCTTCGTTTAGGCAAACTCCTAACAAAGCCAAGGGGGTAGACACTACAAAGAGTTTCTAAGGCTCTTTTGTTTTTTAGATGTTTTGAGGTGAGGTGATGCGGATGGGTGTTGTTTAGGAGTTTTATGATGATCACTGATTTACAATATCAAATTATATAATCAAAGATACAAATGCAAGATATATAGATGTACAACCACTTGATGAACTTAAGTACAAGACACTCACAATATGATATGGAAATTAAAAGACAAATACTCCAGATAGATAATAAGCAAATTAAATGTGATGACAAGGACCAGTGCCTTATGGAGTCAAAAATAGTCTTGAGTGCTTGGATTGCTTGATACAAGAGTTCGAAGGTACGTTTGTGAGATCGTTTTGCAATTGTTCTTGGTTAATTTTATTGTAAATTTTAATGATGATCTTGTTTTAGGTGTCTTGGAAAGCTAACCGGAAGAAGTACTCTAGGTGGCCCCGTTCAAGGACATAACGGACTTGCCTGGATCACAAGCTAGGTGTTCAGAGAATTTAACCAGCAAGTGTCTCAGGTTGGGTTGCCCGGGTTCCCCACTAGGAGTTCCCCACTTTTGAGTACTTATCGAAAAACGTCGGTTCATTGGTTATAGGTGAAAATTTTATTATGGTTTGAATCTTGCAAGATTAAACAACTAACACCGTTTTTTAGTATTCCAACCTCTTTCAAGGTTGGGTAGAGCATACGTGGCGTGGAGAAACAAGTAAATTCAAATTTTATTAGGGAGAGTGAGTTGTGAATGATTTTATTACAACACAAGAAAAACTCTCCGACAGAGAGCGCTCTTGACTTGTCTTATGACAGAGGTTCAAGAGTCTTATGATGCATGGAATTAAAATACTGTACTGAAAGTAAAATCTAATCTACCCAAGAATCTCTTTTAGGTCAAAGACTGTACTCGGGAGAGCATGGGGGTAAGTAAAACGAAAGCAAAAGCAACTCTCCGATAGAGAGCACTCTTGATCCACTATTGGTGAGATTCAAGAGATTTCTACTTTAAACAGTTTTATATCAAAAAATAAACTACTTAAGCGAATGATGAACAACTAACAATCACTTGGAAAATAAAGCTAAACTAGCAATTGGTTTCTAAGTGCAAAAAAGAAACTAAACTAAAGAAGAAATAAACAAGAGACAAGACACACTTCCCCAAATGGGGGAAGTTGGATGTGGGGGCTTAAAAACCCCACTTGCTTTTTATTGATAAGCTACAATGCTTTTTCTTTTGGTTTTTTGGGAACTTGTCATAAAACGGTTTTGCTTGTTTGGTTCGCTTGTTTAGCCTTTTTGCTCTTCTCTTGCTAGTTTCTCTTTTCATTCACCTGTAGATAAGAGCTTTTAACAACAACTAATTAGACTATTAGAAAAGACCAATTTTGACTTATGATTGGAAAATGAAAATAAATGAGATGAGAAATGCCAAATGAGATGAGTAAAAGGCCCAAAACAAATAAATCAGACCAAAAATCAGACCTTGGAAAAGTTGGGAAAAATTCACTTTTTAGGGTGACAAATGCACGTTTTTTAATGAAAAAACTTCAAACTTTTTAGGAAAAATAATTTTTTGAAAATTTTTAATATTTTAAGGCTAATTTCCAGAATTGGAAAATAGCAGAAAAATGCTAAAAATCGGCAAAAAACCAACAAGCTGAAAAAAAAAGGCACGTTTTTCGAGAAAAAAATTTAAAAAATAAAATTTTATGAAATTTTTTTTAATTTTTAGGCTAATTTACAAAATTGGAAAATAGCAGAAAAATGTCAAAAATCAACAAAAAATTGAAAAAATGCACTTTTTTCAAGAAAAATTGTGCACGTTTTCCGAGGCAAAAAATGGGTAAAATAGGTGACCCTTTAACACTAGTCTTGAAATTTCCAGCAAGCTGGAAATACGCAAGAGATAGTGAGGAAAGAGAAGTGGCACGCAAAACAATGCGTCAATTGAGAGCAAATAACAAAGTACTTCTCAAGGCAAAACTTTGGTAAAAAGATTTAAAATCAAAGTTTAAAAAGAGATCTAAGATAATCAAACAACTAGATCTTGAAAAAATGGATTTACAAGCTTTGGGAATTAAACTAGATCTTTTGAATGTGAAACTTGAAGAGTAGAACTAGATTTAAAAATAGATCTAAGGCTAGAAAGTCTAGATCGACCTTAGTAAAAGATAGACAAGCTTGAAATAGAGATTTTAATGACTTGAGATCTTTTACAAAAAGGTGGAAATAGAAGAGATAAAAACCTTATGCTTGAAATCCACTTGTGGTAACCGGAGAGAAGATTGATTTAACTTTTATGGTGGAAACGAGAAGAATTCGAGCCCTTCCTTTTGGATCTTTTGATGAAGATGAGATCAAATGAAGGCCATTGAGCATTCAAAGGTGAGGATGCCTTTGAGGTATTTGAAGAAGGGGAAGATGCAAACTAGCTCATCCCTTACTCCAAGATCTACCTGAAACTTGTTAAACAATATACTTAAACAGAAGAGAAAGATCTTAGTATGTTAGCACAAAAATAAATCAAAGAGCATGTATTGAGTCCAACTAAAGCATGCTACTTCAAAAAATTTAAATACTAATCATAAACAAGTCACTTGATCCACAAATACTTGCCCTATGTGCTTGAGAAAACAAGCCTTTTAAGCTAGATCCAACTCCAAATGATAAGCATATATTAAGAATTGAAACAATGTTACCTCAACAAAACACCATTAACCATGCATGCACCAGCTTGACCTCCAAAGTCTCAATCTTATTCAACAATGCACAAAGGCAAAATATTAAGAGGTTTCTTGCACAAAGAATCCACCTCTAGAGAGCCCAAAGGGCCTCTCTTTATACAAAAACTACAAGCTAAAAACCTAAAACGAATTGGCATCAAGGAGAGCCAATAACAAGTCATAAGGTTGAATTCCAGTCAATTACCGAGCTTGGAGTGAAGATCCAACCACAAACTCAAGTTGAAGTAATTGTGAGTGGGGAGGTGGCCTCCACCTTGGCAAGACGCCCCCACTCCTCCCTTGTAAACTCCACCACTCCAATTCGCATATGCCATGTGGAAGACGTGAGCTAGCAAAGGAGAATGCGTGAGCTTCATGAAGGTAAGCTTGGAGTTGATGTAGGGATAACTAGAATTCAAAGGAAGCCAACTTTTGTGATGTGGCCATCAATTGAGGAAGGAGCCTACCGAATAATCAATGCACTTTCAACCATCCGTTAATTGATTGCCATCTCATCCAAATCGTGAGCCCATGCGAGAGACATAGCTGTACGGTCAAATGTGTGAATGAGACCCACGTCATCCTCCTCTAACAAATTCGTAACCTCTCACAATAAATTAGCATGTGCTTAAATATTAAAAGGTAGCCCACCACATTACGATTGGAACCATCACTCATAATTCATGTGAATGATGCCCACGCGAATGGAGGAAGGCACATCTCAACCTCACGTCATCCTCTTCATGAAATTTGAAAATCACACTTGAACTTTATAATGTCACTTTATCACCCAAATGTGGTCGTACACCTCATTTAAATAATATTCAAACATTTTCCAAAGTTTAAAAAACCATATTTTTGTCTTTTTTATTTTTGTCACTTAGTGTATTTTGTCATTTTTTGGTCATTAAATGCCAAAATAGTGAAAACTACTCCCAAAGGCAATGTAATCGCCCGAAACTTTAGAAAAGAGGATGTTAGGGTGAAGGGGATGCTTCGAGCGTCAAAACGGGCCTCCCCACGCCAAATTCCGCCTCCGAATGAGGTTTTTATCACATTTTGAAATTTTTTAATTAAACCATTAAAAAATGGTCTAATTTATGGAAAACAATATTTTTCTCGAAATCAAACGAAACTCCTAGGGGACCTAGTGCATGTTCATCCAACTCAATCGAGATGGGTAACATGTAAAAAATCCTAGACACAAGACTCTAATAACCACCTTAGGTTTTGACCATCATGGAAAATACTCGAGCTTTGGAGGTATGAGTAAAAAACTCAAGGATTATACGCCATTGATGAGTAGCGCATAATTCCTAAGGAAAAAACACTCTAGAGTATCCACTAAATGGCTAAACCTAAGGATAGCCGAGTCTTTTATAAAAGGAACCCGTTTAGACCAACTTTTTACAAATTCCCCATGGGGGTATGAACATGCAGTTATTACAAATGGGGCAAAATTGCCCTGAAAATGACTTCTGAACTTCTGAACACTGACGATGAACATTGAACATGTTCATGAAACTGGCGGCTCACAAGAAATTCAGCTATTGTACAAAATAGCTAGTGACACAGTGGACACAGGTTTCATATGATGGTTGATGTATTTTTTTATGGTTATTATTATTTTCAAACCATTATTTTTATATTGTCCGGGTTTGGTTGAGACTACAGATTGATTATCCAGGTAGCCACGAGGTGTATGAGTACTCATCTCTAGTACTTTTAGACCTTCTTAGTCCATTGGGAAACTCAGATATCAGTTACAGGCACGTCCAGTGATGATATGAACAGATTTCCACTTTTCTCTAGTTTTGCCATGCAGAAATGGCCTATCCGGCAGTTGCATTGATATAGCATGTTCTCCAAGGGCGCTACTGAGGAGATGGGGGGTCCAATCACTTGTTATTACCATATTACCCCATCTCCAGACATGTTGGTGCAATCATATTTGTGTCCGAGACACTAGGCACAGAGCTACAGGAATTTTGATGATTTACAGGTGGTTTTCTGAGGATTAAAAGTGGGATAAAAAGGTCATTGAGGAAATCAGTTTGGGCAATTGAGGCAAGGTTTTGGCATGAGGTTTGTTCAGAGGTCATTTCTGATGCATCCCACTCCTTCCAGATCAACTTGCAGTATTCAATGGGGTCTGTTGCCGCCTAAAACACACTTGCACACGAAAAAAGTCTCCAAAGCGTTGTGTGTGTTCCTAAGGACAACTATGAGTTAAGAACCCACTGTCACCGCGATCCTAAACTCCTCTGTTTAGACCACAACTACTAAAGGTCAAGGGGGGTAGTCCCTAATTACTAAGTTTCTTTATGTTTTCGTTGGAGTTGTAAGTTACAAAGATAAAAAATGACAAGCAGCGTGCAATTATGCAAATCCTTCAATGGCAAGCAAACACTTTAGCGATCAACCAAATGATGAAATGAAAGAGAAACAATTTACCAATTAACAAGACCAATGTCGTCACTACTCGAGCTATGCAGTCATGATAAATAAACTTAAACAAGTACTCTCCCAAAGTGTTAACTCATTCACTTATAGAATATATCAATGAAATAGCAAATCAACAAGTAAATGGAGTATGCTTGTAAATAAATAATCAAGATGTCACAAGCATTTAAATGAACAACATTAATGAGCCAAAGCATAGTTTTAAAAATCGGCCAAATCGGAATCGAAATCGACCAATTCACCGATTTAAGGCCAGACCGGTTCAAACCGGTCTCCAAATCGGATCGGAAGACCAATTCGGTACCGAACCGGTCCGGTCCACCGATTTTCGACAAAAATCAATCAATTTTTTGGTGTGGGCCTGTAAGCATTTAAATGAACAACATTAATGAGCCAAAGCATAGTTTTAAAAATCGGCCAAATCGGAATCGGAATCGGCCGATTCACCGATTTAAGGCTAGACCGGTTCAAACCGGTCTCCAAATCGAGTCGGAGGACCGATTCAGTACCGAACCGCTCCGGTCCACCGATTTTCGACAAAAATCGACTGATTTTTTGGGTGGGCCTGTGGGCCATTAAAACAAGGTTTTTTTAATTTTTTTTTAATTTTTAAACTACACTACCTTCCCGAGCCCCCATCCCAACCCCATTCGCATTGTTTGTCATGTGATAGCAGCGGCAGGAGTGGAGTGGTGATAGCAGAGCCAAAGTTTGGTGATGATCTGGATGTTGAGATGGAAGACTTGTAAAAATGCACTCCCCCGGACCCCCTGTTGCGCGTGCTGGGATCATAATTAAACCTGGGGTACAAACACGACTGAAACAACATCATCTATGAAACTGAAAGAGTAGGCTCCACAACCAACACCAAGACCTCGTACTTATAGGCGATGACGACGTAGGCGATGACGACGTAGGCGATGACGACGTAGGCGATGACGACGTAGGCATTCAGCCAGTACTACTACTGCACTAGTAGATGACCATGTGCCTGAGCCTGAGGAGCCTGAGATTGAGCTAGATGTTGATGCCTTTGCTAATCCTTCAGCTTCTGGTTCTTTTTGTTCTAGTTCTACTTCTACTCCTAGCCGTAGCAGTGGTGATGAATTTGATCACGATGATTGATCAGCGATGATGTATGACAGACACAGTTGATGATGTTATGTAGTTGACAGTTTGACTATATAAATTGTTATTTTTTGGACTCTACTGGCCATATAACTTATATGCCTCATGGATTATGTATTTTGTTCCAGTTCCAGTCTCCTAGATATGTATTGCGCAGTACACTTTGTGCCATTTTGATATATTGACTCTTATATGGTATATACATGAGCAAACATTGGATATTTTGTTTCTAATGCTATGGAATCATGAATTAGAATCTTGAAAATGTTGTTTTTCTTAAAAATTTAAATATTTTATGTATTTTTTAGCAAACCGATTTATGACCGAGTCATTACCGATTCCGATTCCGATTTGACCCTCGACCGATTCTGAGTCCGATTTTGATTTTTCAAACATTGAGCCAAAGACATGTGAAACAATATTGAGTTGAAATTTAGGTACTTGAAGCAAATGTTGTGAACAAAATAGCTAAGTGAAATGCTTGCAAAATAGAAAAGATTGTAACACTGTTTTGCAAGTGGTCCTTTAAATTTTAGTAAATTTTAAAGTCTCTCTTATATTTAGGAGATTAATGTGTTTGTTGCAAAGAAATAAAACTAATATAGATGTCTACCCCAAAGAGACTATCTCCTTCAATTAGAGAGAGAATGCCAGGTGCTCAACCTGAGAACACAAGGTTCCCAACTAGCTCCGCAGGTCAAACTCAAGACTTGTTGGGTGCTCAACTGGAGGACACAAAGTGCGACGAGACCCCCCACGGTCTCTACCCCACTAGGTCCACAGGTCAAGCCTTCTTTTCCCCGTTCTAGTGAAGATATGTAACTGGGTGCCTATTAATCTAGCCAACACAAATCTTTGCCCTTTCTCGTCACCCAAGTTCGGTTTAACCGGTGAGGGGAGAGGATACGGGGCAAAAACAGGGCTTAAGTTAAATTTTATATTTTTTTTAAGCAAAACTAATCTACAACAATGTAAGCCAAGCGCGATATCATAGGAGTGGCTGAGCCACTCACGTATGAGGTGAGGACGAAATGAAAATACTTGCAATAAAATTACAGAAATAAAAAAGCAAGCCAAGCGCGATATAGCTGGAGTGGTTGAGCCACTTCACTAATGAGATGCGGGCAAAATAAACAACTTAAAGCAAATTACTGGAAATAAAGAAACAAGTCAAGCACGATATCACTGAGTGGCAGAGCCACTTCACTAGTGAGGTGCGGGAAAAATAAAAATGCTTGAAATAAAAACAACTAGTAAGCAAAACTACTTAACAAAACCATGCAAGGATGGGCAGAGCCTCTTCCTTTGCAAGCAACTAAGAGTAAACTAATATAAGAATTAAATGCTTAAAACAAAATACAATAAACTCAAGCCCAAGAGACTCTCTTGAGCATGTTACAATGATGCAAATTCCAGCACTTATTACGTAGAAGAAAAATAGGGAAAAAATGGTGTTTTTGACCGTTTTCTCCTAAGTGGTTGAAATGACAACTTGTGGAGACCCTTTATGCTCGGAGATGGCTGATTTTGGGTAGCATATCCTTCTTGAAAGTGTGCAGACCTGCTAAAAACCAGCAAGCAAAAAGTCACAGAAAAATGCCCAAAATCACTTTGGGACAATGTTAGTTTATCATACAAAAATGTACAAATTTACAGAAAATTTATGAACAAATTTTGATGAGATAATAACATGTAAACAATGATTCAAATCTGATTTATATATGCAAAAGATGTAGAATATAATGCAGAAAATTTAAATGGGAAGGAAAGGAGAAGATAGTGTTATTTTGCCCATCCAATGCTTTGAGGAGTGGGGTATCTGACAAAATAATTCCACCATCAAAGCTTAGTGACCTGCAACTTGTAAGATATTGCTACACAACTAAAATGAAAGGTGGGTACCTATAGAAGATCTAAGAGATCATAAACTTCAACCAACAGGAATATGAAGATCTTAACTAGCTAAATAGGAAAACTCATAAACCAACTAGCAAAATTACTAGAAATCTTTCCAGAGCAAAACAATTTGTTTGTTTGACCTCCCAATGGTTGAATAGCATGAAGATCTGAAGCAAAGCACCACCAAGAGCATCCACAACACCAAATCTTCTCCAAAGAATTTGTATTACCAAGCCAAATGGTTGAAAATTACAATGGCCCAACAATGGGGCAAGAAGAGAGAAAGAGAATGAGAGAAATGGAAAAATAGCAAGAGCATGAGAGATTGTAACCCAAATGAGGAGGAATTCCCTCCTTAAATAGCTCAAGAGGGGAAGGAGACCCCAATTGCATGCTTGCAAGTGTTAAGAGGTGGAGAGGGGGGCGAATTTGCTCAAGGAGGGCAAAACCAAAGTTTGAGATCTCAAATATGGGGAGAGTAACCCCCCATTTAATGCTCCCAACCTTATTGTTATTTCAAATGGGGAGGAAACCACCATAGTGGGGCCCTTCCCATTGACTTTTACTCACCCAACCAATCAAAGAGAGGAGGGCACACCCCATAGAGTGGGCAACTCATAACTAATGAAATACACTCATGTCGGGGCCTTTTATGCTTTATTTTTCATGTTGGGTAAACAACATAGGCTTTAGAACCTTTACTTGACCACCCTAGGTGACTATAGTCACTTTTACAAAATTTGGCTCTCTAATTAAATGCCCAATTTCTCGATTTCCATGACTGACTTGGGAAAAAGTGACCAAAACCATAATAATACTTGTCCGAAAAACTTCAAACTTGGCCCAAGGGTGTAGGGGGTCTCACGCCATTTGTCTTGAGTACCCATACCCCTATACAACATCAAAAAGGACCAAGTAACCCCCTTTTACATTACAACAAATTGTCCTTAGTGACAATTTTTAATGACCAAAAATTAAAAAAATTCTATGCAAAACTTAATGAAATTCCGCAAAACTCTGGATAATGTGTAGCATGGTAATATAGAACAATCCTAGCCCTCAATCACCCCATGAACTCGATCACTACAACACCTTTCACAACTTTGGAGGCATTTTTGAGTGAAAAACTCAAATAATTAAAACCTCTAAAGAGAAATTTTAATTATTCAAGTGAAAATACACTCGATGAAAGGAATTCCCTAAAGATAAAGTCATAGGTGACTAAGTTACACAAAACTAGACCTTCATGCTGACATATCCTTACAAAATCCCCCGTAGGGATGCGGAAATTTCATAGAGAAAAGGAGAGAAGAAGATTTGCCTCCCTTGATATAATCATTAAGTACTTCATTCTCATCTTCAAGGCACATTGTGGCCCCCCTTGATATAATCATTGAGGGGGGCCACAATTTGGTCATTTGGTCACTTTGACATGTTATTGAGTCATATCTTATTTCATTGTGTCATGGGGTGATGCTAGTGAAGGACATTAATACCTCCTAGCCCCACCATGTGCTCCTACACTTGTGCTAATTATATTTTGTGTGGTGAGACCCCCCTAGGGCCTCCCTAGTGAGTGCGCACCCCTTCTTAGTGAGTTGATCCATGTGTTATTGTTCCGGCTCATCATAGTCGTTGATTATATTGTATCTATATTTTGATCTCCACCACTCATTCATAAAGTGGTTAGGGTTTTGGTCTCTCTCTTTCCTATTTAAGAAAGAGACCCCTTCATTGTAAAGGCACCTTTTGGGCTCTTAAACACTTGAAATAAAAAAACTATTTTTGCAGATCTACTTCTCTGGATGCTCTTGCAAGTTGAATATACAATCTTTTCACTGTGTTATCATTGTGGATCTAGCTTGTTCAAACGTTTTTTCTGCAAGGAGGCCGTGTGGTAGAAGAGGGCGAATTGAAGAGGGCGCTATTGTGGGGAAACCCCATATCTATCTCGGATCAACCTTTGTCTTAGGGAGTATCTTTATTGTATCTTCATGACATATTTGATGCTTCTTGTTTCATCTTTTCTCCCGTATAGTCATTTTCATGCTTGATCGATTCTCATTATAGATCGTTTTTGGCAGGGAAGGGCGCACTGGTCACTCTGGAGGGATAGCGATTCTACTTGGGGAAGGTGGATTTCACTCTTGATTGCCTCACTTGGGGAAGATTATCGATTTATAAGGTGGCCGCAAGCTTTTGAGGTAAGATCTACAAGGTACATATTGGTTTTCATGCATTTTACCCATTGGTCACTTCAAACCCTCATTGATTAAAACCCTAGTTTTTAGATTTGATAGATCTGGCGATTATCTGGGCTTAATAATTAAAACCCACCTCATAAATAATTAATAAACCTTGGAGATCAAATTTGGTGGGAATCCGACTCCATTTACCCCTCGATCTAAGGCACTGGATCTCTCCAAGGGAGGTTGCACTTGTGGGTTAGTGTGCTTTTTCCAAATCTATCATCTGGGTGTTGCTATTTTGTCATTAAAACCTCAGATCTATAGCTTAGCCACCCTCCTAGTGCCATTTACACCTTAATTTCACTTAGTGGGCCCCATTTCACTCATTTTCCTTAATTTAAGGGTGGGCCCCACTTGGGTATTTTTTATTGGCATTAGATCTATCTAGATCTACTCATCTAAAATCATAAGTGGCATATTTAATGTATGGTTGAGCATTTGTCCATTCTATAAGCCTCCTCAACCAAGCCCTAACTCCATTTTTCCACTTATATTCCCTAGATCTAGATCCACTTGCTCTTGATCTCTTTCTCTTCATCTTTCACATCTCCCTAGTAGGTCTTGAGTAGGTTCGCTAGCCTCCATTGGATAGCTAGGGTCCCCCCCCTTGGACTTGCTTTTGATTGATCTAAAGTGAAGAGTGCCTCGATTAACGTGACAACCAATTATCCTTGGAAATCGTGGCTCTCTTAGGTCACCTCTGTAGTTGTCCAACACCTCTACCATCCTGGATAGGATCATCTTTTGGGACAACTACAAGTTGTGTTATAACAGCACCCTACCAAATGTGCCAAAGAGGGGGGGGTCTTTCTTCCATTGTAAAAGGCCAAGATGGGGCTTCTTTATGTAAAAGTGTTGGTTTAGCGGGGCTCAAGACCTGTAGTCAAGTTCTTGGCAAGTCCTCTTGATCCTCATTTCAAGGAGTCTTGGTCTTGTTGCTCAGCTGACTACCCCTTGATGAGCAGAGCTCCTCATCGTGTTGTGCATTTATTCCCTTGGTGGTATCTGATGCACCTTGGGATAAATCCATTAGGACACATGGCTTAAGGCCTCCTAGCCACACTTACAGTTTTATGCTTTGTAGAGGTGATTGCACTTGTAAGGATTGTCACACCCGCTCTAGCACACCTCATTATTACCCTCTTCGACCTTATTTGGTTATGTCACTCCTCCCTCTTGATCATCTTGGTCAAAAAGCGCAAGTTGTCCACCTTGAAAGCGAGCTTATGGAGGCAGTACCAACCTAAGAAGGAGGGCATTGAGGACTAAAGACACATGTTGGGATTAGATGGGGCACAATATCCTCCTTCCAAGCTCAACTCTTCATCATGTTGGAAGTATATCATCAAATTTTATCATTATTATATCCTTTGTGAGATTTAGCCCCTAGATTGTGGGTGACACCTAAAAAATCACTAAAAGTCATTTTAAAGACAAATTAGGTAGGTCATCCTACAAGAGAGTTAAGTTAGCCTTTTTTCCTTGTAAATAAGGCACCCTCCTCTCATTTGTAATCAAGATCATGGGATCAAATATGAATCAATTTTAATTTTTACTTGTTTACATGAGACATAAAAGGGTGCACACCTCCTTTCTTGACTCTTCTAGGGTTTTCAAGGAACAATATTTTATATTTGAGATTTCTTAACAATCTTCCAAGGCTATTATAAGGTGAAAGGATTCTTGAGGAATTTTCTCTTCTTCTTTCACTCTCAATTATGGTAAGATCTTGAATCTCTTGTCTTGCACTGTCAAAGGCATCCAAGGTAGGCGCAATTTAGGGTTTTATGCATGATAGTTTAGACTTGTTGGGTGAGACATCTCTCTTGAAGGTCTCTCTTGTTTTGGCCTTGGCATCTCGTTTGCATCTTTAATGCTATATGAACGATATGGTACTGTTATCACACCATAGTAGCTGGGCTACTATATTTGTTGAGCAGATATCTGCACTTTTCAGAGCTTTGCCTTTGCATGGTTTCAGTGAGATCAGTTATGATGAGCAGCATTTTTTATGATCACTTACACATCAGAGCAGTTATATCAGACAGTTTGTAGACCTTGTGCCAAGTCTGAGCCTTGAGAGCTTAGATTTGATGACCGATATGACCTTTTGTTCCATACAGATTCAGTTCAGTGCCCAAAGTTCCAAATATTCTATTGCAACAGTGTTTCATTGGTTCTAGATGATATTGATTGAGATATGCAGTGATATGACTATTAGACTTATGATTGTTAGCAATTGATTATTATCTTGTTGTTTTAGTCATCTTGATAGCATTAACTTGGTATCTAACTCATGATGTGGCCGTATTATTTAAATGAATAAAAAGAACTATCTTGGATGGATTTAAATAATAAATTGGATGTATTACTTGAATTTTAAAGGTTTACTGGCTATACTCATTGGTTTCACTTACCCTCTTACGAGCATGGACATGGTCTTTCTTGACATTTATGTTTGTTAGCTTAGGCACCACATTCACTTGACTCCATCCATCCATGACCTTCCCTGTTTTGGCTTTCTCCTTGACTTGCCTTCTTGACTTGTGATATGGAGGACCTCCCCGCTTCTGTGTAATGTCCCTTGTTAGGAATTTTATTAAAATTGCAATTTTCCACTTTTTTCCTTGGTTCGACCTTTGACTAGTTTCGATCTCTAGGTCCCAAATTTGCCCCAAATGATCCCAAATATTCTGACAAGGTATATGAATAATATTAGAACATAAATATGTGTTTTAGGGATGCCTTTGTACCTTCAAAACACTTCTGCAAATACTCTTTCAATTCTGGTCAATGTAGGTAACTTTACTAGTGATTTCCCTTTGACTAGTATTGGTCTCTAGGTCTCAAATTGACTCCAAATGCCTTCAAATCTTCAAGGAAGGTGTATGAGTGATATTAGGAATTGAATATGATGTTCAGGGATAACATATGGCCACCAAAAGACCTCTGCAAACTCTCTTAAGATTCTGGACCAAGTATGTAATTTTACTAGTAATTTGGGGTTCAAATCCCCCTAAGGTAAGTACTGAAAATGGCTTCCCAAATGCCTCCAAAACCACTCAAATTTATGAACAGAGGTATGTAATGTGTTAAGAATGTTATTAAGGTCTCATATGCACCATTAATGGTTTATTACAACTGTTCTCACCCTCTCCCATTCAACTGCAAAAATCACCAATTCGACCCTTGGGGAAATGGCACTATTTCTTCTCCCAATGCAATTAAACTGAGTAAAAATACTTCAAATGCTCAAGTACAGTACATGAAACTTGTATAAGAAATCCATGGCAGTATATTTATCACAAATATATCAGAGAATCATCCATTCATTCGAAATCATCATCAATACATTGGCTCACAACAAGGTAGTGGGGAAATGGCATTGTTCTTCCCTTAAAAATGAGATTTATACATTTCTACTTGGAATTTCGACCTGAAACTTTTTGGAGATGAAGAACAGAGTATTTACTTCATATTACAAAATAAATGGGGCATTAAAAGCTTCCCCAAAGATCACAATAGCTCACCAAAAACGCCCTCCCTCAAGAATCACGAATATGCCATCAAAACTGGAAATGGTTGAAGGAGTGAGCTGCAATAGAAGAAACCATGAGCTGCCCTGTAGCTTACACCTGAAAATAAAGACTCCATTAAAGCTCCAAATGAAAGGTCTGAATGGCCTTTCCAATTGCCAACTTGGATGGGAATCTTTCACCCTCGAAATTGGCTAAGGCAAGAAACTAGTCATCCACTAGCTCTCCCTCTTCACAAATGCAATTGCAAATTCTCCAAATGATCAAAAGCTGGTTTCATTCTTTGTTATTGAAATTTATAAACTTCTAATGTCCTCCATGGGTCGAATTCCTTCCAAGAGACTCATGCCAACTCATGTTGGGAAGAGATTCCAAAGAACGCCACTTGTACAACAATTCCTAGTCTCCCACTTCCACCAAATCACATGTGGAAGCATCTTAGCTGCCCTAACACCCTTGAGCGCCCTCTTGGAGTCTATTTTTAGCCCTGACATGTCATATATGTCATATGTCAGCCTTCAGGTCTGATTTGTGTCATAGGTGTCATAGCATCTTCATCATTGTTGTCATAGAGCTAGGGAATCTAGCCCAAGTGTCTCACTAGCTCCAAATTGCCTCTTCCTCTTCCATGGGAGTTACTCTTCCTCTATATTTCGACCTTGGATGAGTCATGCCATGAATAATACCTTTTGGACTCCCCCAAGTATGTTACCATTCACCTTGAATTCGAATTGGTGAGAGAATGTGCCAAGTGTAGTGGGGAAATCTAGCCATATGTGGGTCCCACTTTCTCCATGTGTCTTCATGATCAAATGCCACTTTTATTTTCACTTGTATATATTTATTTATATCCTTTATTAAATATTTATGCCACTCTAATGTTCAAACATCATTTATTATCCACATTATTCCAAATCCCAAAGCTTCCACCCCAAACCTAGGAAACTAGTAATTTTCCTCCTTGGCAATTATTTGACCTTTAACATCAATTTTACAAACTCTAATGAATATGGCCAATGTGATTAGGCCATTGTGACCCAATTCTAAATTTGGGACATGACAAATCCTCCCTTCCCAATATTGCTTGTCCTCAAGCAATTTCAAACATGGGTGTTGAAGAACCTGCTTCCTGTATAATTCTTTGAAGTTGCCATTGAATTGCCCAACCTTGAGTCTTTGAGTTTCCATGAAGATTTTAGAGAAGAACCACCATGCTTGCTGCTGCACTACTCTGATAAAAATCACTTTATTAAGTGGGGAATCCATCTCCCATACTGCTTGCTTCCCCCCAAAAAAATGAAACCAATGAGACAAAAATTATTCCAGGGTCCCATTGCTTGTATTGCACCCCAACAATTAAGAGTGCTCTCCAACCTACACCATTAGATAAGAGGATTCCTGGATCCCATTTTCTTGTATGCATTCTTCCAAACATCATGAGTACCAAATATATATCATCAAAGTACATAACAACATAATGAAAATGTACATCAAGGATATGCTTCATTAAAGAGTCATGGAAGTGCTTATACCTCCGAGCAAGTAGACCACCATTTTCCAAGTGCATACAAGCTTCAAGTGACCAATCAAATCTGCTCCAATGACATAGGTGAGCATCCCATGTCCTATAATGCTGCTCCAAAAGGATGTGATATGCATCAAAATATTCAATCATGTATTCTTTCATCCAAGAAGTGAATGAAGAATCTCCACTAAAATCTGAACCAAATAATGAGTAGAAAAAACAAGGAGACTTCAAATGACTCAAAGAAGTCTCACCCATACATCCCTGAATGTGAGAGTCATAAAAATATAACAAAGTATGTGGCTGCCAACAAAAATGTTCTCCAATCATAAATCTATTCTCCCAAGTGTTGGATGAAGTTCCTCCAACATCAAATGAATCAAATGTTGAGCAAGAAAAACCATGAGTCTTCAAGTGACTCAAATGCATATCATAGGTGCATCCATGTAGATTTGCATCATCATAAAGTGACAAATAATGTTGCTGCAAATGTGAATAAGAATGTGCTCCAACCATATCATCATAAAAAGTAAATCTAGGAGTTCCATACTCCTCATGTGGCACCATAAAAAAGAACCCTTTCACCCATACTTCATTGAGACTAATGTTGCAAAACATGGAATTGTCGGATGTAGGAGAATGAACCAAATCACCCAAATGATCAAAAAGTACAGAAGTTTCATCATGGGGAGGATCCATATGGGTAGTATCATGCAGCTCCTTCAAAAGTGTGAACTCTTTGTCATAGTTTGGTTCCAATGTAGAGGAATCATGCTCTTCTTTAAAAATTGCATAACCTTCATCAAGAGGCAATTCAAATTCCTCTTCCACAACATCAAGTGTTTGGATCTCTTCAATTTCATCTTCAAACACATCAAGAACATTCAAATTTTCACATTTCTCATGATCCACCATTTCATGAGAATCCTCCAAACAATCTACCATTTGACAATCTGAAACATAGGAGGAAAAACAAGTATCTTGCAACTTTTCAAGAAGTTGCTCATTTTGAATTGTGAGCTTATGAATATCCTCATTATTCTTCAAGTATGCATCATGTAACAATTCATTAAGCTCAAACAAATGGTTTCTATCAAAAAGCAAAGACATGAAATTACCTTTGATGTGGCACATTGCTCTTTGAATCTTCTCCATGTCTTCAAGGAAGGATGTTTCCTCCAATGAAGTAACCCTCCAACAAGAATTTGACACCAATGCTTGAGTGTCATGGAGAATGCTGAGGGACTCTTGGATCTTCTTTTCATTCATCTTTAAGGACCCTTCAAGAAAATGAGGCTCTTGCAAATGAACCTCCTCATCTTCTTCATTTTTTCTTGGACCAACTTCATGAAGCTCAAGTGGTGATGGAGAAGTTGATCTTGGTTCTTCTTCAACTGCTGCAAGGTCTTCATTATCATGCTTAATGGAACTTGGGCTTGCAGCAACACTTTCAAAAGTGATCTCTATGTCACCAACATAGAGGTGTGAGCACCCATCAGTAGGTACTCCTTCATAGTTTAAGCATCCATCAGTGGATGCTCTTTGGTTCATGTCTAAGCTAGAAGGTGTCTCGAAATGATCTTCCATATTTTCAATAGAATCTTCTTCATGATCTTGTGATGTCTCTTCCTTTTGCTCCTTCAAGCAAGCTGATGCATTTTTCCCCTTGGTTTCCTCAAAATCAATAATTTTTTCCACAAGTTCGATAGAAAACAATTCGAATCCTTCCTTAATTTTCTTGGTCATATCTTCAAATATTGTTTTCATAATTTTTATATGCTCCTCACCATCATATGAGGCTCCCTTTTCATCCCTAGTCATAGTTTCCTCAAAAAATTTGCTCTTCTTCTCCTACTTTTTTTTTCTTCAACAAAGGCACTTTTGGTTTCAATATCTAATGGTGGTACCTGAATTATTGTTCTCATGAATATTATACCACATCAGGTGCCAAGATCATGCTCTGATACCACTGTAATGTCCCTTGTTAGGAATTTTATTAAAATTGCAATTTTCCACTTTTTTCCTTGGTTCGACCTTTGACTAGTTTCGATCTCTAGGTCCCAAATTTGCCCCAAATGATCCCAAATATTCTGACAAGGTATATGAATAATATTAGAACATAAATATGTGTTTTAGGGATGCCTTTGTACCTTCAAAACACTTCTGCAAATACTCTTTCAATTCTGGTCAATGTAGGTAACTTTACTAGTGATTTCCCTTTGACTAGTATTGGTCTCTAGGTCTCAAATTGACTCCAAATGCCTTCAAATCTTCAAGGAAGGTGTATGAGTGATATTAGGAATTGAATATGATGTTCAGGGATAACATATGGCCACCAAAAGACCTCTGCAAACTCTCTTAAGATTCTGGACCAAGTATGTAATTTTACTAGTAATTTGGGGTTCAAATCCCCCTAAGGTAAGTACTGAAAATGGCTTCCCAAATGCCTCCAAAACCACTCAAATTTATGAACAGAGGTATGTAATGTGTTAAGAATGTTATTAAGGTCTCATATGCACCATTAATGGTTTATTACAACTGTTCTCACCCTCTCCCATTCAACTGCAAAAATCACCAATTCGACCCTTGGGGAAATGGCACTATTTCTTCTCCCAATGCAATTAAACTGAGTAAAAATACTTCAAATGCTCAAGTACAGTACATGAAACTTGTATAAGAAATCCATGGCAGTATATTTATCACAAATATATCAGAGAATCATCCATTCATTCGAAATCATCATCAATACATTGGCTCACAACAAGGTAGTGGGGAAATGGCATTGTTCTTCCCTTAAAAATGAGATTTATACATTTCTACTTGGAATTTCGACCTGAAACTTTTTGGAGATGAAGAACAGAGTATTTACTTCATATTACAAAATAAATGGGGCATTAAAAGCTTCCCCAAAGATCACAATAGCTCACCAAAAACGCCCTCCCTCAAGAATCACGAATATGCCATCAAAACTGGAAATGGTTGAAGGAGTGAGCTGCAATAGAAGAAACCATGAGCTGCCCTGTAGCTTACACCTGAAAATAAAGACTCCATTAAAGCTCCAAATGAAAGGTCTGAATGGCCTTTCCAATTGCCAACTTGGATGGGAATCTTTCACCCTCGAAATTGGCTAAGGCAAGAAACTAGTCATCCACTAGCTCTCCCTCTTCACAAATGCAATTGCAAATTCTCCAAATGATCAAAAGCTGGTTTCATTCTTTGTTATTGAAATTTATAAACTTCTAATGTCCTCCATGGGTCGAATTCCTTCCAAGAGACTCATGCCAACTCATGTTGGGAAGAGATTCCAAAGAACGCCACTTGTACAACAATTCCTAGTCTCCCACTTCCACCAAATCACATGTGGAAGCATCTTAGCTGCCCTAACACCCTTGAGCGCCCTCTTGGAGTCTATTTTTAGCCCTGACATGTCATATATGTCATATGTCAGCCTTCAGGTCTGATTTGTGTCATAGGTGTCATAGCATCTTCATCATTGTTGTCATAGAGCTAGGGAATCTAGCCCAAGTGTCTCACTAGCTCCAAATTGCCTCTTCCTCTTCCATGGGAGTTACTCTTCCTCTATATTTCGACCTTGGATGAGTCATGCCATGAATAATACCTTTTGGACTCCCCCAAGTATGTTACCATTCACCTTGAATTCGAATTGGTGAGAGAATGTGCCAAGTGTAGTGGGGAAATCTAGCCATATGTGGGTCCCACTTTCTCCATGTGTCTTCATGATCAAATGCCACTTTTATTTTCACTTGTATATATTTATTTATATCCTTTATTAAATATTTATGCCACTCTAATGTTCAAACATCATTTATTATCCACATTATTCCAAATCCCAAAGCTTCCACCCCAAACCTAGGAAACTAGTAATTTTCCTCCTTGGCAATTATTTGACCTTTAACATCAATTTTACAAACTCTAATGAATATGGCCAATGTGATTAGGCCATTGTGACCCAATTCTAAATTTGGGACATGACATTCTGCCTCTATGTTGGACTCGCATCCATGTTAGTTTTGTGTCTCGGCTCTGAGTTGGCAACAGAACTTGCCTTTGGTGAGTTGGATTTTATGTCATTATCATTCTAGTCGATTGCCCCAATGTGTGGTTTTGTGCGGAATTCCCCCCTAGTTGCTTGAGTTGTTGTTGGCTAAAACTTGAAGCAAAATGTACTACCTTGGAAACAATTGGAAGCTCAATGAAAAGGGCTATGAAATGTAAAGCAATGAAATGCTCTGAAATGTAAATGCACCCTGAATGCAAGCTGAGATTAGTTGTGCTTATTAGCGCATGTGAAATCCCAGAAGGGTTGTACTAGGCCTAAAAAGCAATGGAAAATGAATGCTATATCTAAATGATTGTTGGCCATGAAATTATATAAAATGAAAGGTCCCAAAAAGCAGTGGTTAAACAAATGCCAAATCTAAAGACTGTTGACCTCATATGGAAAAATACCTCATTGAGGCTACGGGTTATGATTTGAGATGGAGTAAGGGACAGCTAAATCAAAGTGTCCCCTAGAGCCATGAGTGACGGTTCTAGTAGTAGACATTTTTGCCAAGGTTAGTATGGGCTTGTCTTCTCCTATCAAGAAACAAATCATCTACATACAATAGTAGTATCATAAGTTCATCATTCATAATCCTATAATAAAGATTAGAATCTGCTTTACTTTTGGTAAAGCCCAAACTCATCAGGAAGCTATCAATTCTTCCATACCATGCTCTGGGTGCTTGCTTCAACCCGTACAATGCTTTCTTCAGTTTACATACATGTGATTTTCTATCTTTTGTTTCAAATCCTTCTAGCTGTTCGATATATACTTCTTCTTCTATATTCTTATTCAGGAATGTCATCTTTACATCCATCTGATGTAACTTCCATTTCATCTTGGCTGCCAAGGCAAGAATGGTTCTAATTGAAGTATAATTGGCCATAGGAGCAAAGGTCTCCTTATAATCAATTCCTTCCTTTTGAGAGAACCCTCGCACCACAAATCTTGCCTTGTACTTTTCAATGCTTTCGTCTGCTGAGTGTTTTGTTTTGAAGATCCACTTTGATGAGACAACTGACTTATCCTTTGGTCTTGGTACCACATCCCAAACATCATTCTTGATGATGGAATGGTATTCTTCATTCATAGCATCCAGCCATTCCTTCTTCTTTACTGCATCTTCAAAACATGTCAGTTCCTCTTCAACAAGGTTACACATCAAGGCTACATAAGTAGAGTATGGCCTTAGTTTCTTGCTCTCTCTACTGGTTCCTTTTGGGGCACCATACCTTCCTACATCTTATATTAATTCTTGTGCCCAAGCTGGTCATCTCTTCTGAGAAATCTCCTCATGAGGTGTCTCCTCAGGTCTCTAAGGTTCTGCCATGTCATGATCCTCTAGAATAGGTTCTTCTTCAACATTTCTTTCTGGTACATTGTTCGTTTTTGTAACTCTAGGGCCTTCATGCTCCTCTTCATCCTCGTGAGTCTTCTTGGATTTGTTGAAAGTTGTGTCTTCATCAAATGTAACATCCCGGCTGAGTTCAATCTAGCAGAATCCTGGGATGTAAATATGGTAAGCCTTTAATTGCTCACTATAACGCACAAATATTCCCTTCTTTCCTGAAGGTTCCAACTTCGATCTCTTCTCTTTTTGAATGTGGATAAATACATGACATCCAAATATATCAAATGGCTA
Organism: Larix kaempferi; assembly: GCA_027924585.1. Taxonomy (NCBI): domain Eukaryota; kingdom Viridiplantae; phylum Streptophyta; class Pinopsida; order Pinales; family Pinaceae; genus Larix; species Larix kaempferi. The sequence goes on from BSBM01000438.1 coordinate 8,164,715, forward strand.
ACTTCAGGCTTCATACCGGTAAACATCTCTTATGGGGTCTTGTTTCCAAGAGCACTGTGAGAGATTATGTTCTATACATATACTGCGATTCTAGCTGCTTCTGCCCATAGATGCATGGGTAAGTCTTGATCGTGGATCAAGGCCTTCACTGTTTCTATGATTGTTCTGTTCTTCCTTTCAGCTACACCATTCTTTTGTGGATTATAGGGAATAGTAAGCTCCCTCCTAATCCCTGCTTGTTTACATAAATCTTTGAAATCGCCTGAAGTGTATTCCCCTCCATTATCTGTCCTTAGAATCTTTATCTTCTTTTCAAAGAGGTTTTCTACAAGAGCCCTGAACTCTTTAAATTTTTCAAAGACTTCATTCTTATTTTTCAGAAAATAAATCCATGTTTTGTGGGAGTAATCATCAATAAAAGAAGCATAGTAAACACACCCGCTTAGTGAAGTGGTGGACATAGGTCCACAAATATCTAAGTGAATAATATCCAGAATACCTTTTGTTTTGTGTCGCTGCTTGGAAATGGATTCTTCGTACTCTTTCCTTGAGCACATCCTTTGCATACTCCTTCATGATCAAGATGGATTTCTGGTAGTCCAGTCACCACCTTACTTACTATTGGTAAGGCTTTGTAGTGTACATGAGCTAGTCTTCTATGCCATAGCTCACAAGGGCTCACGGTACTGGTCATCAATGCTATATCTGCATGAGCCTTCAGTTTGTAAAGTATTCCTTCTACTCCAATGACTATTGCATCATTGATAGTCTTCCCCTTTGGCCACATAAGAACTTCACCATCTATAAATGCAATTTGAAGACCTTTCTTATCTAATGCTCAAATAGATAGAAGGTTCTTCTTCAGACCTTGTACATAAAGTACATCCTTCATGTTCATGGACATTCCAGAGTCCAATTTGTAGGTGGCTTCTCTCATTCCTTTGATGGGATATTGATAGTCATCTCCAAGATTTACCTTGTGTGGAGATTCCTTCTGAATGAGATGTGAGAGGGATTCTTTGTATCCCGTCATATGTTTTGAAGCTCCACTATCTACTATCCAAGTATCACCTCCATGTGATACTGAACCAGTGAGGGTTGATATTAGAAAATGTTCTTCACTAGAGTCTTCATCTTCTATGGTTTTGACTTCTTCATCATACTCACTATCTTTCGCTACATGAGCATGAAATCTCTTCTTCTGCTTCTTATGATGTCCAGATTTGTTTGGACAAAATCTTGCAATGTGTCTTGTCTTGTGACGAGAATAACATTCAACTGAAGATAGGTCTTTCTTGAACTTCTTTTTCTTCTGAGGTCTTCTTGGAGAGTCCTCACAGGAACGTACAATGTTCTTCCTTTTCCTTCCACCTTTGGAATGAGTTTCCAAAACTTGATCTTCAGTGTCGTTTAGTTTCTCCTCTCTCACCACTATTCTTTCTTCCTCTTGCACACACTCTTCCCATAGCTGTCTAAACTGGATCAATTTCTTTCTAGCACAAATGCCACGAACAAATGGTTCCCAATCTCTGGGGAGACTATTCAAAGTGGTCATCACAATTTCAACATCCTCTACCTGTTGAAATAATGTAACTTCGAAGAATATTCTACTTGTATTATTCCTCCTTCGAGAGATGTCTTTAATGTAAAAGGTCATGTAAAAGTCATGAGGTAAAACCTCCATTGTAAGTCGAGTCATTGGTACCCAAAAGAATGTAATATAAATATTATTTGAGTCTCCGTAGAGAGGTCGGCCCAGATAAGTTAGTGAGGTCGGCCTAGTTAGGTTAAATGTCAAGTAAAAGGTAAAGTATAAATAGAGAGTGTTTCCTCTCATTTGTACCATTCACTCACTCAAGCATTGCGCATTAGAGGAGAGAGAAAGATTGCGAAGGAGGAGGATTACTCTTGGCTCTAGAGTTTATTTTTGTCTCTATTCTTTATGAAACTTATTTCTTTGGGCATTGTACTTTGGTAATCTATATTGAGGATGTTCTTGTTGGGTTTTCTTCCCCTTGAGGGTTTCCCAGGATAAATTGTTGTGTACCTTGTGATTGTGTGTCTTTCAAAGATCATATTTATGTTGTTGTTATTGTGAAAATGTATTAAATGCTAATTAAGTAGGAATCTAAGTTATTGCAACATATAAACTTAACATGGTAGCAGAGATAGAATGAAAAGAGCAGCTTTCACTAGGGTAAATCTCTCTCTCTTTCTCCGGAAACTAGTCATCTTGGAATTTTCGCTATAAATCACTTTTGGAGAAGGTTCAGGGTCTTAAACTTGAACAGGTCGAAGATGAAAGGTTCATGTACCTTGTGTGCGAGTTTCAACCTCAAATTCGATGTACTTTAGGATATATGATCCATGAAAATCAGGGTTCAAGCCTCCTCCAGAATTCAGTTTTAAACAGGTGACCTAAGGATAAATGTTATATCTCGGGCTAGGAATATCCAAATCAAATTTCATAAGATGTTCCAAAAAGTGCACGGACTTTAGTTTCTCTGGTACGAGTTTCGGAACCCGAAGATGAAACAGTGACACGTGGAAGTCCGTAAAATTTCATTATACGGAAACAATCCATACACATGTCATCTTGGGAAACTTAGCATAAGTTCCACTTGGTGAATCCAATCCTTCTCTAACCTATGGGATTGGATAGAGAACAGATCATAATATCACAGAATGAAGTTTCAGACCTTGAGGAGCAGAAATTTTTGAGATACATCAAAATTAAGAGCCGACAAATTTGTAGTAGAAATTGAAGAAACTAGGGCATCAAATATTTTGCAGTCCTGTCCAAGGATTTGGGAAGAGTACTTTTCCTAACTCGCCTTGGGGAGGCATCTCTTTTCCTCCAATCAGTTTGTCAAGATATCAAAGTTAAAAAATTAGGGTTTCTCTGTCAAACCCTAGGTCAAGCCAGAAGCAGATCTTGGAGAAGCAATTTCACAAGGTCATGCTCATTCTTGAAAAACATGACCTAGAAGGCTTCATAAAAGAAGAATAACAAAAGACATCATGCTCATTTTGCCGAAGAAGAAGAAGAAGAAGAACCTCCTAGGAAGTTACCAAAGGAAGAAATTGAAGAATATGTCTTATAATAGTGGTGCTTCAAAGCACTCTCTCCAATCTTGAAGAAAAGGACTCCCCTCAGAAAGTTTCAACAGGAGAATAGGAGAAGGCACATAAAAGCTTGATCCAGGAACCCCGATGAAGATGAAGGATAAGACTTGATCGGCATTATAGATCATAAGCAAGAAAGGCAAAGGACCTCAGAATCAGATGATGGAGTAGAGCTCACCATCGGACATTCCAGTAATCCCTGCAAGGAGACGAGGATCAAAATAGATCTTACTGTTATCACATCTATGTTAGCTGGAGCTACCATATTGCAGACTGTGCGACCGAGGACCGCAGAGTACTTTTTTATCCAGATCAGAGATCAGCCGCCTTCAGACGAGGCAGTTTTGTTCAGATTGCCCCTAGCAGACATATCAGAGGGGACATACAGATGTACAGTGTTACACACATTGTCACTTACCATCTACCACAGGGTCACCTCTTCCTTGCCAGGCTTTGACATAAGCCCATTTGAGACAGTTGCCTAGTCTTGTTTTGATCTAGACTATCACATCATATTGCTGGTTTGTTATGATTGCCCGGATTCAGCAGAGATCCAGCTCAGAGATAGCTTCAGTAGCAGCAGGTATATGGTGCAGCAGGTATTGCATTTGATGATTATTGCTCATGATGTAGATTAGACTTTGTTTATACTTGGTAGTACACTAACTTTGCATGAGATGATATATCTGGTGATCTAGCTGTTATATGATGTGATTGGGCCCTTGATGATGTTAGTCCACCCCTCCTGTTAGACTTATGTATATGCACGCTGAGTCATGTCCCCTACACTTGGCATAGACTTGGTCACTTAGTCCCTTTCGCTAGCTGACTTTAGCTCCACTATCACTTTCTCCATCCATCCAACTCATCCATGATACTTGTTCCTGACTTGGATTCTGATTTGTGATCCCGAGGACCCCTTCCCCACTGATCTCTGAGTTTGCCATGACTCCCGGTGTATTGTGCCTCGGCTCTTTAGTGTCTGAGATACACTTTTAGACCTGGGATTTGCTCCTGTCGGTTGCCCCTGATGTTGCAATGCAGTTAGGATTGTGTAGCCTCACTAGGTGTTCCCTATTGGTCATCGAAGCATGTATTGCTCACCCCCCATTACCTCTGCAGTATGAGCACCATGTTTATATCTTTTGAGATATGTATGTAGCCCAAGAGGGCCTTGATGTAAATGAAGAAATAAAGAATTGTAAATCATTAGAGGTCTTGATGTAAATGAAGAAATGAAGAAATGAAGAATTGTAGCTCTTCATTAGAGGTCGAATTGCCCATAGGGGCGTTTTCTCCACCTAGGGGAATTCGATTTGGTTGATGTATTAGTGTGGGGCCTTGATGTATTATGTTGGGGGGATAAAACTTCCCATAGACACCCCCCAACTGCACCTTATGTATTGTATGGACCACAATGGGCCCCTCTCCTCCACATGTGCGCTTCTCTTGGGGCAATTCGCACCCCCCTCTTTGAGCTCATCTCCACCCTTGATTTGGCAAATGGGAGAGTTAATCCCAGCCATTGGTTTTGGGGGAAATGAGGCTAGGTTTTGAGCCATCTCTATAAGAGAATGGGCTCACCCCATTGTACTCTCTCTTAGCATTTTTGGACAGAAATAGAAGAGAAAACGTTGGTGCTCTTGCTTGGCTCTTGGGTGATACTCTTGTGGGATTGTTGATTGACATACCATCTTGATGCACTAGTGTATATTGCAGGTTGTCTCCAGCATTATTTCTCACCGTTGTTTTGCCGCTAGCACAAAGTCTTGGAGGAGGGCGCATCATTTGGCTTCCACTATTGCTCCACTCCAAATTGACCACAAAAGGGAAGTGTTTTTACTATTTTCAATCAAGCATTTCTTTCATCTTTATTTGTGTTGTTGTATATTTCATTTGTTTATCAATGCTGATCTGATTTATTGTCCATTGGTGTTGGCGGACAAGGAAGACGAGTTGGTGGGGACTGAGCAGTTCGATTTCACTTGGGGACTTCTGCACTACGCTCTATTTGATCTTCGGGACGTATAGGCCTCATCAAAATCCAAGATATCAGCTGATACCAAGTAAGTGTTGTCTCTTCTTCTCTTGTATTTCAATTTCTGGTTTGCTTAGAGAGAAAAACTCACTAAAACCCCTAAAAATTAAAATCTATAAAATCCACCGTTAGAATTTGTTTATTTTGTAAACCCATTAATGAAACGTACTTAGAAGCCCATATCTTAAATTTCATTAAATTTAGACTCCATTTGCCCACCGAATCAGCACTAGTCTACCTGGCAAAAACGCCCCCTGGGGCGTTTTTCTGTTTCAGCCTATTTGGGTTAGTTTGGGGTTCTGGGTACTTGATAATCGGTTTTAAAACGTCATTTTACCTTCGGATATCAAGTATTGTTGGCTGGTAGTGAGTATAAACGCTTATTTTTCTATGCCCTAGGTCCATTTTTCCACTGTTTAACTCATCCCCCTAGGGCATTTTCATTTCACTTCTTGCTAGCCTGTTTTTTTTGTTATAAATCAGCTAAGTAATCAATTTATAATTGCTAGAAGATGTGTTTTAGCTACTTATTGCACTGCTTCCATGTATGAGTAAATCATAACGAACTTCATTCCCCATAGGCAGGGCTAGGGCTCCCAGTCGCTCTTCTAGTCAATTTCTGTTTGCTGATTTAATTTCCAGCCTTCTAATCTTTCAAAGAATTCATCATTTAAACTTATAATCAGATCTGAGATCATTCCACTTAATCCACTCCCTAATCCTTAATCTCGATCTCATAAGGCTGGAAGAAATCTCACACTTAGTCATCCATATCACATCTTGTTTCACTTATCTTTTGGGTTTGGGTGTCTGACTGTTGAGTCTCGACCATAACTGGTTGAGTGGGGTCTCCCCCCTGACTTGGCTATGCGCCTCGTCTAAAGTGACTGTAGCCCTGTCCGGTGTGACTTCTGTCCCTTGGACGGAGGACCTAGCTACTGTTGGTTATACCTTCCTAACTGTTCATCTCTACCATCCCTATTGGGACACCTACCACCAACAGCTAGAGTTTGTGTGATAACACCTATCAAACAAACTAAGATAAGTATTTGAATTGTCATTTTATGATATTGTTTAGTTGCGTACATATCTATATTCCTAGATTTAGGAAGTGTGGTATGCATAGTTGCATTAATGAACAATTTACTACTAACATGCATGTGACGAGTAAGTGGCCTATGGTATTATACAGCATTCCATTACTACTTATCTATAGTGAAACCTCTTTGCTGACATATTGGGAGTAGTGCACGCTCTTAATAATGTTCTGGTAGAGATGGAAGGCATCTAGAAAGTAACCGTATGAATACAGGATATGGATGAATGTTGTGTTGAAGCATTGGCTAATATAGTTGCATGACTGTGAGACCTATATTTTTATACATAAGAATTGATTTTATGAAATGTTTCTAATCATGAAACTAAATTTGATTTGTAGGAAATATCATAATAATCTCCTACAAGAGAATAATGATGAAACTTGTTACAAAGAACGATGACATTCAAGAAGACTTATAAAATCAAGAATACTACAAATGAACAAAGTGAGAATGAGTCGACTATAACAAGACGTTGCCTTAGTGGCAAATGATGTATATTACACTAGACAAATGGTGAAATTAAAGTAGAAGTAACCTCCAGAATTCAGAACTCTCTACAAAGAACGTCATGTGCCAGCTTGAAGAAGTATATGAAGAAGATGTTGCTCTCAGAGTTGCAAAACCGATGAAAGAAGATGCTCGCTGCAGAATTTTAGATGAAAGACCTTGGCTTGATGCATTATTTTCTAGGTCTTGAAGTATGGCAGAGCCCAGAAGGAATCTTCCTTAACCAAGGGAAGTATGCAGTAAAACTCTTTGATATGTCGGAGTGGAAAGCCATGGTCACACCCATGGATACAAATTTGAAGTTGCTGACTAATGCTTCGTCAAAGTTAGTGGATGTAACACTATACAGATAGATTATTGGGTCATTGATGTATATGCTTTGTTGTGAACACCTTGAGTCAATATTTGGTTGAGCCCAGATGTGTTCACCTTGTAGCTGCAAATCTTGTGATGAGGTACCTAAAAGGTACAGTAGACTATGAGCTTTGATCATGACTTCAGACTGTACGGTTATACAGATCCAAGATATGGTGCAGAAGGGAGCTGTAAAGCTCCAATATGTGAGCACAAATGAGGAAGTTGCAGATATGTTGACTAAGCCTCTGTCTCGTGTGAGCACTTCCGTGACAAGCTTGGTATAGTCCATAAGGACTTCTCTCGAAAGGGGTAGTGCTGATGATACTATGGTGGCACAGTTGGGATTGATCATCCTTAGACAATGATCACGTAATTCCGAAAGGAAGGATAGTCTTAAATGTTGATCCTTAGACTAAAATCTCGTAATTCCGAAAGAAAGGATTGTCTAAGATGTAAGTGGTGGACAATGATCCCGTAATTCCAAAAGTAAGGATCGTCCAGTGTGTTGTAGTGGTAGCTCCATAAAGACTGGGTACCGTAATTTCGAAAGGAAGGATTGTTTGAGCACCACCAGTGTTGATGGACTAAAATCTCAAGTTCTGAAAGGAAGGATTGTCCAAGATCCCGTAATTCCGAAAGGAAGGATCACCAGAGTTGTTGGACTAGAATCCCATAATTCCGAAAGGAAGGATTGTCCAAGATCCCGTAATTCTGAAAGGAAGGATCACCAGAGTTGTTTGACTAGAATCTTGTAATTTCGAAAGGAAGGATTGTCCAAGATCCTGTAATTCCAAAAGGAAGTATCACCAGAGTTGTTGGACTAGAATCCCGAAATTCCGAAAGGAAGGATTGTCCAAGATGCCGTAATTCCGAAAGGTGGGATCACCAGAGTTGTTGGACTATAATCCCGTAATTCCGAAAGGAAGGATTACCAAGATCCCGTAATTCGGAAAGGACGGATCACCAAAGTTGTTGGACTAGAATCTCGTAATTCTGAATGAAAGGATTGTCCAAGATCCCATAATTCCCAAAGGAAGGATCACCAAAGTTCTTGGACTGGAATCCCGTAATTCCGAAAGGAAGGATTGTCCAAGATTCCGTAGTTTCGAAATGAAGGATCACCAGAGTTGTTGGACTAGAACCCCGTAATTCCGAAAGGAATGATTGTCCAAGATCTCGTAATTCCAAAAGGAAGGATCACCAGAATTGTTGGACTAGAATCCCGTAATTCCAAAAGGAAGGATCACCAGAGTTGTTGGAGTAGAATCCCGTAATTCCGAAAGGAAGGATTGTCCAAGATCCCGTAATTCCAAAAGGAAGGATCACCAGAATTGTTGGACTAGAATCCCGTAATTCCAAAAGGAAGGATCACCAGAGTTGTTGGACTAGAATCCCGTAATTCCGAAAGGAAGGATTGTCCAAGATCCCGTAATTCCGAAAGGAAGGATCACCACAATTGTTGGACTGAATCCCTAGTTCTGAAAGGAAGGATTGTCCATGATCCCTAATTCCGAAAGGAAGGATCATTAGATGTTGTTGGATTGAATCCCTAGTTCCGAAAGGAAGGATTGTCCATGATCCCTAGTTCCGAAAGGAAGAATCACAAGATGTTGTTGGACTAAATCCCTAGTTCTGAAAGGAAGGATCACCAGTGTTGTTGAACTTGATCCCGTTATTCCGAAAGAAAGGATCATGTTGGTTGTTGATTGATGTTGTTTCAGTTTTTACTTATTGTTGATTAATGTTGTTGTTTCAGTATTCACTTATTGATGATTGGTGATGTTGTTCCAGTGATGATGATGATACTTCAGCTCTGTACTGAAAATGATGATGATGATACTTCAGCTCTATACTGAAGATGATGATGATGATACTTCAGCTCTGTACTGAAGATGATGATGATGATGATGATGTCCCAGCTTCGTGCTGCAGTTGATCATGTTACAACAAGTCGTTCAGTTGTTGATATCGATGTTGTTGAAGAACTTCCAATGATTTATAGATGTACCAACCAATGTTCCAGATGATGTTGTTGATGATGCCTCCTCCTCCCTCCTTCCGATGATGTTGTGTAGATCCACACTTGTTGTTGTTGATGTTAGTAGAATACCCTTCTTGTTAAGGGGGAGTGTTGAAATAATGTAACTTCGAAGAATATTCTACTTGTATTATTCCTCCTTCGGGAGATGTCTTTAATGTAAAAGGTCATGTAAAAGTCATGAGGTAAAACCTCCATTGTAAGTTGGGTCATTAGTACCCAAAAGAATGTAATATAAATATTATTTGAATCTCCCTAGAGAGGTTGGCCCAGTTAAGTTAGTGAGGCCGACCTAGTTAGGTTAAATGTCAAGTAAAAGGTAAAGTATAAATAGAGTGTTTGCTCTCATTTGTACCATTCACTCACTCAAGCATTGCGCATTAGAGGAGAGAGAAAGATTGCGAAGGAGGAAGAGGATTACTCTTGGCTCTAGAGTTTGTTTTTGTTTCTATTCTTTATGAAACTTATTTCTTTGGGCATTGTACTTTGGTAATCTATATTGAGGAAGTTCTTGTTGGGTTTTCTTCCCCTTGAGGGTTTCCCAGGATAAATTGTTGTGTACCTTGTGATTGTGTGTCTTGCAGAGATCCTATTTATGCTGTTGTTTTTGTGAAAATGTATTAAATGCTAATTAAGTAGGAATCTAAGTTATTGCAGTATATACACTTAACACTACCATGTCTCCAATAGCCTCTAGTTGTTCTTTTATCTGGGACATATTATCACATTTATAGTAGCTGGGGCTACCATATATGTTGGATTTTGTACAACTTCGGAAGATATTGTTCTTTATATTTTATTGTACTTTCATTGTACTTGTTATACCTCCTAAGGGGAGAAGAACCTTATGTAAACACATGAAAGAATCAATGTAAGCCTTGGGGTGCAAAAGGAATTAATAAAAAGATTAAAAATAAAATATTTATTGCCCCCAAGACAAGTCAGCCCCATAAGGGATTTTCTGGTTTCAGCACTTGTATAAATATGAGGTTAGTGCTCCTCATTTATTTTTTTCTCACACTTGAGAGTGGCACATCACTTGGGAGAGGAGAATTTCGCATCACCTAAAGGAGGAGGCTGATTTCTAGGGTTTCTATTCTCTCATTTGTACTCTCATCTCAGAATTATCATCTCTCTGCGAAGGTTGCTGGGTTTTCTCCCTATCGGGTTTCCTAGGGTAAACTCTGTGTTGTTGTTTTGTGCTTTGTCTTACTTCTAGTGATCTTGGTAATGCATTTATGTTTTATGCTATGAATGTATGAAATTTAACATGGTATCAGAGCCATTCTAGAAGAAGCCATTGCCGAAGCATTGTCGGAACCCTGCTGGAATTAGGGTTTCATCTTGTGAAGTCTTCACCCACTATTTTGGAGAAAAAGAGCCATAGGAATTTCGTTTTTGGCTAGACTAATCCATTGGTGAAGACAGAATTCAATTTCGAGAACTTTCATTTTTGACCTAGCTCCTGCTAGGGTTTTTGACCCAAGATCCGCAAATCAAGATGATTGGGATGAAGGTTGAAGATCGGTTAGAAGGAGCCTCCAACTTTATCTCCTGGAAGTCTAGGGTTCTTCTACTCCTAGAAGAAAATGATCTCTTACTATATGTAAATGAGAAGGTCCCCGAACCAGAAGCCGAAGAAGATAAATCTTGATGGAGGAAGAATGATGCTAAAGCAAGAAGGATTCTTGTGGATTTCGTGCGAGACCATTTGGTTCCTCAGATCTCAAGTAAGAAGAGTGCTGGAAAAATGTTCAAGACCATTATGAAGTTGTTTGAACACACTAGCCTAAATGTATCCATGACTTTGAGAAACCAACTCTCAAATATGAAGATAGCGAAGTCGGAATCCATTGTCTCATACTTTATGAGGAACGCAGAACTCAAAGACAAGCTCAGCACCAGTGGAGATCCTATTGGCGATAAGGAGCTTGTCCTTCACACCTTAAATGGTCTTCCACCATCATGGGAGTCTTTTATTCAAAGCATAAGTGGTAGATCTAAACTACCAAAGATTGATAAGCTTTGGGAAGATTGCACTCAGGAAGAGACCAGGATTGCAGCACGTCAAAGACTCCATGGCCATGGCACCCAACCTGAAGAGAACCAAGCTTTTGTTTCTCATGCCACGAAGGGTAAGGGAAAAGGTAGGAAGTTCCATAAACACAAGCACCAAGATAGGAGACCAAGTCCTCGCCCAGATCAAAAGGAGAAGAAGGACATATCTTAAGTTCAATGCTATCGGTGCAGAAAATATGGACACTACGCAAATAGTTGTCAGAGCTCAAGTAAAAGGAAGCATGAAGCCTCAACTGCTGATGTAGAAGAGGATCATCATCACAAGAAGCAAAGGGATGATGATCGTTCGGAGTTCCTCTTCTAGAAGATCCAGAATGCAAGAACATAGATCTCTTATGGTTCCCACAAGAAGGCAGTGGGGGCCCACAGACCAAAACAATAAGAGATAAGTAGTTTGTTTTCTTGCTTACATAGATCTGTTTTTGTCTTATATGCTTTTTATATGCAGATCTAATGTATTGAGCAGTTGATATAGTTTACCCTGTTATATTATGCATATGAGCTACACAACATTTTTCATGAAGTTACTCTAGATGATATCTCCCTCCCTCATGCTTAGGGTAGTGCACACTCTTGATGGCATGGCCTAGTGGAGATAACAGACATCTAGATACTTCCCATAAGTGTTTGTTAGACATGTTCATGATTGTTGTGACAAAGTATTAGCTAAGATGCCTGTGTAAACTATTTGTTTTTTCCATTTGATTATAAAATGTCACTAACCATCAGTCGGGATTTGACTTGTAGGGAAAAGACTATGTGATGTGGCCTACAAGAGAAGACGTGTTCCAATGGACATATGAATCCTGTTGATGTTTAGCAAAAAGCTTCCTGGAATATGACTCTCAGCCTAGAAGGATGACCTCGGAGGAAGCTTTCACAAAAGTGAAACCCGAAGTAAGCCACCTTCAGATATTTGGTTGTCCGGTCTTTCTTCATGTGCCCAAGTTGGAACCTTCAGGCAAGAAGGGAACCTTTGTGGGATACAGTGAGTCTTCAAAGATTTCAGAATCTACATCTCAGGGTCCAGACAGATTGAAGTCGGTAGGGATGTGACCTTTGAAGAAGAATTAACTATCAAGAAAGGCAGAGGATCAGACATGGAGATCGATGACGAAATAATATAAGCAAAGGAGATGAGATCATCTCCCCCTCTAGTTCAAGAGGGAGTTAGCAGAAAAGGATGAACCTATCGATTCCATTGATCCAGTTGATATCCCCAGAAATGTTACAGTAGGTCGGAAAAGACCTAGATGGGCACAACAGACTTAGCATGGAGCATATGGGAAATACAAGGCCAGATTTGTTGCCAGAAGATTCTCTCAGAAAGAGGGAGTCGATTATGATGATACATTTGCTCTTGTGGCTCGAGTTACTTCCATCAGATCGATCATTGCTATTGTTTCAGTTATGAGATGGAAGTGGCATCAGAATGATGCAGACCCCAACCTTTGCTTCAAGGTTGCAGATGATGAGCCATTGACTTTGGTATTGTATGTTGATGACTTGTTTCTCACAGGAAATGAACAACTCATTGTATGGTGTAAGAAGAATCTCGCCTCTGAGTTTGAAATGAAAGATCTTGGTTTGATGCATTACTTCTTGGGATTAGAAGTATGGCAGAGGCAGAAAGGGATTTTCCTAGGACAAGGAAAATACACCATCAATATATTGAAGAGATTCGGAATGCTGGACTGCAAGTCCATGCCTACTCCATTGGATGCAAATTGGAAGAAGTTGAGAGATTCTACTTCAAAGTCTGATTTGTTTGATCCCATCGTTTATCACCAATTGATTGGGTCATTGATGTATCTGACGAACACCAGACCAGATATATGTTTTGCTGTGAATGCCCTCAGCCAGTTCATTTGCGAACCAAGGCAGATTCACTGGATTGCTGCAACACATGTGCTTAGATATTTACGTGGCACTACAGGATATGGTTTGAAATATGCTTCAGATAGTGACCTGAGATTGCAGGGGTTTACAGACTCAGATTGGGCCGGATGTGTTGTAGATCGGAAGAGTACTTCTGGGTGTTGCTTCAGTTTGAGTTCTGCAGTTATTTCCTGGTGCAGCAGGAAACAGAACTCGGTAGCACTCAGTACTGCAGAGGCCGAGTACATGGCTGCTAGCACAGCAGCTCGAGAAGCAGTTTGGCTTCGTAAACTCCTGGCAGGATTGTTCAACCAGATTCCAAAGCCGACTGTTATTCACTGTGATAACCAGAGCTGTGTGCAGATGTCAGTGAATCATGTATTTCACGATAGGTCAAAGCATATCGAGATTCGATATCACTTCATTCGTGATATGGTGCAGAAAGGTGCGATTGAGTTACAGTACGTGCCGACAGACAACCAGACTGCATATGTTCTCACCAAGGCCCTTCCCAGGGTGAAGTTCGAATAGTTTCGCGAAAGACTTGGAGTCGAAGAGAACGTATCACTCCTTGAGAGGGAAAGATGACATTGAGATGCTTTCCCTGGTGCCTTCTGCAGTCCGATTACTCAGCTAGATATGGGAGAAATCCTATGTTGCAGGAAACTTGGGCCCCAACCCCGTTTCCAGTGTTTCATCGTTTCGAAACCACAAAACGCTTACCGTACGGCCCGAAAACGCATTTCCGTACGGACAAAACGTGTTTTCGAGATGGAAACGCATTTCGTCCATACGTAAACACGTTTCCAATGCGGATTCAATAAACGGGGTCGCGTTTCCAAAAAAAAATATCACCATGGTGCAATAGTATTTGGTAATATTAATGGCAATAAAAGTAACATTCTCCTTATCTTTCATTTTCCATCCTTTTACTTAAATTTTTAACATTACCATTAATCGTTTCAGGATGTTTGAGAGTGGTTCCAACCTCATCGGACTTCATATGCAAAAAGTAGAATTTTAGATCCCATTCAAAATTCAGCAGACTTAATAGTTTTCAGGATTTCAGGATTGCAAAGTTTCCACTAGATTCTATCATGTATGAGGGCATGGAATTGGGATTTAATCAAGCACATCAACCCCTATATGTCCCTTGATGTTGGTGGTGTTTATTGTTGAACTCCTCCGTCATGACCTTAATAAAAATGTATTCATCACTTGCACAAAATCACTTATTAAGCATGTAAAGCTTTTTTTACCTCAATTTAACGATTGGATTAGGAAGCTTCATCAAAATTGTAGGGTGTTGAGCCGTTAACTAATGTCCTTGGAGGATCAACTTTGAAATTCGAGTTAGAGGCAAGGGCTAGAGCCTAGAGGAGGGAGGCATAGGGTGCTATTGATGAATAGGATCCCAATATAGGCAATAATTCGTCGACATGTATGATTTGTGATTTATATTTCACATTCATTTTTTTAAATGTTCTTGCTCATATATATATATATATATATATATATATATCGCGTTTCCCCGTTTCCAAAATTTTGTGGGTTCACGTTTCCCCCGTTTCGACGTTTCCCCGTTTCGTCCCCGTTTCCCCGTTTCATGCAACTTAGGAGAAATCCCATAAGCAGATGAGTAGGACAGTCAGCAGTTGGTCGGGCTCACCTAAGTACCTTCTGTAGTCCGGTTACTCAGCCAGATATGGGAGAAATCCCATAGGCAGATGAGTAGGACAGTCAGCAGTTGGCCGGGTTCACACTGGTGCCTCTGTAGTCCGGTTACTCAGCCAGATATGGGAGAAATCCCATAAGCAGATGAGTTGGACAATCAGCAGTTGGTTGTGTGGTTGCACAGGTGCCTCTACAATCCAGATACTCAGCCAGATATGGGAGAAATCTCATAGGCAGAAGAGTAGGACAATCAGTAGATGGTCGTGCCCTTTTGCTCATCTGAGATCTCAACCAGGTATGGGAGGATCCCATTAGAAGATGAGACAGACAGGTAGCAAATTGTATAGCAAAGATGGCACGGCTGATTATCTCAGATATCCAGGATTGAGTGATTCTCTTGGATCCAGGATCGAGTGATTCTCCTGGACTCACCAAAGGACTGGTGAGGATGTCACAGATATTCAGGATTGAGAGATTCTCCTGAAATCCAGGATCAAGTGATTCTCCTGGACTCACCGAAGGACTGGTGAAGATGATACACTGAGACTGTGTGGACAAACTTCATTATGCATAGAGATGATGGAGACAGAGTAGAGTACAAGATGAAACCCAGATGATCGTGATGCTGATGAAGACCGAAGAATACCTTCCTTGTTGAGAGGGAGTGTTGGATTTTGTACAACTTCGGAAGATATTATTCTTTATATTTTATTGTACTTTCATTGTACTTGTTATACCTCCTAAGGGGAGAAGAACCTTATGTAAACACATGAAAGAATCAATGTAAGCCTTGGGGTGCAAAAGGAATTAATAAAAAGATTAAAAATAAAATATTTATTGCCCCGAAGACACGTTGGCCCCATAAGGGATTTTCTGGTTTTAGCACTTGTATAAATATGAGGTTAGTGCTCCTCATTTATTCATTTCTCACACTTGAGAGTGGCGCATCACTTGGGAGAGGAGAATTTCGCATCACCTAAAGGAGGAGGCTGATTTCTAGGGTTTCTATTTGTGGAAAACATTTCCACACTTTCTATTCTCATTTGTACTCTGATCTCAGAATTATCATCTCTCTGTGAAGGTTGCTGGGTTTTCTCCCTATTGGGTTTCCTAAGGTAAACTCTGTGTTGTTGTTTTGTGCTTTGTCTTACTTCTAGTGATCTTGGGTAATGCATTTATGTTTTATGCTATGAATGTATGAAATTTAACAATATATTTTTTCCAGATTCCAGTATATTTTTCAGCCAGTCCTTTACACTGAGATGCTTGAGATGAGCATCTATTATGGATCACTCCTATGATTATGAGCAGCAGTATATTCCTTTGCCATGACTGGGTCTCAAGAAACTCAGATTAGATGACCGATGTAGCCATTTTTCCATTACAGAGCAGTATGCAGTGCCCAGAGTTGCAGCAACAGGTTCTCAGTGGTCAAATGACATTTCAGATGTAGTGCACAGGTATATGATCCAGCAGGTATTATCTTGTGTTCTTGGTTATATTGCTTTTGTAGTCATTCTAGTGGCATGTTTTAGCATTTAGTGTCATGATCTGGCGATCATATATATACATATTGGACTTGGTTGGTATTATGTATTTATCTAGTGTCTTGCACAGATGTTAGAGGTTCTTGTCTATACTCATTGGTTTCACCCTCCTAGGAGAATGGAGGTGATCATTCCCACCATTATTTGGCTTGCTAGTATTGGCATCATTTTCACTATATCCATCCATCCATCCATTACCTTCCAGTAATTGTTTTACCTTGACTTACCACTTGACTTGTGACATGGAGGACTTTCCCCCACTCTAGCCTCTTTGTTGGATAAGCTTCCCTGTTTAACTTGTGTCTCGGCTCTGAGTTGCCTAAGTTGTGTTGGCTAGACTTGAAACAGATAGTACTACCATCATTACATGTATCTGGAAACATTATTGTATATCTTAAATGAAAGCCCATTCTAGAATGTGTTTTTCAACACACGTGAATGAAAGGCATGTGAAATGAATGTAAATCCAAGAATGTGTTTCTCAACACACACAGATCAAAAACCCTAATAAATGTAAATCCAAGAATGTGTTTCTCAACACACAGGGATCA
Source organism: Larix kaempferi (assembly GCA_027924585.1). Lineage (NCBI taxonomy): Eukaryota > Viridiplantae > Streptophyta > Pinopsida > Pinales > Pinaceae > Larix > Larix kaempferi. The sequence continues at coordinate 8,181,610 of BSBM01000438.1, forward strand.
AAAACCCCAATAAATGTAAATCCAAGAATGTGTTTTTCAACACACACAGATCAAGGCTATGGAAATGAATGAAAGGCCCAAAAAGCAATGGTTAAATGTATGCTATATCTAATGAAATGCTAGCCTTATACTATAATGATTTATTCCTCATTAGCCTGCGGATTGTGATATGAGATGGAGCAAGGGATAGCTAATTCTAAGTGTCCCCCTAGAGTCTTGAGTTACAGTTGCCTGGCACCTGGTCATGGCGGCTCTAGAAAATATCATCACGGAGCTGTATGAGTTTGGATGTGAGTTGTAGGCATCTGTCAAGGTTGAATAAGCACTTCCCAAACAACTTACCCATTTGTGAGACACTGCCATCCCCTGTGTTATTGCTTGTCCAACATATGCTTTAGTGTGTATCCCCTTTCCCACTTCCGAAGTGTCAGAGTGTAGTCATTACAGTCATCCTTTAGCCTAACCTTGCATTTATAGACCCTCACCCATCACTAGCAAATTGATCGCCGCCATGAAGTGAGTATAGTCTTGAGGTTTTAGTCTGAGCTATTATTATTATTGAAATCCTGAATATCTTGTTTCAGATCGCCAGTGAAATGATTACTTATGTTTATATTGCCATTGGAATGACTTATGAAGCATGCCTTAACCAATTACAACTTGCACCACTTTGATGGTTTTGCTTGGATCATATTATGGGTCAGTTTGATTTGGTCAAACCCAATTTGACCAAAGTCAACCACAGGACATGAGATGAGTTAGACATTGGATGATAGCTATTCATTATAGGTGGTCTATTGTTGGTCACCAGATGGTTCCATGCAGTTTCACAGGCTCAGATAGTGATCTGTGGTATTTTAATGATTTTGATCATTTGCAGATTACTACTATTTTTATTATGTTCGTGCATGGTATTGATTTTATAGGATAATCCAGTCATCCATATGGTGTATGAGTATGCATCTCTAGTGCATTTGGGCTCTCTGAGTCCATTGGGACAGTCAGTTTTCAGTTTCGTGCAGTTTCAGTTGGTATATGTCTCAGTTTATCACTTCAGTGCAGATTTGCCATTAAAAATGGCCTGTCAGAGCAGGTGTCATGGTTTGATTGGTTCACCTAGAGCGCTACAGAGGGAGTATGGGGACCAGCCACTTGTTTTTACTATATTTCCATTCTCCCAGACAGGTTGGTGCAGTCAAATTTGGCCCCCGAGTGACCAAGCAGAGAGATATAGGCATTTTTATCTTTTGCAGGTGATCTACAAAGGCATAAAAAATGGTAAAATATAGCTACAAAGGAATTCGATTTGGGCCACTAAGGCAAGGAAATGGCATAGGAATGGTTTTGATGTTGTGTAATGAATGTCTCCCCACACCCTCCAGAGCAGTTGCATTAGTCCAGTGGGGCCCTCACATCATTCTTCGACACATTTTTATGGTTTCATGGTGCCTTTGGAGGCTCACGACTTTCCCTAGTGGGCATGATTTTTGTATTTTGATGAGTCATGTTATGTTATTGTTCCATGGGGACATACTAGGGAGATAATATATCACTCCCTAGACCCAGCATGAACTTCATGTTATGTTTTGAGTCACTTCATGACGGCGTCCTCCCTAGGGCGAATCGACTATGTGGGTATATTATATTTTTGAGTTGATCCATGCACTTTATGTTGAGCTCATCTCAACCATTGATTAGATTACTGTATCTTTTAATCTTAGCCACTCATTAAAAGGTGGTTAGGGTTTTGGTCTCTCCCATAGCTATAAAAGGGAGAGACCCTCTCATTGTAAAGGGACCTTTGGCTCTTGGAATTTGATAATAAAGAAATTATTTGCAGGTACTTTCGGATCTTCTTTGATGTGATGTTCTTAGATATTGATAAAGTCTATTATCACCTAGTATTTGGAGTTTTGTGGTGAATCCAAAATATTTGTGGAAACAGTGTTTTTGTCTATAGGAGGGCAACTTCACTTGGGCGTTTTTGTAGGGCATCCTCAACTCGCTTCACTTGGGTTTGCTTGTATCAGGGGGTTTTCAATAGCTTCCATTGTGATCTTTGAATTCATCTTGACATGTCTCTTGTTGCATTAGTCTTTTTATCTTGATGCTTCAAATCTAACTTAGGTAGTTCGTTGTGCAAGAGAGGAGGGCGCATTGTCTTCTTGGGGAAAATCGATTTCACTTGGACACTCACTCAAACTACTTCAAATTTATCGGGGAAGGAATAGATCATCCGTATCAAGGCATCTACAAGATTTTCCGGGGTAAGATCTACAGGTTTGTCATTTATTTTTGGGTTCCAATCCATTGGCCATTTCATTTTACTGTTCAAATCCTCACTAAAAATAATCGGAAAATTCTCTGGCTCAAACCACCTCGCATTTTGGCAAAACATTTATGGGTTTTTCACCTTAGGCAAAACCAAGGTGGGTTCTCAAGGGCGTCACCCTTGGAGGACTCCTTGTGGCCATTTCCCTAGGCATTGGATCTCCTTACCCTTGCGCATTAGCTGAGCTGACCGATTTTCCTGTGATTTGATGCCCTTTCTGAGACTTGTGTTTTTTGATACTGTCATACTTGTCATTCATGTTTATCCAAAGGTACTAGATAGCCCCAGTCTTGTTCCTAACCTCCCTGCATTGGACACGGTTCCCAAGGTAGTGGATTTTTATATCATTGGCTAATACCCTTGATCCTGGATCTGTTAATTAAACTCATAATTCACTCGTACTATCATATTGGATCAAAACTACATCTCTTGAGCCTCTTGATCCAAACAATAACTCACCTTCTGACCTCATCCATAGATCTAAGGTTTATCATACCTAACACCTTACATACTTTCTTGTTTGATTTGATCTGGTGTCTTGGTTAGATCTCTCCTGTCAGGAGTTGATCTAGGTCTCCCCCATTGTTGTCTTGGGCTTAGACAACATCAAGTGAAGAGTGCCTCGATTGGCGTGACAACCAATCCTTTGGGAGTTAAGGGCCTCTTGGTTCACCTCTTTGGTTGCCTATCCCCTCTACCATCCTTACGGATCCATCCTTAGGGGCAACTACAAGTTTGGTGATAACAGGACACTCTGGAGAAGTATGAGTGCATGGACTCAGACTTCAAAATCTTCACTCCCTTGAGTTGATTTCTCAAAGTCATCTTCCAATTAATATTCTTCCCTTCAAATAGATTGGTCAGGGTATTGAACATCTCTTTTGGGGTCTTCTTGGAAGACACTTGGGGGATCAAGTGATCTTTGATGGAATCAACAATGATCCTCTTTACCTTGACCATATTCTTCTTATGCATTGCTTTGGCTTCATCTCCCTCTAGTTCTGTAAGTCCTTCCTTTATAAAGTCTTCTAGGTCATGTTCTTCAAGGATGAGCATGACTCTATACTTCCATGCCTTGAAGTTCTCAGCGCCCTCAAGCTTATCATCAAGCTTGGTATTGCTTATCATTTTGATATAATGAGTACTTCAAAGGGAGATAGAATGGATTTGAGACTTACCAGAAAAGTCGTCCTTTTTTTAAAACTGCTTCTACCTTGACCTAGGGTTTGTCAGAGAAACCCTAATTTTTTGACTTCGAGATTTTAGAAAACTGATTGAATGAGCAAATTCTCCTCCTCAAGGTGAGTTGAGAAAAGTGCTCCTTCTCCCAATTCTGTGAGCAGATGATCCAAAAACTTGATGCCCTAGTTCTCTCGGGCTGTAGTGGGGGACCCAAAAATGAAAATTCTCAAAATTGAAATCTGCTTCGACAGAAAGATGCACCCTAGTGAGGTGAGTTAGATGCACCCTCTTTTTTAGTTGATCTGTGGAGGGAGCTCCCGGAACAAGAAGCCCTAGCTTCTGCAGTTACAGAGGCTACACAATGTTTTCTTTCAGGCCCGCTCTAATACCATGTTAGTTTTTACTTGTTTAGCATATAACATTAAACAATCTATCACTGAAAGAAGTACAAGCACAGCAAGAACACAATGAACACAATATTTCTCTCAGGGAAACCACAAGGGAGAAAACCTCGGCGAAATCTTCCAAAATATAGAATTCACAAAGTACAAAATAAACCCCAAGCAAAATCAGTTTCTCCTCCACTTGTGCGAACTTCTCTCTCTCTCTCCTATGCGAACTTGTGTGAGTGAGATGAGTGAATACAAATGAGAAACTCATCCTCTATTTATATTCTTCCGTTGGAGTGACTTTTCCCCAACTAGGCCGACTTCACCTTACTGACTCCGACCTCTCACATACATAATATAATAATATTTTCTGGGTTCTTCTAGGCCGACACAAGACCTAGGGTTTACATTGACTCTTTCAATGACTCTTACATTATTAATTACATCAATGACATCTCTCGAAGGAGGAATAAAATAATACAATAGACAAGTACAAGTAGAATATCTTTCGCAATTACATTTCTTTAACATGGCTTACGTATCAAAGTATGTTATTTCCCCTTGCGAGCATCTTGCTTGGGCCTGTGGGAAATCAGAAACGATTGTAGCCACTTCTTCAATTTTCCACATTTAAGCTAATAACTCGCTCAATCAAATATACAACCCCTCACATAGTGAAAATCCGGCACTACAAATAATTAAAATTTGTGTGGGGGAGATTTCTCAAAGAAAGCGGGAACAACTGGGAGGCGACCTCAGGGCACAGGAACACCACCTTAGAGACTCCATTCCAGCCCGCACGTTCTCATGAGGAGCCACTATCTTTTAATTTCCGGACATTCCTCCCTGTACCTCACGGTATCTCGGGAGTCCCCCTTTTTCCCTAACTAATTTCAAACCATTAATAATCTAAAAGTAACCAAGAAGCAATTGCAAAACATTTCCCTTTCAGCAACAACTTTATATCTTGTTTTGACTCCATAAGGCACTGGTCCACAACACATTATTTATTTGCTTTATATTATATCACTGTTGTGCTATTTTTTGATAGTCATTTCATTTGTGCTGGTGAAAGTATTTTTATAAACTATTTGCAAATCATCTTGGAACCCTTTTAGTCAAATCATAAAACTCCTTAAACAACAACATTAACCAATTCACTGAAACATTATAATTGCCTTAGAAACATTCCATAGGGACTACCCCCCTTGGTTTCGTTAGGAGTTTGGCCTAAATGGAGGAGTCAAGATCAGGTGACAGACTTGACTTGAGACTTTCCCCCAAGAGCGCACCGAGCAGTAGCATAGATTTCTGCTGCGTTAATTAGGTGTGCAATCCGGCAGCAACAATGTTCATTTGAATTTTTTTCTCTAGAACTTTCCCTTTGGTTGACCTTGAAATCAACCCAGCCATTAGAGAGCAGCTAGTTTTGTGCACTACAAACCTAGCCCTTCCAAATCTTTCTTAAGAAACCCTCATGCGATCCTTGGTTGACCCTATTTGTCCATTTGGTAAGACACTAGTCTCCAATCCCTTCATCATCTTTAACTTTTCTAATAAATATGTATGACTTAAACGTCGTGACTATTAATAAAGGAACCCCTTAGAATTATATTTATACTCAAGGATCCCACCTCATTGTATCTATCATTCAATTATTCATTTATATATTATATTTTATTTCCAATTGGAATACTTAATTATAAACTTAAAAGTTTATAACACTCACTTATGAATGCTATGAAAATAGGAGGTAGTTGCTCTACTATTTCAAAGTTGAGCTTAAATCTGTACATTCTACTGGTGTCTGATCATGAATGTTGCTTCATTTTGAATAAAAAGGGAATAAACCAGGCAGAAATTCGTTGAAAGCATCAATTGTTTGACAAAATAGTATATAGATAAGCCAACAATGAGATTTTAAAATATATCAGTTAATTGCATTAGGGTCTTGAATTTGGCTCTGGCAGAGTTAAAAGGATGTTAACTCTTTTCACATAGATGATCACCAAGCACTCAAGAAGAAAAACATATTCAAACTGAATTCCTAGGTACAATCCCCTACAAAGGTGCAAAGTACCTGTACAAAGTCACACCACTGATCAAGCAATCGAAATTTTCCAGCCAATACCAACCTCCAGGCCTCTATAGCTGTGCTGAGATCTGCAAAAAAGAGACAAAATGCTATAGATATGTGGTGCAAAATTCAACTTGTCAATCATTGAGCCTTGCGAGATGAAAGAGGAAACCAATGCCAGCACACCCTTCCCAATATTCCTACTCCATGTCCACAAGATATGAACAAGCTCACCTGACCATCTTAAGGACTCAATTGGGCGAGCTCTCATTTAATAGGATAGATTCAGAAAATCTTGCTGGTAATGATGATCTGGGTACTTCTTAATTACCTAAATCCCTATTTAATAATCCAGATAAGAGATGAGAGTGGAGGCAAAAGCTTTTTCTTTTCCAGGTGTGAAGCACATTGCTTCTCTCTATTGCATAGCCCCATCTTTTTCTTTGACTCGTTGGTGGAGAGGATAATGTGGTCACTGGTCACAGTTCCAAGTGAAAAATGAACTCTCTGCCAGTCCACTAATTGTTCTCTACAGCTAACAAAAATAAGAGATATGAATAGAAACAGATAGATCTTCAGTATATAACACTTACCAAGGTTTTTTTGTCCAGGTTCACAGCAAATAAAGAAGACAAACCGATAGAACAATGCAAATCGATAAGAATCCAACTGTACAAGCAATAGCAACAGTTGAGAGGATCCATCACAACCACTGCTTTAAATAAACCAAATGAGAGTCGATGTAAAATCAAAATATATTTACAACACTCCTTTGGCATTTTACAACCCCACACAAAATAGAGAAATAAAGGGAGTGTTTCATAGACACCATCAACTGCTGATTTGAATCAAGCTGGGACTTAAGAGTGCGAAGACCACTAAGTGCAGAGTGCCTGTAAATGAAAACAACCATTTATCATCAAAAAGACTGTACAAATGTCAAACGAAACAAATATGAGGACAGTAAACCAGTTCAAAAAACTAGAAAAAGGTTCTACTAAAATATAACTCAACATTACTCAATAATATCAAAATCAGCATACATGATTTGCAATTTTCCATTATCCTACTTCACAAAATTCATTTTTCTAACACCCAAATTGTAGTACTAACTATCCATCCCATTGTAATATAGATTCTAGATATGAATTATGTTGGAGTGGAAACTCCACCATCATTCGGGTGGACACTGGAGTGTCCACTCAAATAGTTGGGACAATTCTAAACTCCAACACAGTTCATATCCAGAAACTGTTACGATTATGACAAATTGTGAAAACCTACATACTGAAATATCCATCATATTGTCTAGAAGTGGCATGCATAAGCTTACACACTGCTAAATCATTGCCAATTTGAAAGTCTGGGAAAACCTCAACCTCAAACCTATTGACCACTTTGAGACCACAAAAAGTCATGGGAAAGAAGAATTATATAATGGACCACCTCCATGTATGTGATTTACACAAAATGTAAGGAAAAAAGAACCATGTTATGCTCTCAATAACAATATGCAAACCAAAATCAGAAATAGAAAACAGTTCTCTCAAGTTTCAACATTCCACTATCTACCTTCCAAAATGCATCCATACTTGTACTTGTTACCATAGTAGCATAATTCGGCTGTATTGGTATTTCTGAAGTTCATGTATGGAAATTCGGAACAAATTCGAATTCGTCGAATATTCGTGTAGGTGTCATACGGATACAGATTCTTACTAGTAGACAATTAAATTTTAAAACCGATTTAAAAAAAAAAAAACTTTAATTATTTAAACACTATAAAACAGAAATACAATTCAATTTCATACCTTCTTATTAAATAATTATTAATTACTAGTTATCGTCTCTCACACTCCCCATTTTTTTAATATATGTTTGATTTTATTCTATGAATGTGTATGTGCATTTATGGTATATTTGTGAATATTTGATTAAAAGTATTATATATAAGCAGTCTACTTTCGTATTTTATTCGTACTAAATTTTTTCAGTACGTATTTTTTCCGTATCAAATCGCATTTGTATCCGTATTCGTACTCAAATTATGCTACTATGCTTGTTACCACCCAACTTGTACCTAAGTGGAAAACATCCCAACCCATGGTGTTAATTTTTCACTTTGTTTAGCATAATAACATTAAACAATCAAGGGAGAAACCCCCGGCAAAACTTCCTCAATATAGATTTCACAAAGTACAAGATAAACCCCAAGACAAAATCAGCTTCTCTTCTTCTTGTGCGAGCTTCTCTCTCTCTCCTATGCGAACTTGTGTGAGTGAGATGAGTTTATACAAATGAGCAACTCATCCTCTATTTATATTCTTCCGTTGAGGTGACTTTTCCCCAATTGGGCCGACTTCTCCTAACTGACTGGGCCGACTTGTCAATTACATAATATAATAATCTTTTATGGGTTCTTCTAGGCCAACACAAAACCTAGGGTTTACATTGACTCTTTCAATGACTCTTACATTATCAATTACATCAATGACATCTCCCGAAGGAGGAATACAACAATACAATAGACAAATACATTTAGAATATTATCCGCGGTTACATTTCTTTAACACATGGGTACAAGATGTTACCAACTATTTTGTACAATAGTTGAACTTCTAGTGAGCCGCCAGCTTTATGAACATGATACATGTTCATCTTCAGAGTTCAGAAGTTCATAAGTCATTTTCAGGGCAATTTTTGCCCCTTTTGTAATAAACTGCATGTTCATACCCCCTTCGGGGAATTGTAATAAGTTGGTCTAAGCATGGTCCTTTTATAAAAGACTTGGCTTACCTTAGACTTAACCATCAAGGTGATACTCTAGAATGTTTTTTCCTTAGGAATTATACATTACTCTTCAGTGACTTATAATTCCTGAGTTTTTCACTCATACCTCCAAAACTGGAGTATTTACCATGGTGGTTGAACCTAAGGAGGTTATTAAAGTCTTCATGTCTAGGACTTTTTACATGCTAGCCATCTAAATTGAGTCGTATGGACATGCACTAGGTCCCCTAGGAGTTTGAGTCGATTCCGACAAAAATAATTTTTTTCGTAAATTAGACCATTTTTAATGGTTAAATTGGAAAAATTCAAAATGTAATAAAAGTGTCGTCTGGAGGCGGAATTTGGCGTGGGGAGGCTCGTTTTGACACTCAAAGCGTCCTCTTTACCCTAGTGCCCACTTTCTCCTAGTTCCGGGCGATTACGTCGCCTCTGGGAGCAGTTTTCATTAAAGATGCGACAAATTGGCATTTAATTGCTAAAAAGGAGAAAATTGCACCAATGACAAATAAAAAAAAATCAAATAAGGATTAAAAAAATCATATGGAAGGCTGGCTTAATGTTTCAATAGGGTGTACGACCACCTTGGGAAAATAAAGCACATGCCAAAATTGAGTTAGGATAAGCGAATGGAATAAAAGGTTCACATGAGCCTCCTTCATGTGGGCAGCTTCCCCATGGTTGCATGTGCGCATTGGTGGTGGGCGATGTTTCCTAAGAGGGGGGCGTTGTTTACAATGGAGAGGGGCGTCCCTCTCATGAGGTGGCAACCACCTCATCCATCTACCAACCAAGAGCTCCAAGCTTTCAACATATGCATGGGTCTCTCCACAATTTGTGAGATTCGCCCTCTCCTTCAAGCTCTCGCCCTCTCCTCTTGTAAATCTATAAAAGCAAGGCCCTTGCTCCATCACATAGTGTGGAATTTTTGCAAGGAACCTTTGTTGTACTATTTTGTAAATGCTTTTGCTATTTGGCAAGCAAGTTTGGAATAAAGTGAAGACTTTGGAGGTCTAAATGGTGCAAAATCTCATGGTGTATGCTTGAAACGAGGTGATAGTTGTCTAATTTAATCTTCTTTATATGCAAGGTTATTAACTTAGAAGGATTTCTATAAGTCCATACAGTAGACATTTGAGGTTTTCAAATTGTTTGCTTGTGCTAGATCGTCTTAGATTTAAAAGTAGCAAGTTGTATTCAGTTATACTAATGCTCTTTTAGTTTTATTTGATTTATCACACTATATTTGATCTTGTGTTAAAGGTTGCTTGAGTTGTGCAGATCATCAAAAGCGAAGTAGGATTTGGAGTTCAGCTGCTTCTTCTTTCTCTTTGCTCCTTTGTTTACAAAGCTAATGAGTTTTGCCCTACAAGATTTTCCAAAGTTATCTCGTTATTCAAGCTTGGGCTTGAGTTTCTTCTCTCCACCCTCTTAAATTTAAAATCAAACTCCTCTTCTATTTTTTGTTGTTACAAAAGAGAATTGCTCTACTTCAAAAGTTTCATCTTTCATGCATTCGCTCTATTTCATGCAAGTAAAACACTAGTTTAAAGGCTGATCTTTCATAGTTTATTTGTTAGAATGCATTAGGATTTACTTGTAAAAAAGTCTCACATATTTCAAGTGCATTCGCTCTTCCTTAAAGTAGTGCAAAGTTTAAAAGTTTTCATCTTTTATAGATCTGATTTTTAAAGCTTCCATCCTTAGTATCTAGATATGATTTTTTAAAAGCTTTCATCCTTTGTTGATCTACTTTGTGTTTATTTGTTTATATACTAACAATTCTAACTCTTTAACTAAGTCTTTGTTCAAAGCTCTTATCGACAGGAAAGCAAGAGGGCAAAGCAAAAAGCCCAAAGGCTAAAGCGAAAACAAGAAGAGCAAAGCAAACCTAAAGGGCACAAAAACTTCTATCTTCCTCCTTCTTCATCCCTATTTCTATCCTTGTTCCTTCAAGAGGATTAACACCATTTCATTTGTAAAGCATAAATAAAGAGCAAGTGGGATTACGGCTCCCACAACCTTCTTACCCCATTTGGGGGAAGCCTGTATCATCCTTTGAGTTCTTTTCATTTGATTTATACCTACACAAGTTAAATAGTTGTTAGTTTAGATTAGTTTCAATACTTTTCATTGATTTAGTCTTTGTTTAGTTAAATCTTTTATTTTATTGCTTTGATATAAAACTACTAAAAGGAACCCAAAGTCTCTTGAATCTCACTGCAAAGTGGATCAAGAGCACTCTCTATCGGAGAGTCTTAGTTTTGTTTAGTTGCTTAGATTTACTTTTTTTATTTGATATAAATTGTTTAAAAAGAACAAAAAGTCTCTTGAATCTCACTGCAAAGTGGATCAAGAGCACTCTCTGTCAGAGAGCTTTATTTCATTAAGTTGTCTTAGATTTATTTTTCATTTCAAAATCTCTGGAATCTCACCATAAGGCGGATCAAGAGTGCTCTCTGTCGGAGAGTCAATGGCTCTTATGTTCATCATTTAATAAAATTGGAATGAACCTATTTACTATGCTGCGTATGCTCTGCCCATCAGCAGTTCTTCAAAGTTGTGGGATACCAAGAAACAGTTGTAGCTTATATAATTTCCTCACATTTAATCTAACTTCAACCTAATAAAATAAACTCCCAAGAAAACCAACAAAAATCCGGCGTTGATCGCTACAGTCAAAAGTGGGCAAATTCTACCTGGGGACACGGGAACCACTGGGAAGAGACCTCAAAGCACCAGTTAGACTACATCCTTGTTGGTGTAGTGTTGAACACCGCTCTCGAGACTCCGTTCCAACCCACATGTCCTTGTACGGAGCCACTTAGACTGTATTCCAGACATATCTCCTGTACCGAAAGGTATATCTTGGAGATCCCCTTTCCCACAATAATCCACCTCACTTCCAAAATTTACAATAAAATTTACCAAGATACATTTGCAAAACATTTCCAAGCACTCCAAGCATTCCAAAGACAATGACTCCATTGGCACTGGTCATTCAACAACGGCAATTGTTCAATCTTTTTATATGCTTATTATCCATCTTGAAATTGTTGTCATTTATTTTATCATATCATGCTGTGGATGCTTCTTTAAATTTATAAATTATCATCATTTATTTTGTGGATGTGCTTTATCTTGCAAATCTATACTTGGATATAATTTTGTTGCAAATTGCCTAAAACTCCTAAAAAACACCCATCCCAATCCATAAAAACACTCAAAAACACTTAAGAGCCTTAGTAACTCTTTTTTAGGGTCTACCCCCCTTGGATTCGTTAGGAGTTTGCCTAAACGGAGGAGTCGGGATCAGGTGACCACACCTGACTCTTTGCTTTCCCCCAAGGCCACACATTCCCAAAGCAGCTTCGAAAGATTTTTGTTGTTCTGTGCACATCAACAGGCAACACAAGCCAAAGGCAACCTTGGATCAGTTGTCAATCTCACCACACAACCTACCCCTTCTCTTTAACCCAACTCTCAAAATCCAAGAGAGGCTTCCCTAACTAAATAATGTTACTTTAAATGAATGATGAGAGTTAATTTTTCCTTAAGCAAGATAGAAATGAAATAGAACTAGGTAATTAAGATGCCAAATGAATCCACAAGTAAAAGATATGCTCAATGATAGTACTTAGATTCAAATGGAAATGCTTCAAATTGTCAAGCCTAGAATAACTCCAAAGATGAATAATTTTATTGATCGTAAATGCCATATCTATACTAAAGGAGAGGTGACCTTAGGCCTTGTTGCCGCCGGATCGCACACCTGGTTAACACAGCAGAAATCTTTGCTACTGCACAGTGCACCCTTGGGGGTAAGTCTCGAGTCAAGGCTGTCACCTGATCTTGACTCCTCCGTTTAGGCCAACTCCTAACCGAATCCAAGGGGGGTAGTCCCTATGGAATGTTTCTAAGGTTAATAGAAAGTTAATTAAAGATTGTTTTTAGGAGTTTTTTAGGGGGTATGATTAAACTGTCCAAGTTTGTTGCAAAAGACTTAGGGAAATGCTTTCAATAGCAGAAAATAAACAACCACCACTAGCATAAAGAAGGATTAAGCAACAATTTACTGATATGATATTGAACAAATGTAAAATATGTTGTTGCTAGAGACCAGTGCCAATGGAGTCAATATATATAATAGCTGCTACTGAAGGGGAAAGTTTTTCAAGTGTATCTTGGTTGGTTTTAAATTATTAAAGATTGAATTTTGTTACAAGAAAAAGGGAAACTCCAGATATACCGTGAGGTACAAGGACCAATGTCCGGAAATTGAGTGAAGGTGGCTCCTCACGAAGACGTGTGGGCTGGAATGGAGTCTCTAGGGCGGTGTTCAACACTACACCAGTAAGGGTGTATCCTAACTGTGCCCTAAGGTCGCCTCCCAATTGTTCTCACTTCTTCTAAGGAATTTTCCCACGCAAAACTAAATGTTCTAAGTGTCGTATTTTCACTATGTATGGGGTTGTTACTTTTATTAAGATGAGTTTTTAATTAAAATGTGAGAATTAATATTGTAAAAATTTGATCCAGAGATCACTACTCCCTCTGGATCGCCCTGAGATCTCAAGCGGTATGAGTCTCGATATCAATACAATATTAATATGAACTCAAACATCTAGATCTGCATTTACCAACTGAACAATATAAATGCAATCATACATAAACAACAAATGTACCCTGGAACCCTTTCGGGAGAAACCAGCAAACTATGGGGCTATCTTCTTTCTCGAGCCCAGAGCATATAGGAGAAGAGACAAGTACAATACAGGGTGTTGTCCGCCGAGATGCACACCAGCAGCATAAATCTTTCGAAAGTTGTTCCCTCACTACAAGTGGGGAAGGTGTGGCCTTGGGGGAAAGCAATGAGCCAGGTACTGTCACCTGAATCCCAGCTCCTCCGTTTAGGCTAACTCCTAACGAAGCCAAGGGGGGTATTCCCTACAAAGAGTTTAACTATGGTTCAATGTGTTTTTAAATGTTTTTAATGTGTGGTGATGCGGATGGGTGTTGTTTAGGAGTTTTTTGAATGATGATAGACACAATGATACTTTGAATAAGATAAAGATAAATGAGCAATCCATGTTGCAATTTAAGATATGAGATACACTGATTCACAACCACTTTAAGAATCTTTAAATACAAGTCACTCACATATGGAAATTAACACAAGTACTCCGGATAGATAATAAGCAAATAAAATATGAGATCAAGGACCAGTGCCTTATGGAGTCAAAAATAAATGCTTGAGTGCTTGGGTTGCTTAATACAGGTGTTCGAGAGACCGGAAAGTAATACTTTCAGTGGCTATTCACAGTGATCTGACGGATCGTCCAGTTATCAAGAGGATAAGTGTCCAATGTTTAAACCACCCTCGAAGTCTGAACAACGGCACTCCGGCTCCACCTCTCAGAATAGCACTTTAAGTATTTATCGAAAGGCAACGCCGGTTCATTGGTTATGGGGTGAATTTTATTATGTTATAGAAGTTTATCAGATCGAACACCTTTCTGAGTACTAGCCCAACCCTTTCAGGTTGGCAGAGCATACGGGTGTTAGATAGCAACCAAGATAAATTATTATGGGGGTGTGAGTTGAAATATTTTATTGCTGTTTAAGCACACATTTCAACTCTCCGATAGAGAGTGCTCTTGACTTTGTCTTATGACAAGGTTCAAGAGACTTATTTAATCTAATATGCCTAATGCAAGGGGAAATGCAAACTAAAAATGCTCTCCGACAGAGAGTGCTCTTGACTTGGGTTATTTCAAGTTCAAGAGACTTTGTTCTTTATTATAATAGATGCAGTCTGCATAAAAGAAAAGTGCTCTTTCTGAAGTAAAATAACTGATAAAAGATGATAACAGAAGTACGCTTTCTAAGGCCAAGATTAACCAACTAAATAAGAAATAAACACAAGGTGGGATCAAACTCCGAACAGGGTGACCACTAGAACCACCAGTCCTTGAGAACTTCCGGCTAGCTGAATTTCGACAAGGAGTCTAATGGGGATAGAGAAGCCGCCACAAAATAATGTGGCCCTCGGGATGAAATCCCAAGGTTGCAAACTCAAGTCAAAACTTGGAAGAGAATTTAATCTAAGTACAGAAATTGAACTTTAATCTAGATGACTTGAAGTAAAACTAATCTAAGCATGCATGAAACAAACTCCCCCAAATGAGGAAGGAGGAAAGATGTGTGGGAGGCCTTATCCCACCTAGCCTTTTTATTAAACAGAATTACAATTGCCTTGGGAATCTAACCCTTGCAAGGTCTTTTATGAAAGGTAAGATAACTATGGAAAAACAATACAAGATAGAGCTCTTAGGAGCTTTTACAAAAGGAGAATGTGATCTTCTTGTTTTGGATCATCCTTATGGTTTGCTTGATATTTTCTTAGGGTAAAGACCTTCTTGTTCATCAAAGCCTCTTGACTTTCTTCTTCTTTGAAACACCTACACAAATTCAAATGATCTAACAAGGCACCCTTTAGCGTTAAAGAAAACAATAATAAAATTTGAAACTAGCTAAGTCCTAGATCTAAATCTATATGCAAGATCCTAAATGCAAACTTCAAAACACCTTCAAGTGAGATCTAAAATGCAAGCTTTTAAGACTTTTCAATGAGATCTAAGCTAGAAATTTAAACAAACAAATGTAAAATCTAGAGCCCAATTATTTAAAACATAAATCTAAGTATGAACTAACTTCAATGCTAACCAAAATTATGTTTTGCCTTTTCTTTGTGTTTGTGCTTTTGCAAATGGACGAGAGGAAGTGGCTGCCCAAGAAGTGGAAGATGGGACAGCCAATGACAAGAGGACGGGACAGCCAATGACAATAGGATAGCAGCAGTGAAAGAGAAGGGAAAAAGGGGGCAGCTAGGGCACACTTTTCAAGACTGTTTTTGGGGACTTTTGGGAGGCTAAAACAATGAGCAGAGATGAGATAAAGGCAGCCAATGAAGTGGGAGATGGGACAGTCCAAGAATAGTCACTTAATGGGCAGCGGACAGACACTTATTTGGCAGCCAAAGGGCAACGTAAAACGATAAGGGAATGAAGAGGAAGGACAAATGGAAGAGAGGAGCTAAGGGCTAGCGAATCAAGGTAAAAAAGTCAAGGAGAAAAGGTGATAGCTTGAAGAGGTAAGCTTAGGGTAACCAAGGTAGAATAAAGTTTTCATGGATGGAAAACTTGAGAAGAGCTCTTCCTAGCCTTCTTAAGATGAAAGATTTTGAGACTCTTGTAGATCCTGCAACCACAAAATGTTAGGCCAAGACTTAAAGATGAAGCATGGGCTTGATGCAACCGAGCTCTTACCCTTCCTCACTTTGGCAACACCTAATCACAACCATACAACTCAAACAACAAGTGAGATGAACAATGCTAGTATGCTAGAAAGATCAAGATTAAATCAACAATGTGTATAACCAACTACTCATGTCCATTTAGATCTTGATAAATTTTGCATAAATAACCAACTTGAACTGCAAATGGTTACTCTATTGTGCTAAAAATAGCCCTCACAAGCTAGCAATTAATCAACTACTACGCATAATTGAGAGAAGGGTTTAGAGAAGATGTCACCTCAACAAGAGATGAATTCACACCAACAAATGAGAGCTCATGGACCTCCATAGTCGAAATCTTTATTCAAAATGTGAAGCAAAAGCTATTACAAAATGTGCATAGTAATCTTGCATCAAAGTATCCATGCTAAGAGAGCCCATGGAGCCTCTCTTTATACAAAAGCCAAAGCTCAATACCCTAATCAAACTTGGCATGATAGAAGGAGCCAAAAAGAGGTCGAACTCCAATCCATGATGGGATTGGAGTGCTGATCATCAAGCTAACTCGAGCTTGTGGTAGATATGATTTGTGATGTGGCCCTCCACATAGGCAAAGGCGCCCATCCCCCTTCCATAGTAAACATCACCATCTTAATTCGTGAATGCCATGTGGAAGACGTGAGCATATGAAGGAATGCGTGAATATTTGAAGGTGAAGCTTGGAGTTTGATGTGATCGTTGGTTGATTGGTAGCTGGTGGGGATGAGGTGGAGCCTCTCCCCATTGGAACCCACGCTCCTTACTTGGAACAAATCGCCCAACACAAACTCGTGAGAATCCCCCCACGTGAAGAGGCCCACAAGGCCCACGCTCACGTCATCCATTCCAATTAATTCGTAACCCAAACTATTGCATGGTATGTGCTTTGACATTCAAATGGTATCCCACCATAAATGTGATTGGAACCTTCAACCTTTGGATTATTCGCTTTAAACAATTCGGCCATGTGAGGAGGCTCACGTTTCTTCAACTTAAATAATCCAATTTCTAATCCTAAGTTTATTTTGGCATGTGCCTTAAACTTTAATGTGGGTCGTACATTACTATGGAACCCACTTCACCCTTTTCCAATGAATATTTTATTCAAATTTGACTTATTTGAATTTTTTCCTCATGGTGCAATTTGTCATTTTCTGGCAATTAAATGCCAAAATGATGCATTCTTAGCGAAAACTGCTCCTGGGGTGACGTAACTTCCCGGAAACTGAAGAATGGGGGTGCTAGGGTAAAGAGGACGCTCTGAGTGTCAAAACGAACCTTCCCACACCCAATTCCGCCTCCGGATGAGGTTTTTATTACTCTTAGAAAAATTCCATTTAAACCATTAAAAAATGGTTTAAATTACGGAAAAAATTATTTTTGCCGGAATCAAACGAAACTCCTAGGGGACCTAGTGCATGTTCATACGACTCAATCGAGATGGCTAACACGTAAAAAATCCTAGACACAAGACTCTAATAACCACCTTAGGTTTTGACCACCATGGGAAATACTCCAGCTTTGGAGGTTCGAGTGAAAAACTCAGGGATTATACGCCACTGATGAGTAGCACATAATTCCTAAGGGAAAAAACACTCTAGAGTATCCCCCAAATGGCTAAACCTACGAATAGCCGAGTCTTTTATAAAAGGATCCCGTTTAGACCAACTTTTTACATTTTCCCCATGGGGGTATGAACATGCAGTTATTACAAATGGGGCAAAATTGCCCTGAAAATGACTTCCAAACTTCTGAACACTGACGATGAACATGAATCATGTTCATAGAACTGGCGGCTCACGAGAAATTCAGCTATTTGTACAAAATAGGTGATAACACAGGGTTACCTCAGTAATCTTTTCAGGCAAACTCAAGATTTGCATGCATCCAGCTGATGCATGCACGGAAGAGATAAGCCCTAACTGGAAAACTGGATCTGAGTGTCCCTGTATCCGCCTCTACCTGATCTATTATTTGTCTCTATCCTCAGCTCTACTTTGCTCGCTCTAAAGACTGCCTTGTGACTGAAAACGTCCTCTTCTACATGCACAAGTGCGCCCTCCCTCCAACAATGAAAGACTCATACTAAATCAGATCTCAGCAGATCTGATCTCTGATCATCACTGATCTTCCTCAATCTCTGAGACGAAGATACTCTGCAAGTTACAGAGACTCAACTGCTCTACCGGATGCAGTAGGAGCTTCTCCCTCCTTGACGAATGCGCCCTC
Source organism: Larix kaempferi (assembly GCA_027924585.1). Lineage (NCBI taxonomy): Eukaryota > Viridiplantae > Streptophyta > Pinopsida > Pinales > Pinaceae > Larix > Larix kaempferi. The sequence continues at coordinate 8,199,942 of BSBM01000438.1, forward strand.
CTTCACATGTGAAGTCGTCCTCCTCTCCCTTGATCTATCTCAGATCAATGGTCTCACTCATGAAGACAGACACCTCCTGTCTTCCTTATAACATCTCCCTGAGAAGTTAGGTTTACCAAAAACCTAAAACAGTTGCATGCAAACCTTTGCAGGCATTTCACTCCAATCATTTTCCTGGTTAATATTTTAACACTCCTCTTAACCAGGAAAGGATTCTGTACCACTCCCATCTTCTCCCTGAAGTATTCAAACTTGGTCTTCATCAAAGACTTCGTCAGAATATCTGCAACCTGCTCATCTATAGAAATGTACTGTAGCTCAACTGCTCCCTTCTGAACATGATCACAAATAAAGTGATATCTGATCTCAATGTGTTTGGATCGATCATGAAACACTGGATTCTCAGAGAGCTTGATACAACTCGGATTGTCACAGTGAATCACCGTAGGCTCCAACTGGTGATAAAATAGAATCACCAACATCTTGCTGGCTTCACAACTGGCTAAGCTAGCCGCCATATATTCTGCCTCAGCAAAGCTCAATGCAACGGACTTTTGCTTCCTGTTGAACCATGACACAACTGCCGAACCCAAGCTGAAGCAACACCCCGAGGTGCTTTTCCTGTCACCTGCATTCCCTACCAGTCTAAATCTGTGAACCCCACAAGCTGGACTTCTCCTTGCCTCACATAATTCAGTCCATACTCTGTTGTTCCACTAATGTACCTCAAAACATGCTTTGCTACTACCCAGTGTACATCTTTGGGTTCTACCATGTACTGAGTCAAGGTGTTGACTGCAAAGCTCAAATCTGGTCTAGTGTTGACCAAATACATCAGGGAACCGATGAGTTGTCTATACTTAGTGGAATTGGCCAACTTACTCTCAGAATCCACTTGCTTCTTCCAGTTGGTCGTCATAGGGGTAGTCATAGGCTTGCAATCCTGCATCTGAAATCTCTTCAGAATGTCCATCGCATACTTGCCCTAACTGAGAAAGATATGCCCATCCTCCTGCCAGACTTCCATCCCTAGGATGTAATGCATCAGCCCTATATCCTTCATCTCAAACTCAAATGCAAGATCCTTCTTGCAATCACTGATGAGTTTCTCTGCTCCTGTCATAAACAGGTCATCTACATAAAACACAAGAATAAGAGGATCCCCTCTCACCACAATGAAGTAGAGATTTGGATCTGCTTCACTCTTTTGAAACCCTAGCTGCTACAAATAGGTATCTATCCTAGAATACCAAGCTCTGGGTGCCTGCTTTAATCCATATAGAGCTTTCTTCAATCTGCACACATGAGACTCTCTTTCAAGTACCTCAAAGCCCTCAAGCTGCTCAATGTAAAGCTCCTCCTCGATGAGTCCATTTAGGAAAGCTGTCTTGACATCCATTTGATGAATCTTCCATCCCATCTCTGCTGCAACTGAAATCACAGTCCTGATGGAAGAATACCTGGCCACAGGAGCAAACGTCTCCTCACAGTCAACTCCCTCTATCCGTGAGAACCCTCTAGCCACAAACCTGGCGTTGTATTTCTCAATGTTGCCATCTATAGCATACTTAATCTTGTAGAGCCATCTAGAGGTGACTACAGATTTTCCTTTTGGTCTGGGCACCACTTCCCAGACATCATTCTTCATGATGGAAGCATACTCTTCCAATATGGCATCTCTCCAAGCCTGCTTTCCTGCTGCTTGTTCGTATGAGGACGGTTCTGACTCACCGATGCTGCTTACTAGAGCTAAGTAACTGCAGAATCTCTGTGGAGCCTTTCTTTCTCTCACATCTTTCTTGGGAGTACCTAGTGCCTGAGCGTCCTTCAAGGTGTCCTGAAGCCACTTGGGCTTTCTCTTCCCTGAAGTGACATCCTGAGATGAGAACTCCTCATCCTCGTCCCAATATCCAGTATGTGAGTGAGAACCTCCAGTTGAGGTGCCAGTAGTTGTTGATCTTGTAGCTCGAGAACCTGTAATCTGGGATCCTGATCTCAGTTGATCACCAACCTAAGATCTTGTGCCAGTCCCTGATCCTGTGCCTGTGGAAACAGTATCTAGTGCATCTGTCACTCCAGATACTTGGGACCCTGTTGACTGTTGAGTAGTACCATGTCCTGTGTCAAGTGGACATGTAGCAACTTGTTGTTTTCCCTTCTCTGACTCACATGACTTCCGAAAGGACCGATCCTCCTCGAACTTCACATCCCGCCTAACAACAGTCTTTTTGAGAGCAGGGATGTAAATGAGATAGGCCTTTGAAGTCTCATCATACCCAACCAGAATTCCTCTTTCTGCAATGGGTTCCAGCTTTGTCCTTTTCTCCCAAGGGGGATGGGGTGTGAGTGTTGTGTAGCCCACTTGCTCTCATTTAATAGATGTTACAATATTTTCTCAAAGAACTGCCTCTTAGTCCATTTAAACTTGGATCTAAAGGCTTACAAATTTATAGAATGAAAGAAAGGTGAAAAAGGGTCCACGGAATGTCTTTTCGACACTTTCTGGCGAAAATTGGCCAGAGATTCCTTCTCTTTTTCCTTGGACCTGCTAAAAACCAGCGAGCTAAATATGCAAAGTTAGTGGGTTAAACATACACAAATGCACAAAAAATTACAAAGTTCATACTAGGAAAAAATTGGGAAATTTTTTGTGCTTCCAATATGAAAAATATGAATCTAGATCTAGTTTTTAAAGTAAAAATTGAAGCTACTCTAGAACTGATATTTATGCTTGATAAAAGAGGATATTTGATTTGCAAAAATGTAGATCTATCTTTGACTAAGCTAAAGCAACAAGTAACCAAGAGATATTTGAAAGTAGAAAGATGATAGAAGGAAACCCTCAAGCTCAAGCTTGATCTTAGAAGATGATGAAGAAGGGAAATTTGTGGACAAGAAACTTGTAGATCCAAAGCTTGAAAATGATGAAGAGAGGGTCGATGCAACCAAACTCCAAACTCCCTTCACCTTGAGGCTTCCTGCAAAGCTTACACAATTCTCAAACAAGCAAGATCAAACTAGTATGCTCATCAATCAAAACAAAGAGAATAATCGTACAACCGAATACTAATATTACTCTTTAAAATCTTGAAAGCATGAACATAAAACAAACAAATTGACAACCAGAAATGCTTGTTCCAATATAGCTAGATCTAATCATTAACTTGCATAAAGAAGAAAGCTTAGAAAGATGTCACCTCAACCAATAGCACATCCATGGAACAAGAGCCACAATAGACCTCCAAAGTCTTCAAATCTTATTACTCAAAAGAACATTCACATGTTACAGGAGCAGAGGTTCTATGACTTCATATCATGGAGAAACAAGCAATAGAGACCTTGCTTAGATAGCATTTGAGAGAGGGAGGCGCACATTCATGGAGAGGGGGGCACATTACTTGAGAAAGGGATCTCAAATCCCACTCCAATCTTTGATTGGTGCTGTTATCACATTTATAGTAGTCGGGGCTACCATCTTCAGATCAGTTTCCAGTCTTTTTTAGCCAGTCCTTTACATTGAGATGCTTGAGATCAGCATCAGATGAGCGTTCATTCCAAGATCACTCTAATTTTCAGAGCAGCCCCTGAGCAGACAGTACAGCCTTGTGTCATGACTAAGTCTCATGATCTCAGATTCAATCAACGATGTAGCCATTTTACCATACAGAGCAATATGCAATGCCCAGATGTGCTGTGATAGTATTTCAATTGACAGTTGATGGTTCAGATGGTTGGTATAGGTATATTGATCCAGCAGGTATATTGATATGCATTGGTTATAATGTCTTGCTCCTTAGCTCATTATGATAGCTTAGCTTGGTATCTTGTGGTTATGATCTGGCGGTCTATATATGTTACATAGATATGTGTGTTTCAATGGTTATCTAGAATGATCTAATTTACTCTGAATATGAAATTCTTCTTAATACTCATTGGTTTACCCTCCTTAGGAGAATGGACGTGATCATTCCACCTTTCATGGATTGCTATTTTTGGCATCACCTTTCACTTTCCTCATCCATTCGTTCTCTTCCACTTCTTGTTTTTACCTTGACTTACACTTTAGCCTGTGATATGGAGGACCTCCCACTTTCGCCTCTTTGTTGGATAAGCATCCCTATTAGTTTGTGTCTCGGCTCTGAGTTGTTGATTGAGTTGTGTTGGCTAAAACCTAAAGCGAATAGTACTACCATCATTACATGTATATGGAAATTATTGTATATCCCTTGTGAAAGCCCATTGAAATTAAACTAAAACTGTGCGTCTAAGCAAAATGGAAAGAGGGCTATGAAATGAAATACCCTGGATGAAAGCTTGAGTAGTTGTGTTTCTAAGCACATGCAAAATCCCCAAAAGGGTTGAATTGAAATGAACTAAAAGCACCCTGGATGAAAGCATTAGTGGTTGTGCTTCTAAGCACATGTAAAATCCCCAAAAGGGTCAAGAAAGGCCTAAAGAAAGCAGTGGTTAAATATATGCTAAATCCAAAGACTATTGGCCAAGAAACTAAAATGTAATGATTCATTCCTCACGGACCCTGCGGGTTGTGATGTGAGATGGAGTAAGGGACAGCTAATCCTAAGTGTCCCCTAGAACCTCGAGTTACGGTTAATCAAGCACCTAGCCATGGCGGTCCTAGAAAAGATTCTCACGGAGTTGTTTCAGCTTGGATGTGAGCAATAGACATTTGCCAAGGTTGAATAAACACTTCTCTAAATAACTTACCCATTTGTGAGACACTGTCATCTCCTGTGTATATTTTATCCAACATAAGCTTAAGTGTTATTCCATTTCCCCTTATCCAAAGTATCACAGTATTGAGTCAGTATAGTCATCCCCTCAGCCTAGCCTTGCATTTTTCACCTTCACCCAATCCTAGCAAAATGATCACGGCCATGGAGTATTTTCTTGAAAATCTATTTAGAGTAATTGATTATTTCTATATATTGGATGTTATTATTATTGCTTAAACCGCCAGTGGTATGCTACTTTATACTTTGAGTTTTTCTATTAGAATGATTGAAAGGAGCATGCTTTAACCATTTTCATTTGCAGCAGCAGGCAGTTTAGGCCTGGGTCATATTTTGGTCAGTTTTGACCTAGTCAAATTTAGTTTGACCAAGTCAACAGGAGGACATAAGGTGAGTTGGAGCAGTGATGTGTGAGATTGATGATCTATGGTCCTTGTATACCCATTTGATGGATCCATGCAGCAGACACAGCTTTCAGATGATGGTTTGATGATTTTCACGGTTATTATTATTATTACAAACCATTTATTTTTATTTGTCCAAGCATGGTCATGGTTACAGATGATTATACAGATGGTCACATGGTGTATGGGTACTCATCCTTAGTGCATTTGGACCTTCTGAGTCCATTGGGATACTCATTTTTCAGTTTCGGGCACTTCCAGTTAACATATTACTCAGATTATCACTTTATTGCAGATTTTCCATTTAAAATGGCCTAGCAACACAATTTGACTTTTTATCTTGTTCACCTAGGGCGCTATAGAGGGAGTATGGGGTCCAGCTACTTGTTTTTACCATATTACCATGCTCCCAGAAAGTTTGGTGCAGTCAGTTTTGGCCCCAAGGTAACAGGAAGTGAGCTACAGGCATTTTATTCTCCCACTGGTGATTTTTCTTAGGATAAAAATGGTAAAAATGGCTACAGAGGAATTCGATTTGGGCTACTGAGGTAAGGAAATGGCATGAGGTTGGTTTTTATGAGTTGTGTGATGCTTCCCACACCTTCCAAAGCAGGTTGCAGCATTCAGTGGGGCCCACACACTCTCTGGGCTATTATATTATGATTTTATTGTGTGATTGAGGGGGCACGATTTGGCCATGTGGTCACAGTATTGTATCTTGATGATGTTATTATATGTTATTGTGCCATGGGGACATGCTAGAGATGGATGAGTACACCTCCTAGCCCCATCATGAGCTTATGTTATGTTTCCTAGTCACTTTCATGTGGTGCATCCCCCTAGGGCAACTTAGCTAGTGCGCCCCCTCTATTTTTGAGTTGATCCATGTACTTTATACCTGGGCTCATCTTAGCCATTGATTTTCACTTATGTATCTTTTGATCTCAACCACTCGTTAAAAAGGTGGTAAGGGTTTTGGTCTCTCCCATTCCTATTTAAAGGAGAGACCCCCCCTCATTGTAAAGGGACTTTTGGCTCTTGGCTACTGGAATAGAAAAACATTTTGCAAATCTCTTGTGATCTGGTTCGAGTGTTTGATATGTCAATTGAAACTACTTGTCCATTGCATTGAGGATATTAGTGATTATTTTGCACATATTTCGATCCACGTTTTTATCTATAGGCTAAGTCACATGGTTCGAATTCGAATTCGAGTTCGACAACCATTTGATTCGATTCGAATTTGAATTTCTCGGTGAGGTTCGTTTGAGATTCGTCTTTAGATTCGAATATATATATATAGTACAAAATAATAAAAATTTAATTCAACAATTTACTCAAAATATAATACAAAATAAATTTAATTCAACAATTTACTCCAAATATAGTACAAAATAATAAATTTTACTTCAACAATTTACTAGTGGAACTAGAAACGCATGACTAGGGGTTTGTTTCAATTTTCAACTCATCTGCTTAGGTAAATTTAATCTCGATAGCGATTAACTTAAGTGTTCAACGACGACACAACAGAATCACGGGTCTATGATTGTAGTTGGTAACTCAAATGGTGAGTTGGTGATTGTGAGCAGTAGCAGTGATTCATGAACACTGAGATTGAAACTCATGGAGTCATGAGCTCTAAGCACTAGCATGAGGGTTTCTTTGCTCAGCAGTGGCAAGGAGAGAGGAAAAACTTCGCTAGCGGGTTGGGAGTCGAGACTAAGGTAGGTAGACCGTGGTATGTTAGGACTAAGGTTAAGGTTAAGAAACCAACTCAAAAAATTTCAATTTTTTTATTAAATTCACCTCCAGATTCGAACCAGCTTGAGATTCGGCAAAATTCGAACCTCAAAGTTCAAATTCGCTGAATCTTGTAACTTAGTCTGTAGGTGAAGAGGGCGAATTGAAGGAGGGACACACTAGCTGAGGAGACTCACCTTGTCTCTCTCTCTCTCTCTCTCTCTCTTCTTTTGGTTTGGTTTTGAGGAGGCCCTAGTGATATTATTAAATCATTTCATAGTTTACATTGGCTATCCAAGGGTCGTTGCCTGTTGGTTTTTCATACGATTATAGCATTATAATTCAATTGCATAAGATCAATAGGATCACTAGAAGAAAGACAAAGCACAAAAACAAAGAACACGAGAATTTATCCTGGGAAGCCCAATAGGGAGAAAACCCAACAACCTTCGTATAGAGATGAACAATTCTGAGAACAGAGTACAATGATGAGAAAGAAAAGTGGAAGAACTTTCCAAGTAGAAACCCCAAAATATCTTCTCCTAGCTACATATGCAAATCTCTCTCCAAGTGGTGCGAACTTGCTTGGTTGAGTGAGTGTGCAAATGAGGTGAACTTTCCTTCTATTTATACAAGTGGCAAACCGGCTTTTTCCTCAACAGGGCCGACTTGTCAAAACTGTCTAGGCCGACTTGACTTGGGGATCAATAAATAAAGTTTATTTTAATCTTTTCTTTGGGTAATTTATCCCCAAGGTTTACATTGATTCTTTCAAGGGTTTACATAATTAATTACATCAAATTCATCTCTCGTAGGAGGTACAAATCAATACAATAAAATATAATAAGAATAACTTCCGAAGTTGCACAAATTCCAACATTGCCTACGTGCGTCATCCGGTAGTGAAAAAAATATTGAAGCAACAGGACAATCTTAGAACCAAGGGAAAGTGGATCACCAAGATCCAAGAGTACGATTTGGAAATCAAACCCACCAAGTTGGTAAAAGGACGAGGTCTAGGTCAATTGATTGCAGAAGGGAATGAATTTGCTCTCATCCTCGAAGAAGGGTCAACGCCTATGATCTCAATAGTTCTCCAAGATTTGGAAGAGTGTGTGGTATAAGGACAGTGCTTACGATCTCAAGAATCTCTCATGTCCTCCACACCTTCCAAAACATAAGAAAAGAGCATTGAAGTTAAAGGCCTCGAAATATTGTTTCATTAACGAAGGCCTAGGATGGAAAAACTTTGATGGGTTGATTCTTAGATGTGTTCTCTCCAGAAGCAAATGAATTAGTGCATGAATTCCATAAGGGAGTATTTTGAATTGAGCAAGGCAGGACGGATGTGCCTGGCTTTGATGTATTTGTTGTTTGAAGTGTGCGTAGGTCTACAAGTCCTAGATTCAAAGGTTCTCACGCACACTCAGGAGAAGTGCATATCCCACAATTGGAGCCATCTATAACGCCCCAAATTCTCTGCAGCGCACCCTACCAAATGTGCCAAAGAGGGGGGTCTTTTTGCCATTATAAAAGGCCAAGTTGGGGCTTGTTTACATAAAAGTGTTGGTCTAGCAGGGCTCATGACCCTTGGTCTAGTCATGGCAAGTCCTCTTGGTTCTCATTTCAAAGACTGTTGGACTTGTGGCTTTGTTGACTACCCCTTGATGGGTGGAAGTCCCTCATCATGTTGGGCATTTATGCCCTAGGTGGGTGTTCCAATGCACCTTAGGATGAATCCATTAGAACACATGGCTTGGGGCTCCTAGCCACACTTATGGTTTTATGCTTTGTAGAGGTGATTTTGCTTGTAAGGGTTGTCATACCCAACTTAGAACACCTCATGGATACCCCCTTGGATCTATTTTTGTTGTATCATCCCTCCCTCTTGGTTATCTTGATCTTGAAGAGCAAATCGTCCACCATCCAAGCAAGATAGAAAAGGTCATACCACCCTGAGGAGGACATTGGGGTTAGATGGGGCATGATGTCCTCCTTCCAAGCTCAACTCATCATCAACTTGAAGCACTTTATCATTTTTTATCTTTATTTATGTTTTATGAGGTTTAGTCCCTGGATTCTGGGTGACAAACCCTGAAAAATCATTAAAAGTCATTTTAAAGAAAAATTAGGTAGGTTAGCTTAAAGGAGGATCAAATAAGACATTTGGAAAATTAGGGACCTCCTCTTCATTTGTAATCAAGATCATGGGATCAAATAATCAAGGTAACTTTTGGAAACTATTTGCTCTGCTTATTGATGACAATAAAGATTAGTGTTCCTTCTATATATGTGGCTTTGTGGATCCATATTGATGTTGTGTAATCATTTGAATTCTTGTGGATATAGCTATCATGTTCACAAAGAGGTGAAGAGCCGAATAGCCGCCCTCCAAGTTAATTAGGTCTGTGGATTTCTTTCTCCCTAATTCTGCTTATTTCATTGAGGAAACTAATTGTGCATGTAACTGTTGAGGTTCTTGTTTAAGGAATAGCACAATGAAAACTAATCTTGAATAATAGCTTGAAAGTAGCATTGAATTACACTTTCTTTCTTCATGCTTTATGATGAAGATCACACAAATTTAACGAAAAATAGCATGCTATTCTGCCATTATTTTTCCCTTAATGCTATAAATGTTTCAGCCATCTAGGAGCCCATTCAACCCCATTAGGCCCAAGCTCGAAAGGCATTGGTTCCCCCTTTCATCTGTCACCTAAGAGATATAAAAATCATACATTTTTAACTTCTGTTTACAATCTGAAATATAAACAGTGCGTATCTTATGATTTTCAGATTGCCAAATTAAGTGTTTTGATCCCTCACAGATCATCTAAAGAAAAGATTTAATTTCTGTATGAAATCTGGAATCTTCAGGCACATAAATCTAATTTCCAGACTTCATTTTCAGCCAATACAAACATAATTATTTGTCTAATTTAAGGGCTGTATTTTCTGGTTAGACTGCTGCGAGTTCTTAAGTCAATTAATCCAAACAACCTGAAATTGTTTGGCCCTCATGAAATACCTTAATAAGCCAAACTTGTGTCTATTATAATAGATCTGAATTATCTTGAGAGTATTGTAAGAAATCTGATCTGTCCCGAGTCCATTATTACCAAGTTAAACATCATATTGGACTTAGATTTTCCAATAGGGATTCCCCCTTCAAGATAGGAAAGAGCTAGCCAGAAGAGAGAAGGGTAAGGTCACCAAAGTGACAGTGGGTGGCTTACCTTAATAAGCCAAACTTGTGTCTTTTATAATAGATCTGAATTATCTTGAGAGTATTGTAATAAATCTGATCTGTCCCGGGTCCATTATTACCAAGTGAAACATCATATTGGACTTAGGTTTTCCAATAGGGATTCCCCCTTCGAGATAGGAAAGAGCTAGCCAGAAGAGAGAAGGGTAAGGTCACCAAAGTGACAGTGGGTGGCTTATCCAAAGTTTCCATTGGGTTCTCACTCTATATGGCTGGGACTTTCCCATAAGGTGAGAACTTGGGTGGTAACAGAGGGTAATCTATGGCTTCAGAAAGCAACTGAAGAGAGGTCCACTCTAATCCCTATCCCATGAGACTACGAATATAAGGAAGGGAGGCCTTACTTCTTACCCCCCTCAATGTTCACAAACCTTACTGATGAGAACAATCAGTGCCACTCCCCACCAAGTTACTCTACATCATCATCAAAACGCAGCATTCGAGGTTTCAATGCAGTGGAATCCTACTATAATTTTATCCCTAATTCAAGCATGGGAGGGCTTGACTACTGTGCAACTGCAAGATGGAATGGCATATTCAGTGCACACTCACCGTGGGTTGATGGGTAGGCTTATCAAGGACTGTGGGTGAAACCATCTAGTTTCTCCCCTTTGCTTTCATAGATAGCAGGCATCTTCTTCATGCCGAGCTCCTATTCAGATTTCAAATTTCATCTTTGGTGTGGTGAAAGGCTCATCTTCTCCGATCACATCACAAAACATGACTATTGCTGTGGTTGTGGATGTTGCGCCTCAACTGAAGGAAGTGAAGGAGGTACGAGGAGAGCTGAGAAAATGTATCAAGGAATTGGTAGCACTTCATGGCAATGTGACTCGTAAGGCACTACCACAAAAAAAAGGAAGTCGTAGTTTGTGACTTGGCCACTAGAAGCTAACAAGACCAGAGACACCTTCAATGTGGAATCCAAAAGACATATATTGGAGCTTTGTGAATGGAAGTAGGAGTCCCAATCAAAGATAGCCATCTTTCATATGAATTTCTTGGAAATGGATGCCTCAATTTCGGCCTTAAGTGACCCACTAGCTAGGGTTTCAAGCTTCATTAACATGCTGCCTCAAACTATGCTTCCAAAACCCCATGCTCCTCAAGAATCTTTTGATGCTTCTCATGATGGTCTCAGCTCAAACACTCAAGTGGATTCCACTGCAAGGCCACACCTAGGGTTTTAATCTTGTTATGTTTTATGTTGTTTAAGTGTGTTTTTCTGCTATGGCAGTACTGCAAACTCGATACCTGCAAGTTTTTTGACAAAGATCTTAGGTTTTCTTAACAATGATCCATCTTGGATATGTGGGATCTTAGTTTTTTTTTAACTACATTAAATATGATATTTTGATATACTGTAAGATGTACGGGTAAGACCATAGCTGGTTTTTGATAATACAAAACCTAACTTCTACTTTTAAAAAGAGGTCCAGCCCTGCCTTAATTATTCTCATTACTAGTCGAAGAAAGTCATCATTGATTTTATTGCAAGTAAAAGATTTTATTCAAAAGATGGTACAACCTTTTTTCCTCAAAATTAGACGTCGGAACATCATTACCTAGGCTAGGTTCTAGGAAACATTGCTTTGTCAATGGATTGAGGCAAACTCATTATTAAGCATTACCCTACAACTTTTTTCAACTTGTTTTTTTGTTGAATTCTTTGTGGACAACAAGTATTATATGTGTGTTCCTGTTAACACAATTGGTTTCGATGGGCCTTGTTCTGCATGGCGACCCGAGGTCAAACCCCGGAAGGTAGCTGGGAGGAGACACTTAAAATCCATCCATGCTAAGGGTTGGTGTGGCCCAAGCCAGGTGCAATCCCCAAGTGATTTTTGTTAGAGTTTATGGTATCTCGGGATTTCCTCCATGATTCGGATGCCTTGCATGGAGGTACATCAGCAACATAGGCATCAGTGTGGAGTAGAGGGTGAGATACACTCTACTTAGTGGCATGAGTCCATTGGTGATTGCATGCGGGCCTTCCGAGGAGTCTTGCCTCTTCCCTGCATGAGATTTGCATGGCCAGTTAGTAATTAAAAGATGCATGCAAAAGTGACTTTTTGCATGCACATATATTAGGTTTTGGGCAAACCTAATTGATCGGTAAGATTATATATAGAGGCAGGAGGTTCCGGACCAGGCACTTCAGTTGACTTATCTGAAAGAGATTTATCAGAAGTGAGGAGGGCGCATTAGTGCATGCAGGGCGACTTTCTAAGATAGAGAGAAGCTTCTGCAGAAGGGACAGAGGTGTGATCTAAGCTGGATCAGTCACAACTAGTCCAAAGGCACTTGGCACCCAGATTTGTGGACTGAGATAGTTCACGAGAGTGGTTTCTGCAGAGATTGTGGAGGACGACTCCGGAGAGGGAGAGGGGTGCATTACCAAAGGGGAGAAGAGCTCATTCAGAGTCCTATCTGTCGATTGAGTGTCTGAGACTTTCAGAGTATCCTTGCCTCAGTGTTTGAGGAAGGTCTGTGACGATTAGAGCTCAAATTTGTTGAGATCTAATCTTGAGCAGAATTTGACATCCAGAGGGAGGGCGCACTTTTCCATGCAGAGGAAGGGTGCATTCACCAATTGAGCAGTTGGATTTCTTCCATAGCAGAACAGATCAGAGCAGAGTAGTGGGAGAGGCAGTGCAGTCAGAGCTACCTGCAGACAGACTCATATCCATATTGACAGCTAGGGCACATTTCCTCAATGCATGCATCAGTTGATGCATGCAGATATAGGGTATTGATGCGTCAGGATCGAGTGTTACATCTGAGGTAACATTGTATGTACTTGCTTATTTCATATATTGCTCTGGGCTCGAGATAGTAGAAAGCCCCACAGATTGTTGGTTTTGCCCGTTTGGAGTTTCTAGGGTATATTCAGTGTTACGTGTGTGATTGAGTATTTCAGTATTTAAGTGGTAAAGAGATCTATTTCATTTGATTCTTAAGTCTTTAGAGTATTACTGATTTACAGAGACTCAAACTGCTTGAGATCTCAGGGCTATCTAGAGGGAGTAGTGATATCTGGATAAAATTTACAATTTTGATGGCTTAGATGCCCCTATGTTGCGGTTTCTTAGATCACAGGCTAGTCCCACAAGTCACAGACAAACTAGCAAACAAAAAAAACAAATATTATATGTGTTAAATTGTTAATATTACCATCTTGGAGCAATACCTGAAAAAGGATTCTATCATAATATCATAAAAGATTCATTCAGAGTGGTGAAGTGGGATATTGACCAGCATGAATTCCTTCGATCTCTTCATTCCCTAGATTAAATCTCTTCTCTTAAATAGTAACAGGCCTCGAAAAGAAGATGCCCCTTAGATCACTTTGCCCTGACCTTAGAAGTAAGCCATGCAGAGTATTCTTTGTCATCATTGCCATTCAAGCCCTCAAAGAGGCTTGTGGAGAAGGAAATATTGCTATCTATATGATTCTATTTAAAATAGTGGAATCGCTAATACACCTTTGCAAGGGATTTCCTGACTGCTCAAATGTATAAGTACCTGCCTTGAACTATTGCCACATGAGCGGAGTCAAATAGGAGGCTCGCAAGTTGACTAAAGAAGATTTTAAGATGGTTTGGCGTTGCAGGCAATAGGGTAGAATGTAAAATCAAACATAACAATCCCTTTGTGATCAGCACAATCTTACTTGTGCATGCAGAGTGAACATCGCTTATATATCCTGTATGATATAGTGTTTTATATATTAGCTACACGGATATATTGATGAGCTATGACATTGGATAGCTCTTAAGTTTTGATTGATAATTTACATCCTGAAGAAGCATCTATGGAAAAGCTCCTTTGTTAGAGAAAAGAATAAATTGACTATTTTCATTAGGGAAGAAGACGAAAGGGTGAGGAAGAGATGAAACAGGCCTACATAAACAGGGCCTCTACTTCTGAGCCAGCTTTTGACAACTGGTATACTAAAATAACAATCAATTCAAAGATAAATTCAAAAATACAAAATAAACAACACAGATAATTAGGGTCAATCAAGAAAGCAATATAAATAAGTAAAATTGATGGAAAACTATCTTGCTAGATGAGTTCCTCAATGAAATGTGGAGAATCAAATGAAGCATTTAAAAAGCATAAGTATGTACAAGCAACAATAATGGAGAGCACCTGCTACTAGCAAAGTTCTTCCATGAAGACCTCATATGGATAATCACATCATCCGCTTGTTCTTATACTGGCCACACATAGTATTCCACAAAATTCATCAAGATAACAGTTATTAACAAGATACACAGACAAGCAAGGCACCCTGAATAGGCAAAGAAATTGTAATAGATAGGATCAATAAATCTCTTAATTTACAAAGTTAAAAGCTTGAATAAGAAGAGAGATGTAATATAAAAGTGAAATCTCAGGATGTACATCAGCAGAAAAGAAGGCAATATAATATGTTCAAAAATATTTTCAGTGTTGTTATATTAGGAAAAGTCACTTTACAGTATACCCTTTCAGACTCTGCGAAACAACCTTCTTTGAAAACTGAGCCATTGCTGACCTAGACTCGTCCAAATGCGCAATATCTGCAGAGTATAATCATAAATATTTGTATGCATTTCAGTCATGATGTAAAAAATAAACATAGATATCCTTCTCCTATATACTTTTGTCCATTCTCAAAACTCTTAAACAACCCATTTTATGCTAACATTTGAATTAAAATAAAATTGCCCATGTCGGTTTAACATAAAAAAACTGGTATAGAAAGAAAAAAATTAAAAGATCCAACAAAAGAATTTCTACTATACTCAAAATGCTGTGGAAATTCGAGAGTGACCTGTATATCCTCAAGAAGACAAAATTTTGACTTACCCATAAGACTCAAGAGGGTTTTCGTTTGATGATTTACAAGATGACATTTATAAAGTCCACGATATCAAATCCGTTGGATATCCTATTTCAGTTTCACAATCTAAAACGTGGTTTTGGGAGAGAAAATGGTTCATTTTAGACATAGACCAGAATCAAAACTATATGAAAAGTGTGAGATGTTCTTACATTCATAATGCAGATAAATATTTGAACTACAAGATGCGGGACTAATCTGTCGGTTAAATGGATAGAATTGCATGTCTAGTACCAAATCCCTTCACTTACAAATAACAACAGCCCCAGTCAGATATATATACTTCAACCAGAAATGTTAAGCCCTTCCCCAAGTTGAAGTAATGGAAACAGAGAACATTGCATATCTGTCAATACATTAACATGAAACAGAAATAATGGTAGGGTACCATGTCATCGCCCTACCCATAACAGTCATATTTATCGTGCCAAAAGAACCAGTCATGTTTATCAAGCTCAAAACATACACTGTGCAACTTCCTGTATTTTCAGTCGATGCAAACATTTAAAGGTATGTCATGACCTCTATCGTTACCCCTCCACCCAGAGAAGCGAAATACTCTACAGTCCAGGTGGGGGTGAGAGATTCATCAACACTTCAACTAAAGGGGTTTTGGGTGCAATGGAAATGGGCAATAGCAGCGAGCCATTTAAACCCAGGTTTGATATGCATATCTCAAACTCATACAAAAATCACACTTATTAATATTGGAACTGAAGGTATGCAATCTCTATCTTCGCAACCTCGAAATGCATTTCAGACCCAGATTTAGATGTGTCTCTGCTAGTGATTAACCCAAAAGCATCAGTCACGTTCATAGAGCTAAAACCATCGTTTTTGTATGAGACACAGAAATATGTTAATTGAGATTCTATTTAGAAATATTATTATTCCAAGCTTGTTAGCTGGTAAATTTATAAGATGGATTGCAGAAAAGCAGAAAGACGGCACAAACACTCCATATAAAGCAAAAACTCAGGAGGGTTATTGCTTGAAGGTTAAACCCACAAATCTAAGTTATATCATGGCACTAATACCACTATGATATTAATGTGTAATAGTTCCAATATACAAACGTCATTTGTTATCTTAACCACACCCAAATACAGATTGAATTTCATACTATCAAACAATGACACTCGCAAATAGCCTCGCCAGCTTATTAATTTACCACAATATTCATCAAACATGTCAGCCATCCTCTCTCCATCAACATTCAAATCCATACGAGATCCCTGGGTCATAAAAAGAAAGTTAGGATTTTCAGTAGTCTAATAAATAAGACGGTTTCAAGAAAAAACCCTAAAATAATTAAACTCCATAAACTGTTCAAACTAATTGAATTCTCCCAATCAAAAATTCTTTAGAGACTAACAGAAAAGAACCAATGTAGCACCAAATCGAACAAGGAAAAAACCTGGTATGGTTGTGATAATGCGAGGAATTATATGATCTGGATCTGGAGGGGAGAATTGGGTTGGCTTCAGATCTTGTGGTTAGATCAATACAGCTTCTGAAGCAAGTCAAGCGCCCTCCCACCTTGCGCGCTTAAGTTACTCAGTTTGAAAGTAAGTCGACACTTGTTTATATATTTGTAGTAATCATAACATACGTGAATCTATGTCTCTTCGTCTCCCTCGTCAAATGGAACCTTTTATTTTGTTCGGCTAAAAAGCTTTGACGATAGTATTGTTCTCCAAATTGCAGTTCGTGAAGGCCAGTGAACGTGACTTCGGTTGGTGAAGGGTGAAGAGAGAGAGCGCATTTGGCAAAATATGTCGTTTACACTGTCTATTATCTCAGACATCAGGTTATAAATCCAACATCACCCTGTGGTGTTGTTACAGTGACATTATAATGTAAGGATATCATACCACCTTACCAAATACAGTAATTTGATACCTTTATTTAAATTCTCTCATATGTATATGATTATGTTTGTATTTATAATTATAAATAAATATTTTAATATGTTGCGATACTCTGGGTTCAAAGTGCCTGATATTATAAATTAATATCACTTATATTTTTAAGGGAAAAATATTTAGAAATTAAAATGTATTAAATTAAATATACTTTTGAGAATATTATATGAAAAAAATCAAATATTTTTAAAACGTTACATTTAAATGTTTAATATATTTTTTATTTTAAACCATCATAGAATCATCTTAAACCTTTATCTATCAAGTACTAAGAGGGATCCAATTTTTTGAGGTGTGTTTTTTTTTTAAATTTAAACTCAAGAAATTTGATATCTCTTGATAGATCCGGGTTTAAGTTTTAAGTTTTTATTTTATAAACGAACATCCATTTTTTAATTACTTTTCATGATTGCACTCGAGGTGCTCTACAACCCAGTATGGGGGAGATGTTGTAACTTGTGTGATGTAACTTTTGTGATGTAACGTTTGTTACTAAAAAATAATTAAAAAAATTCATGTCGGCTCATAAAATAAAAAATTATGGAAAGTATTTGAAAAAAATCCATGTTGGTTCATAAAATAAAATATTATGAAAAGTAATTAAAAAATAGATGTTCGTTTATAAAATAAAAATTTAAAACTTAAACCCGGATCTATCAATCAAGAGAGATCAAATTTCTTGAGTTTAAATTTAAAAAAAGAAATACACCTCAAGAAATTGGATCCCTCTCAGTGCTTGATAGATACGGGTTTAAGATGGATCTATGCTGGTATTTTATTTTATGAGCCAACATGGATTTTATTTTTTAATTATTTTGTTAGGAACAAACGTTACAACATCTCCCCCATACTGGGTTGTAGAGCAAAACTCTGTGCAATTATTACTCTTTGTTTTTTAAATTATTAGTCTTTTTTTTAGTGGGCAATTTTTTTAACAAAAGCAACCAGTTTTGTATTAATAAAAGAGGGGTTGTAGCCTAATTGTCCAACCATCAGTACAAAATTTCCGTCTTTTATATGCATTCCTTATATGGCCTGTTATTGAAGACTGGTGTGAGAGTTCTGCTATGGCAGTCCTGAGCGAGTGAGCATTGATCTACCATGTCTTCTTCTTTCTTTTCATGCTATTGAATTTCAAAGGAACCAAATGATGTTGTTGGAGAGGGATAATGTTTTAACACTTGAAAACCTAGAAATTATTATAGTTGGATAACTTTAACCTTGAATTGTAATTCTTTTATTAATTTATGCATGTTTTGTTATCCTGTCATTTGTAGCTTCAAGATAAAATTCTAGCAAAATTGTCTTCATTTTATACCTATTGACATGCTCTTTGATTGCATCCAGCTACCTCTAAAAATTGTGCATATCGGTATCATAACTAATCTCCCATCTCTTCTTCCATTTTGTCCATTGCTTGTGCTACAGTCTCTTTCCCTTGATCAAACAATCAATCACACCGGCACAAGGAATTGTAAACTCTAACATCCATTATTTCCAAAGTTTTGTTGGAGAGTCACTGCAACAACAAACTCACAATGTCCCTGTAGTATAGGAGCAAGTGCCAAGGTAGAGACCTGAGGTGGTATCCCTGTAGAAGTAAAATAAAAGCAAGGGAGTGATGGAAAGGTGCACCAATCATGGAGTGATTTTGGGCTACTAGAGAGATAATAACTTAACAAAGGTGGTTGATTTTGTAGAACAAAACGTGCTATGGACCGGCAAGAGAGATTACAGAC
Organism: Larix kaempferi; assembly: GCA_027924585.1. Classification (NCBI taxonomy): domain Eukaryota; kingdom Viridiplantae; phylum Streptophyta; class Pinopsida; order Pinales; family Pinaceae; genus Larix; species Larix kaempferi. Next base: position 8,218,660 of record BSBM01000438.1, read on the forward strand.
AGATCTTGGAGAGGTGAGAATAAATTCCTAAATGCGTGGAGGGATACCACTGATGGTCTCTTATATCCAATGAAAAAAAATTCTTTAACAAAGGAATCAAAACCAATATAGATTTTAACTAAGAATTCCTTTGACATAGAAGTTCAAATCAAAGTGACTAAGGTTGAGCCAATGGGATTAAACCAATGGATAATAACCAACAAGATTGAACCCAATATCCAAAAGCACTATGGATGAAAGTTAGCAACAAGAGAGTCGAAAAAATGAAGATGAAGCCGGATGAGAAAAAGAAACAATTAAGAGAAATTGGTGCTATTGAAAATGTAATGTCCCCCGGGGCTATCATAGTGTCTAAGGGACATATCATTAGCTCTCTTAGGCTAATTACTTGATTTTTAGTTCAGCGGATAAACCATAAAAAATTAATTGTGACACAAAATCCAATAATTAACAATAATTTAATATAAATTCATTAACACATCCAACATCTTATCTGAGGGGTGGGAAGGCTTCTTAACATCATCAAACCTTCAATCCAAGCCATATCAGAGATTATAACCAAGTGCTTCTAAAGTCTAATTATTCTTAATCACAGTTAACTAGTAATTAAGGCGTTAATTACGATGTTTAATGACACTTAGTGCACAAATGACGACACTTATCACAAATCCAATTGTTTAACAAATAACCATTGATTATCAAACCCAATGGCTTAATAACATCTAATTACGTGTAAATAAGGCCTAATTACCAAAATTACAATAATTAATCATGGTAATTACGAATGAGAGTCCACAAGACTGGTTAACTAGTTTTCCAATAAAAGCAGCTAGTCTTGTACAAAATCAACTTTTAACCATGCCATTAAACCCAAAATCAATCCTACAACCATTAACAACATAATTAATCATGCACCTATATCCAATTAAAGTTTTATTTGCATATCATTCCAATTGCACATAAGGTGATCTTTTCCATCAATTCTAATGAAACTAGTTAACATTCACCGCAAGGAATTGAGTCTAAGTAACTTAACCAAAATGCAATGCATCCATAAGTAAAGGATCACGCCTAATAATTAGCCACCTACAACACAATAACACGTTTGAAACAGGGTACATGGCTGTAGCATTCCGTTTTTACGAAAACAAAGATTTCAATCCACAACTAGTTATCAATTTTTATGGCAATGTATCTAGTTTCCAATTTAACTTTCCAAATGCCAAATAAAGAGAAATATATGAATATTGTAGCTCATGGAAAACATATAAGGGGTCACCTACATTCATATGGTTGTAGCTTTCCCCCCATACATAGTGGACATTAAATAATTCACAGACTAGCTAATTCTACTCATCTGAATTGACTAGTAATTCTAAGAATCGCTAGAATAATTAAATCCACGGCTCATAGAATAATTCAAATGCCATTCCAACTCCAAATAACATGTTTTATCATTCATAACGCATGTATGTCTCATTCAAAAATTTCTTCAAACACTTCATATGCAAATTCACAAATCTATTCAAACAATTCCATTGAAGGAGCTAGAAATTGGAAATTGACATAGAATTTCGGTAGACATTTCCCAAACACTATCAAGAAGATTTACCCTCACATTCTCACACAAATTTCAATTTTATTTATCAGGCATAAGAATAAAAAGAACACTTTTCCATTTTGACAAACACTCCATGTGCCAACCCTCCAAACTACACAATACAATATAATCGAAGAAATAGTTTTCGAATAAAAGGTAGAAGCATCAAAGAGAAGTGCCTTAAACCATTCTTAGGCTATTGTGCCATAAAAATATCATTTATATAGCATAGGTTCCAAAGAATCATTTCCTCAAACAATTTGTGCCCAAAATCCCAAAAACTAGTTTCCAATTCCTTCACAAAATTTACTTGCATAAATAGATTGAATTCCATGAGAGATTTCTTCCATAATTAGCTCGTACACTTCATCAAACATTGCATGTAAATCCATAAATAAATCAAATCAAGCCAAAATAAATTAAATAAACATGAAATAAAGCACTTATCTTTGCCAAATATGCAACTGAAATCCACCGTGCTGGATTCCACCCAGTCGTAAACACAATGCAAGGAAAAACTCACTTTACAATGGTCACCCCCAAGCCGAAACCATGATGCCACAAGAAATAACGCACTCAACCACAAATTCTCTTAAGGAATCGGTCCAACCACAACCGAATGGAAACTGTGGCCTCTACTTCCACTATAGGGCAATTTCAGTGGCTCCGAGACAACAGTCCAACCACAACCGAATGGAAAGTAGCACTTCCAATCTAGGTAAATTCCAGTGGCTCCAGGACAACCTCAAATCTCAATGCAGTGGACCTCACCCCTACTTCCAAACCAGTATCTCCAGAGGAAATACATAGCTATGTCCATCCTTAAATCCAATGGCAGTGGACCTCACCCTTGCTGCTAATCCAGGATCTCCAGAGGCAATTCCAAGACATACACCAGTGGCTCCAGAGTAACTCAGCTTGGGCATAGGTTCCACAAGGTAACAATGACCAGAAAGGATCTCATACCAAGAGTATCCAAAATCGAACCACAAGTTTCAAACACAAGAACAAGAGAAAAAACATGAACCAACACACAAGTGTGACTAGCCAACACAAGAAAATCGAATTCCTTCATGATCAATTCGAATTGGGAGAGAGAGGGACACAAGCATGAGAGTACATTCCCATAATAGTAAATTGGATTTACATATCAGTTGGCTACACCAAGAGACACACTAACCAAATCAAAAGGGCGCACTAGGTGAGAGAGAGAAAGAGAGAGAGACTCTAACACTAATAAAAATTAATCCTGGAATAAATGAAACCAAGGAGTAACATAACACATGAGTGTACACATCCAAGAGGGTCCACCAAGTCCACAAGAAGGGTGTATAACATCAACATAGACACAAACACAATAGTAACACTTTCCCCACAACCCCTTGCTCGTAACATCGTGGTTCCTCATACTCTTTTATGTGGCATCGATCGATCCGGTTGTTTTTTTTATTATTATTTTATAATTTCAACATAATAAAAATAATAATAATGTGCAAACCATAGTCCAGGCACCTTGTTCCACTTTGTCCAACATAACAACAACAATAATATGTCCAGGGGCTAAACCAGAGGGTATTACATCCCTCCCCCCTTAAACCATGCATCGTCCTCGATGCATACACATACATGCCTTTACAAAAGGATAACATATATGCCCATACATGCCTCGAAAAGATAACATCTTTCTAACCACAATATTTCCCACTACCACCTACTTTCTTGTTCGTCTCCACTGCCCATAGGAGAACCAGGACTAGTAGAGTGGACTCAAGGAAGCAAGGGTCGATCTTCAATCCCCGTGACAGGGTCTTCAATCATCTTACAAGGCCTTCAAACCTCAACAAAGACACATCCACCTGAAAATCATATTTCATTCACTCATATAATTAACATCAGGTATATAAAATATATATATGTGTGATACATGATATAAAGATATTCTCCTACAAATATACTTTTCACGTTCCAACAAACACACAGTTAGCAGCAAACATATATATATATATATATATATATATATATATATATATATATACTATTCATCTATATACATAAATACATCTTCAAATACATGATACATGAAATAGATCACACGAAATACATTAGTATATACAAGGAACATGCGATATAGATACTTCTTCAACAAAATACTTGAAATGCATCTACATGAATCTTATTCTAATCAATTTTAACCATATGAAATGTAGCAGGTGTATCAATCAATTTCATGAAGTGCATCAAGTATACCATCCAATCTCATGAATATCATCAAGTGTGTACTCTTTCTTCATGAAATGAATTCCAGTCAATCAATCACTTAAATGCATATACTTTACCTACAGATACATGAAATGCATCATGCATATGTTCTATCAACAAGATGCATGAAATATTATCAAGATACCACAAGAATAGTTGTTCGTTTAATAAAAGATACTCCTCCAGCAAGGTACTTTTCAAGAAACTTTCCAAAATATAAACTTTCAACAAGGTCATAAAGACATTCATACCACGAAGATACTTTTCTAACAAAGATCATAAAGATATTGTTCTAACAAATATCATAAAGATACTTTTCTGACAAAGATCTCAAAGATACCTCTCTAATGAAGATCGCAAAGATAAATATCACAAAGATATTTTTCTAGCAAAGATCACAAAGATCACCTGAACATTTTATGCACTTACTGTAAGAGGTAAGTGAACTTATATGCAACAATTCCAATCTAACTAAGAAACCAAAAAGGGCCATAACAACTAGCAGTTAAACAAAGCATAAGTCTTCTTTAGAAAATAGTCAAAAATCCAATATACATCAACTAATAGTAATTAGTATCAACTAGTAATATCAACTAATATCATTCATACATCAGTCATATAGATGTCGGTCCAAAATACATCAATTCATAATACCTCAACCATATATCAATCATATGTCGATCATATATCAATCATACACAAATATCAACCAATGACAATCATACATGCATCAACTGATCATACAAACATCAATCATAGTACATCAACCAGAATACCTCAACCAAAACACATCAACCGGAACACATCAATCAGAATACATCAACGAGAAGCAAAATACATCAACCATAATACATCAAATCGGAAGACATCAATAAGAATACATCAATCAGAGTATATCAATCAGAATACATCAATCAATTATATCAACGAGAAGCAAAATACATCAACCATAATACATCAAATCGAAATACATCAATCAAAATACATCAAATCATAATACATCAACCATACATCGATCATCGATATCAATCAATGAAAACCAATCAAACATCAACAACAACCAAAGGTAATTGTACTTACATTAATTATACCTCGATCACCCATCAATCACCATGACAACCAAGAACCCTTACATTAATTATACCTCGATCACCCATCAATCACCACGACAACCAAGAACAACGAATAATAACCATACATACAATAATGACAATATCATACATGTATCAACCATTAATCAGTCAATCAATAACAACCAATAGTATCAAAAAACATAAATCGACCATACCAATCATATTGAATAGTTACTATTTATCATAACATTATATATAATTATTAGCACATGACAATATATATAATATCCATATATTAATAATACATATGTACAACCAGCATCATCACACAAACACTACTAATATTGCACTTATATAAACACTCAACATATACACAATCATACATTACGTTGCTAATTATTTACACGTAGCACACTACTTATACCATCAACCTAAGTACATTCATAGTCACCTCCAGAAACCAAACATCCTACCACCAAAATATTCTAACATTCAGCTATAAAATAATTACTAGTTATAAAACACACCATCATACATTCATACCATACACCATACTTACTATTACCATGTATTATTTCAATACATACACCCATTTTTCTACATGCATATAATACTTCTTCAATCAATCATATATCATATTATTATTAATCATATACATATCATATTAGTCATATAACCCATATATCATATATTTTATACACTCTTATAATTATTATGTTATACCATAATATCCATACAATTATAGCGGTATGATTACTTAATCTAATGCTATCATATTAGGTACGCATTATAACATATATACTAATATAATACTTCTGATCACACTATACTTCCAAAAACTTCCCAAATACTCCCAAACACTTCCAAATACTCCAAAATACTTCCAAACTTTACACTTACTTCATTGCATATGTTCACATCTATACATATAATATATATACACAATATCATATACACGTAATACTAATAATTATTGCATATTTTAAAATACATATTATAGTATATACAAACATGCATACACCTCTCTCTCTCTCTCTCTCTCTCTCTCTCTCTCTCTCTCTCTCTCTCTATATATATATATATATACTTTTAACAGTCATATATATACCACGCATATTATACAATTATATATATATATATATATATATAACTAACATTTATATTAGGCTATATTCAATATCATATACCCCTCATCTATCTTACATCACATATTATGTTATACATATTTAAATTTATGTCATACAATATTATCATACACTACTACACTACCTTTTTACACACAAAATAAAATAAAGAGAATTTGAATCATTAAGACAAGTGGCCTATTTCCTCCAAAAATAGACAAGGAGTTACATCTCCACAAATAAAATAAACAAGAGCTGCGTGGAGCTTAGTCCCTGCCTTCTAGATTAAAAGATAAAGAAAATAAGAACAACAAATTATTGAATAACAATTTATTGTTGAAGGGAAAATTCTTTGATAAAGAAATTTTATTTAAAGGCATTTTTAAACAAAATATTATCTACAAGGAATATTTTAATGGGTATAGATGCAAAGAAAATTCTAACATTGATTGAAATAGTTGCAGAGAGCCTTGACAACCACCTACGAGAATGTGCCCAAAGCCATAGAAGTGGAACCTAATCCAAAATCTCTAAGCCACTAGTCCACTATTATCAAAACAAGATTGCAAATGTTGCATAAATACAATGTTTACAAATTTGTGTGTGTTTTGATGTCCTGAATTCTAGATGTAACAAGACTATTGTATCATTCTTTGGTTGAATGTGTCTTTATATAGAACAAGAAGTCCACAATCATTATTATGAAATCGTTTGTGTATCTATGGATATGTGTGTTATTAGCATATTATTACTGTCACATATTTCTACTTGAACATAGCATACCAATTAACGATTCCCTTAGCCATTGGGGAACACATGCAAATTTAATCCTTGATTGTTGAATGAGATTTACCAACAATGAATTTATTCCTACCATTCATACATCAAATTAAACATAACTCTTATGAATGAGAAATTATTTATGAGAAAAATAGCAAGAATGATTATGAGATTTAGAACAAACCCCATTCCATAAAATAGTTCACTGAAAACAATTGAAGTCACAGATCCAATTTGGCTATAAAGGAGTTGACCAATTTTAGATTTTTTTAGATTCCATGCTCAAGTCAAATGAATGATCATGTTGTTGGCTTCACGACACATGTGATTCAATTGAATCAATGTTTGTAATATTGACTACAAGTCTATGGATGCTTCAGGCTAATGATAGAGTCAATTGTTTCTTCAATATTAAGGTTTTCACTAGGCTTGGACACGTGTTTAGAATCTAAATGTTTCAATGCATCAACAAGTGGCTATCAAATGTTATTAGCACTTTTGAAAGTAACAAAGAAAGAAGGCTAGGGAACCTACTTTTATAATTAAGTAATTCTTAATGGACAACTAAAGTAGTTTATTTTAAATTGTGGCTCTATTTTGTTTATGTAACAATGTGTCTGATGTTCAAAGTAGGATCCTCTTGTCTCTAAGTCAATCTTTCCATCTTTTTTAAACTTATAATTTTTTTTTATATAAATACTTATAGTCACATATATATATAAAGTATACATAATATAAGAAATAATTTTCTTTTATAGAAGTATTTATAATCAAATATGTAGATACTAGGTGTTACTTTTATTACTGTGAATCCAACTATTTCCATCTACTTTAATAGTCTTTCATTTAAGTCATTTGCTACACATTTTATGTAGATTTTTTTTCATATGTATATCTATAAAATAAAATGATAAATATTTTACTTAAATAAAAGAAATTATTTAAAAATAGATAACTAATCAAAGAAAAGAAAACACATTATAGTTGTGGCTATTTGCAAGCTATGCATATGAATACATAAAAGTTCATATATAATTGTAATAATAACCTTTTACATAACTATGATATATGTAACTTTTGTTCATGTTTAATTGATTGTTTTTTGTGCACAACAAAATGTCATTTTTTCTAAATTGGACAAAATGATTCAATTGTTTATTTGCATCTATGAAAAACTTCACCAAGTATGAGAAGACATAAGAACCATTTAAAATTTGTAGATGGTTCAAAATGCCATATTAAAGCTTTCAAAATTCAAATATCACAAGAAGGGCTTCAATTTTTCATTCTTTTTTCGGTGCCTGAAATTCACTAAAAGAGAGCATAATACCCTCTAAATGCTAACATTCATACAAATCTAACTCACATCCAGTATGCAACCAAGTATGCTAGCTCAAGACAAAGAAGTTGCATTAAAGAAAAGCATGACCTTCACTAAGAAGGACCTAGGAAAAATTTGGATGGAAATTAGGTTTGTGAAAGGTAGGGATGGGGACCTTGAGCTCTCTTTTGGGAATCTTTATGTTGATGACACACCAACAAAAAGAAGAAATGAGAAATATGAATGATTATTCAAGTAGAAACATCCTCCATAAACTTTGGTCTCGAAGACTTTTCTTAATTTTCTTCACTTTTTGTAGGGAAGCTTTTGTCTTTTTTATAGGAAAATTAAGTGAAATTGTAGCTTCTCTTCGGGCCTTGATTCTCATAATATGCATAATATAATAATTTAATCGTAAGAAAGCATATTTGGATAGAACTTATGCCTTTATATGTATGAATATGCATTATATGTATATTATATGCAGTTATAATCCGATTGAACTCGATGTATATTTGAAATGTTAGTAGTCCAAAAATCAGGGTGCTATGTCCTTCCTTCTTCATAATAAAAACATTTGCAATAGATACCAAAGTTGTTATAGGTAAAATTTATTATGGGTCACGATGCTATTGAAATTTATCTTAACGTAACTATTAGTAGGAATCGGGGAAGGCATGGGCCACATCTCCTAGTGTCTGATATGGATCTTTGATCTCTGATCTATCATGTCAATTCCAATTGAGGGCTTTGGCCCTCTGACTTACAAAGATGTTTGTAAAAATTATTCGATTTTAGTTTGATTACCCATCAAACGAATAAACATGACTCCTAATGCAAAGATGAAGGATTTAATTATCACTAAGAGATGGCATAAGTTCTAGCTTTAGATTTCTCTCTAGGCCTCACTCAAAATCTTACCCTCAATCTCATTGATTTTACCCTTGTTGGAAAGTTCTATAGCCCCTAGCCAACCCAACCATGTTGTATTTGTGGATCTTGAAAATGTAGATCTCATCAGGATAAGATTCTAACTTCTATATCTCTTTCTTCCTTGTGGAAGCAGATTTTCTATCTCTATTTGCTCACAAAGAAAATTGCGACTAAATTTTCAAAGGGGGACACTAGTTTCGACTTGGATGCAAAAGATATGCTTAAAAGACTATTATTTCTTATATTGTAATGGAACATTTTGTCACAATACTCTAGACAAATTGGACAAGCGAAACAGGCAATCAAACATTTGGAAAGCCTTGAATAAATCTATATGATTGCTCAAATTATTTATTGGAATCACGTGAACGATAGAAATACTAAATTTTAAAAAAGGGAAAAATTCTAGGCCAACCCTTGTTTACAAAGATAGATAAATCAAATTCTAAATTGACTAATTAAGCATCATTTAATTGTGTGGTCAGACTTAATAATTTCCCATCTTAAGAATTATGAATAAGGAAAAGAGATAAGAGCCAACAGGAAAGATAGAGATTGTTTTCAAACCAATAGTTTTTTTTGATAATTTGTATGCAAGATTGTTGAACTAACGATAATACCATGTATAATTATATTGTAAAGCACAACATCTAGATCATGGACCTTTCCTAGTAATTCCTTCCAAAAATTGAAAGCATCATGAACCCTTCCTATTTTGGGAAAACCATCAATTAAGGTACTAAATGTCGCAATATTAGGAATACAACCCCTTCCCATCATCTCTAGTAAAAGTTGGGTAGCCTCAACAACTTTTTCTACTATACAAAGACCCTTTATAAGAATATTGTATTTGACCACTATGGGAACACATCCCTGGATTTTCATTTTTTCAAATATTTGAATTGTTATTGAACTATGTTTTAAGTTTTATTTTGAAAATTGAAAATCATATGTTAATCTTGACTTACTTTGTGTAGCTTGAGAAACAACTGAAATTTGACATAGTTAAATTGTTTTCAAAATTTGTGGTATAAAATCCTTGAATTCACCAAATTCATTGTATTTATTATGTATTTAAAAAATACTCATGAGATTCTTTCCTTCCATTGAGGAAGAACAAAACACAATAAATTCACATTATATATGAATTGCATAGCACTCCAAATTTAAATTATAAGAGTTGGATTTACAATGCACCATTTAACATTGAAAATTTAAAGATATATGTAAATTCATCTAGATTTGTTGAACTTATTACCATTTAGATGCAAATTGCTTCAATTAGTTTTAGAAGTAATAAGTTGTTTTTATATATATAACACTAACTTTATTACTTATACTTATAATATTATTAAGAGCAAAGGTGAAGAGAGACCTCTCTCATATTTTTTAAAGAAGTGGTAATTGCACTCACATCTCACACTCATGGGTTGGATATTATTACAGCGACAAAGAGAGACCTCTCTCATATTTTTTTAAAAAGTGGTATTTGCACTCACATCTCACATTCATGAGTTGGATTTAGAGAATTTTTATTGGTTACCAAGGGGATTTGATGAATTCTCAAAGGTGATGGTTTATGGGTTAAAGTTATGATTCAGAAATATATTTATCCTCTTACTACTAAAGAATGGTTCAGGACTAGAAACAAATCTACAAGGATTATCTCTAGTATGTGGAAGCTACTAATCTTGGCTTTTGACGTAATTCAGGAATGGCTTACGTGGGATGTTGGCAATGGAAGAAGGGTCAGGCTAGGCCAGGATCCTTGGGTTGGATGCATAGAGTCTTACAGATTACTTGTAGCAATGACTGATCCTCTATCGGATCGAGGTTTTCTCTTTCTAGGATAGATACATGATATCCATAATACTTCTCCTAAGAAACAAGCTTGGTTAAAAGCAGAGGGTCTAGGTTTTGAGGTTGAAGAAAGTATTCAATGGGAAGGGTACATCAAGGCTTTGCGTAACTGTCACATTCATCTAGTGGATAGAGAGGATGTTTTGATATGGACCAAGAATGCTGTTGGTGGTTACTACTCTCCTAACTTGGGTTATAGGGTCATTCAAGAAGAAGAAGGTATGGAATTTTAATTGTCCATTGAAGGCAAAGTTGTTTATTTGACTGGCATAGTCAAGAAAAGTCCCCATGTGGGACAATATGATTAGGAAATTTGGCTTTGGTCTGGGCATATATGCCCTCTTTGAAAAGATAATAGTGAGAACTGCAAAGCATATGACATGCATATAATCCTATTGAACTCGAATCCTAGATATGTAGGTTCTGTCCAAATATTCTCATTATACAAAAATACAATATGAATTTAAGTAAACAAAAATATTAAGTAAACAAAAAGGCTAACTAAAAATATGCATCGAGAAATAGGTTCAATAAGAACAAAGCCAATTGAACTAAGCTTTGCAGTTAATATGCCTTGATTTTAATGCATATTATAATCATATAATAGGATTATATGATTGACTTGCTTTCAAATATACATCGAGTTCAATAGGATTTATAGTTTTAAATTTCATACATGCTCTATATGACATGCATATGATCCTAGAGGGGATGTGGTTATAGTTTTTATGTTTACATATATTGATGAACTACTCTGGCAATTCATACCTGCAAGAGTCTAGTGTTGACAACATTGTTTACTAATTTAACTAGTTAAAAGGCTATCAAAATTTGATAATTTTGTTATTTTTCTTTTTAATACGGAATTGAGCTTTTATTGGTTTTAATTAAAGTGAACATTTGTAATGTTTATTTTTATTTTTAAGTTAAGGCTACTTATGCAAGATATATGACATGTATGTGTGACAATGACACTAAAACCTATGTGTTTGTATAATTTTAACTTGAAAAATGATTTATATTTGCAATATTTGCATCGATATCATATATAAGTTTGATTAGGAGGTGCTTCAAAGGAATTGGAAAATTAGCAATCACCCGTTATCTCAAGACATTTATTTTAAATTAAAAGATTGTGCTTTTTAATTTTCGAAATGATTTGATCTTTTAGGCTGGGCATTTCTTTTTTTACACCATTTTATACATAGAGAATGGGCTTGTGTAATGCTTCCAGAAGCCATGGGTTCCTCTTCAAAGTCCTCAAATATTTCATCAATTCTAAAACCAAAATCCTTTTCAATAGTTTGCTATGTATATGAAAATTTATGTGCCGGTGCCTTTGAGTGTAGTTTGGTAAGTTCATTACATAAATCTCTGGGGAAAAGATCAGGACGTGTAGCCGCCCATTGACCCCACTTGATAAAGGCAACCCTTGATTTCTCCAAAGATCTATGAACAAGCTACAACCACATTTCTCTATACCTTCCTCCAAACATAGATGCAAATGGAGCCATGTCAATAGCTGATGTGAATAAAGTAATTAAATAAAGTGCCCTTAGCACCAAAATCAGTCCCTCCAAGAATGACAATAGAGATGAAGTGAAAAGGGAATGTCTATTGAGTACTTGACTGTTTAAATGGAAACTGGGTTGTAATTCTTGTGATTCAGCCCACCTATTATGTGCCCATGAAGCCTCCCCAATAATAACAGCCAAGATTCGAGGGGTAAGATGTGATGTAACACAAGCCAAGCTCACAGCACAAACAAACTTACTAATATTTAGAAATGTGGGACCACCATAGTAGCACATCAGATAGAATCTCCTCCATGTAGCTTGAGCATGGCAAGTTATTCCAGCACTTGCAGACATCAACGAAAAGGATTTGGTATTATGTGGCCTACAAAGATCATGTCGGAGTTTGAAGAATCTTGAAAGCATTGGGATACAATGTGCCTTTCTTGCACTTTCCTGGGCAAACCCATACTTGTCATCTATCCTACTCCAATATGAATTTTGGTACTGTGAATTATGAAATTGGAAATGCTTCCACAATAGTTTAGGTAACCCGGGGAAAAATGGGTTTCCATGGTTGTTGGCTTCTATATTGCAACGTTTGGACGGAGAAACCACATCCTACTTTATTCGCACGTCCATATGCTAAAAACCTGCAGTAGATTATTAGGTCAGCATCAATGATGGGGATCGAGTCTAAAGCTTGTAGGTGTCCTTGAGATATTATTGAACCTTGTAATTAAAATGAAGTATGAGATCAAACTTCCATGTCAAATTATATGATAAATTCACCTTTCAAAGAGTAAGCAGGAAGAAATTTTCATTTGAATGACAAGTTCAAAAAAAAGGCCCTTCAAGTAAAATCAGAAAATCGAAAGAGAAACCCTTATTCAAACTAAAAAAATTCAACGAAAAACCCTTTGTTGGAAGGTAGCGGGGCGTTGTTCAGTGTCAAATTGTCATACAATGAAATCATAGGAAAAGGGAGTCTAGTAACTTACATTGTTACATATTCAACATCCTTCTTGTTGTTACTGGAGGTGTTTGATCTGAATTCGTTTCCATGTGATTGATGGGATTTCATGTCAAGACGCCATTAGAATACAATTGTGGAGTAAGAAAGAAAGGTTAACAATTCTCTCACTTTTTTTTTATGAGAACCTGCAAGCAAGACGAGGAGATCCAAACCTTGAGAAAATTCATCCAAACGAACCGATCTTGTTCTCTTCCAAATTCCTCACTGGTCTCTAGTTTGGTATAAAAGGCTGTAATAACTCTTTGGTTTGTCACCAAGAACAAGTTTAAGACTGGGCATTGCGTTTCCACCTAAACAAACTTGAAAATAAATATTATTCACCGCCCTGAAATGGGAATACCAATCATGCGAACCGAACCCCTGACCAGTAATTTGATTTCCCGAGAACTGAAACGAACAAGGAACATAGAAGGTTTCATCTTTATCCAACCTTATCTTCAATGGTCTTTAGGCTCCCATTTTATGGTCCTCTCTAGGATGCATTCTGATCCACGGTCTCCATCCATTTATGTGATTGCCTGTAACAATCACCCATTGAAATAGTCCAAAACACACGCATTAGAATAATCCAGAAACCTTGCACGAATCCGAGTGAATCGATGGAGGCTGGATATATTGAATGCAATAAATCAGGATCAATTAATATGACAATAAATACGGTAAGCAACATGGATAGGATGATGATTGCTTAAAACCTTGCACGAATCTGAGTGAATCGATGGAGGCTGGAAATATTGAATGCAATGAAACATGATCAATTAATATGACAATAACTACGGTAAGCAATGTGGACAGGCCGATTGCTTGCACGCCAAGCACTAGTAAATTGTTGTCGGGTAAGGTGGGTAGGATTATTTTTTGTTTTTTTTCTTAATTTTTTTAATACCTGACAATGATAAAAATGGTCAATTCAAGATCTTTTATCCAATAACATGTGAATACGGTTTTTCAAAAAAATATTTATAAATAGGAATTTTAATGGAACTTTCACTTAACTTTATAAAAATTGAAGTATTGATATCAACTAATAGGTAAAGGTGGAACATATAGTCTCTGCCTACGGCAGAGACTAATAAAATAGAAGAGAATACGAACCATTAAAGACAAGTGGTTCATTTCCTCCAAAAATATACAAGGAGTTACATCTCTACAAATAAAATAAATAAAATATAAGAGAATATGAACCATTAAAGACAAGTGGCTCATTTCCTCCAAAAATAGACAAAGAGTTACATCTCCACCAATAAAATAAATAAAATAGAAGAGAATATGAACCATTAAAGATAAGTGGCTCATTTACTCCAAAAGTAGACAAGGAGTTACATCTCCACAAATAAAATAAATAAAATATAAGAGAATATGAACGATTAAAGACAAGTGGCTCATTTCCTCCAAAAATAGACAAGGAGTTACTCACATACATTGAAAATAAATAAAAAATAAAAAATAGAAAGGAAAATCTAACCACTATTATTACAAGTGGCTTATTTACCCAAACTACACAAGGAGTTACTCATCAATGTAACCACCACCATCCAAGTGGCATAAATAATCCTATAAAAGCATACCATCAATAGAAAATCCAAAATCCATATAAGGTATAAATGCCACTTAATAAATCATATTAATATTTAATAATAATAAAACTATATCATCTTTATATATCTTATATAATTACATATAATATACATATATACATAATTATTTACTTTATACATTATTTATTTATAACACCTTATTTATATGGAAACACATAATTCTTGATTTAAAGAATTCATTCTCAACTTTATACTTTTGCCATATTTATAGAGAATTCAATAGGGAGGGGGATTTGTTATCAAAGGAGGCAGTGGGGTTATTTGATGGCAGACTTCTTTTTGAAGAATCTATTGATGATATATGTACGGAGAAAGGTTTCTTCTCCTTCTTCTAGTGCGCTTGTCTTGGTCTTTTGCTTTTGGTGTTAGATGGCAGTTAAACTTGTATGTCTTGGTGCTATTTTTAGAATGTTGGTTCGTAAGCTATTTTTAGTTTGTTAGCTGGTATAGCTGGAATTCTTCCTGATAGTCAGTACCTTAGTCGAGATATTATTTTTGAATTGTTTCATCATTATGATGTAACTTTGATTCTAGATGAACACCAAGTTACTTTTTTTTTCTGCTTGAAAAAAAGAGTAACACCTTACCATATATATACTAATATATGTTAATATATTACATATACTAACAGATACATAACCCCTTGACCTTTGAAATTGAAAAGAAATAAAAATAAACAGAGTTATGAATCCATAATAAAGCACATCTATAAATTCCAAATGCATATAAAGAGAGTTATGAATCCATAATAGGCCCAACAGCCGTAGAGTTGGAACCTAAGCTTTGATACCAACTGTAATGTCCCCTGGGTATATTAGAGTGTCTAAGGGACATATCATTAGCTCTCCGAGGCTAATTACTTGATTTTTAGTGCAACGGATAAACCATAAAAATGTAATTTCCATTTTTCAAAAATTAATTGCGACACAAAATCCAATAATTAACAATAATTTAATATAAATTCATTAACACATCCAACATCTGATCTAAGGGATGGGAAGGATTCTTAACATCATCAAACCTTCAATCCAAGCCATATCAGAGATGATAACCACTTCTAAAGGCTAATTACTCTTAATCACAGTTAACTAGTAATTAAGGTGTTAATTACGACGCTTAACGACACTTAGTGACAAATGACGACACTTATCACAAATCCAATTGTTTAACAAATAAACATTGATTATCAATCCCAATGGCTTAATAACATCTAATTACGTGTAAATAAGGCCTAATTGCCAAAATTACAATAATTAATCATGAATGAGAGTCCACAAGACTAGTTAACTAGTTTTCCCATAAAAACAGCTAGTCTTGCACAAAATCAACTTGTAACCATGCCATTAAAACCAAAATCATGACTTTCAAATTTTTCTAAATTATAATGTGCACAATTGTTTGGTGGACTCAGGATCTTCATCTTATGTTATGTCATTGTCAATTTGTAAAAATATTAATGGATAACCAATTCCTTCTCCCTCTAGGATTATTGAAATTGATAGATCGGATGTCAAAGTAGTGGGAGAAATGAAAAATGTCCTAATAAAATTGGTTGTTGATCAAAGGGTTTTCCAATTTATTGATATAGTTGTGGTTGATATGCCAGAGGCTTACAATTTGTTTCTAAGAAGAGATTGGTCAAGTAAACTAAATGGATACTTTGCTACTGATTGATCTCACTTATGGTTGCCTTACAAGAATAAGCAAAATCAGATTAAGGTGCTAAGGGAGCCACATATGAAATTCAATGTGATAGAGTTGGAAGGAAAGAACGAACGAGTGAATTCTACATTTTCTGTATTGGGAAATTATTTCTTAGAGATGGAACTTAGATGTTATTGGACTGAAACTACCTATCCTAAATCAAATACAAAGTCCGATCTCCTTCAATTTTCACGGAATGATGATAATGAATGTAATGTCGTAGAATTAGTTACTAATGTAGATGTAACTGATAGATTAGGATTTGAATTTTGGACCTTATATTTTGATGGTTACAAGACACAGGATGGAGCAAGGGCCGGTTGTGTTCTTGTGAATCCTCATGGGAAAAGAATTCTTCTCTCCTGTAGATTATAATTTGAGTGCACCTGTTAGTCCTAGGTCTGTCAACTATTTCCTTGACCTTTTATTTGCCCTAGGTTATTTTGATTGATTTATTTTGACTTTTTTCTTATGTTTTAGGTTGTTTGATTTTCATTTTTAATTTATTTATTGCATTTTGAAATCATATAGTTTAGAACTTAGCTCCCATTTTGATCAATAAATGGGTGCATGATTAATAAAACAAACCTTGAGGTGATTGATTAGACATGTTGTATGTTTTAATGCAATCTGGCAGTGCATTTTATTGTTTTCATGAACATGTGCGCTGCCAGATTGCCATGCTTATTCCTTGCGCAGGATTCAAAGCTTTATCAAACAATGATGGCATTCTCCAGTTTTTGGGTTTTGAAATAAGCCAGTGAGGTGACATTTGGCCTTGTTATTTACAGTCGTCATGGAAGCAACACGTCCCCAAGTTCGAGAATAATGTTGGATTTAATACTTTGTACTTTGCAAGTTGTATAAGGCGGTGATGTAATTTTTATAAGGGTTTCATGTATTCGTCTTCAGCTTCCTCCTCTAGCATTGTGCCCACAACCTCGAATACCTCGAATTCAATCATGGTTGCAGAGAAGAAATGCAGGCCAAGTGGTTCCAGTGGTAGTCTGCTTCGAAAAGAACCTCAGAATTCAGATTGGGTAAATGACTTTCCAGTTGTTGCAGAGAAATTAAGGGACGTTGGTTGGTACCCTTTGTGTGAAAGGATCAAAGGTTATAATATGAAGGTTTCAAAGCATTTTGCCTTAAATTTTAAAGGATTAAGGGACGTTGGTTGGTACCCTTTGTGTGAAAGGATCAAAGGTTATAATATGAAGGTTTCAAAGCATTTTGCCTTAAATTTTAAAGGAACAATTGTGAGTTTTGACGGGTTAGAATTCACTGTTACTGAAGAATCTATTGCTTAAGCGATTGGTGTTGCCCATAAGGGAGAACAGTGGTTTAAAAGACAATTGATAGATGAAAACTTTGATGAATTCTTGCTGCCTACACATAGAAGCCTAGATTGGAATCAAGGTATCCCAAGAACGTTTTTGCTGGAACGTTGGTGTCATATTTTGCAGATTGTTTAGAACTATGTGACCTGTGAGGGGATATTTTCTACAATATATCTCTACCACATGCGTTTCCTGCAACACATATCAGGTATCAAGAAATTGAACTTACCCTACTATTTCTTAAATAGTTTAAGCAAGATGGCTTCTAGGGTACAAAGCCATCCTTAATCTTCTAGTCATAGTGTATTCCATCACGGGTTAATCAAGATTCTAATAACCAAAGAATTAGAAAAGCGAAATAGATCTTGGGATATTTCTTATTTTGGTCTGGTTTCAGAGTTGAAGTTAAAGAACCCGGGCAGGTTATTAAAACCTCAACTAAGAAGAAAGGTCTTAAAACCCCTCTTGTTAAGAAGACAGTTGATGTAGTAAATTCTCCTCCAGAAAGAGAAACATAAAATCCATCTAAATCTAAAATCCTCGAAGAAGAAATGACTGTTCAAACACCTTCCAAGTTTAAACATGACAGATTTGAAGATGAAGGGTCAAAGGGTTTTGATAAAGAGAAGGATTCTATTCATGAAATGGAAGTTGTTAAGGCCGATAAGGGTTTGGATCTTTTATTAGCTAAGTCTTCAGATCCTGTAGAGAAATCAACTGAGCCAGTGAAAGTATGTCGAAGGCCAAAAACCCGCCATGTGAATAAATTAAGGCTAAATATGAGAGCTGTGCTCGATAAGAAAATCAAGAAAGATCAAACCATAAGTATACAAGATTCATCAGATGATGAGGAAGATGAAAACGCAAAGATGTTAGAAACAACATTGAATGAAGTTATGAATAATATCACTCAAAGTCTGAAACAAGTTCCAGATCTTGCTCCTAAAGACTGTCCCTGTGATATGGATGATGAAGAGGACATGGAAGAAAACACATCATCATTACTTTTAGATGTAAAAGGAAAGGTTGTAGTTGAATCTGAGCTTGGTGAACCATTGGAGGATCAAATGAATTTTGACAGGAACAGTCATGAGGACTCAGATACTTTTATGAAAGAGTTTGAAAGGGATAAGCAGAAGAGGGAGATTGAGCAATTCAAGCTTCAGAATGAGCATGCGAATCAAATAAACGATGGCTTAATGCAGACGAACAAGATACTAAAACAGGATTTGCATGAAGTAAACAATAATTATTCAGAGTTGATACAGGTGGCATAGGAAGCGGTTAAAAGAAGGAAGTTGTCACAGGAACAAAACATTCAACTTATTAAAGAGAAGGAAGAGATCGAGAAGAAACTGACTCAACTCCAAAAAGAGTGCAACCGATTACAAAAGAAGGCACATGCACTTCATGGCCTAGCTGTGTTGGCAGAAGCAGCTAGAAGGATTTGATCCGATGACTCAATTCAGTTAGAAAGACACATGTCATACTCAAGTTGTTTTAAAACTTTAATTTCGATTAGTTTGAAATTATCTATTTTTGTACAGTTCGATCCCAGGAAAGTGGATCTAAAAACAATTTGTTTTAGATTAATTTTCCTATATATTGTAAAGCTTTGCTTAAGTTTTTTTTTTGGAGACTCATGAGGGTCGAATATATACAAGTTACACATATTACAGTTTGATGAATATGTTGTTATGTGAGGATCTCTTTTAAGATGAATGATTTTTTATTACTGGGAGCTAGGTTTAAATACTGTATGTTGTTTTAATGTTCAGTGATTCTGTTTGAATTACTATTTGCACTTTTTATTTTTATGGATGTTTTCTATATGAATGCCTGTACAGATAGATGAATGTTGTTGCAAAATAGATATTTGAAATGTATTTTTGAATGTCTGATATCCATATGATGCCACAAGATTTGAACTGTTTGTTCTATTTCCTTGTAGCTCTTATGATTTGAACCTATGCTAGGTCTTTGGTAGTGATTCATCTTATCTTTTATTTTATTCTTGTGTATACAAACATCTGATGTTATTAGATCCTTCACCAGACTGTTCATGAATTTGTTATGATTTTAGTTTTGATCCTTTTAGTTATCCAGAATGAACCAAAATTATCCTTTTAAATACTGAGGTGCCTAAACTCTGCTGCCTTGTAGTCTAGTGGGCAGACTTTAGGACTAACAACACCAATAACACTGCTGAATATGAGGCCTTGATTCAAGGATTCAAAAAGGTTGTAGATTTGAATGTTAAAAATTTAAATGTGACTCTGAGATAATTTTTAGGCAAGTTAAAAACACTATTAATTTTTTATCTCCACACTTAAAAAGATACTAGGCAGAGGAATGGAATTTAATTTTAAATTTTGATGCCTTTAATATTGATTCTATTCCTAGATTGCATAATTCTGCTACTGATTTATTAACTACTACTGCTTCTCGTTTAGTTCCTCTTAATAATACATTTTCTATTGAACGCCTTTTCATACCATCTATCCCAGACAATGTTACAAATTTGAGAGTATTCGATGATGATGAGCATATTATCGACTTCTTAATTGATGAAGATACATTCAAAGGGTCTATTATCAATAAAGGAAAACATCAGTTAAATATGGAAAATATGGGTGAAAGTCATTCCAAAGGAAATTTTATGCCGAAGGGAGTACACACTCTAGAGAAACTATTTTATTTACAACATAAGTTCAGGAAACCTTTGGGAACGGAAAAGGAACAAAAATATGCCAATATCGGAACATGTTGTTCACCTAGTGAAAGGCACAAGTTCATTAAAGTATTTCAACAATAAAAGGATGTTTATGCTTGGACGCATGATGACTTGAAGACATATGATACTAGTATCATCCAACATGTTATTCCTATTAAACAAGGCGATAAACCATTTTAGCAGAAACTTCAGAAAGTGCACCCTACTTTATAACCCCTTATTTAGAAAGAATTAAAGAAGCTACTATATTCCAAGATCATTTTCAAGGTTAGATGATCTGAATGGGTAACAAATCTTGTGCCCGTCCACAAAAAATCTGGAGAGATAAGGTTGTGTTTGGATTTCTGGAACTTGAATAGAGCATCCGATAAGGACAATTATCCTGTTTCTCCCATGGAACAAATATTACAACTTGTATTAGGTTCATAAATGTTATCCTTATGAGATGGATTTTTCAGGATATAATCAAGTGTTAGTGGCCGAAAAAGATCGCCTCAAGACAACATTCCACGCAAAATGGGGAACATTTGCTTACAGAAGAATTCCATTTGGCCTTATGAATGTTGGAGCCACATTCCAAAGGGCCATGGACATTTCTTTTCGAGGATTAATCGCCCACAGTATAGTTGTGTATTTGGATGATGTCACAGTTTTCTCCAAGAAGAGTGAAGACCATGCTTACCATTTAAAACAAAATTTTGAACGGTGCAAAAAATATGGTATTTCTCTTAATACTAAGAAAAGTGTATTTGTTGTTTTGGAAGGGAGATTACTAGGACACATCATTTTGAAAAAAGGAATCTTAGTTGAACCTGAAATAATACAAGCCATAATCCAGATTCCCATGCCCCACAACAAGAAATCCATTCAAGCCTTAAGCATTCTATACTTTGAGAAATATTTTATCATCTATACATTCACGTCCGATCATTCCCTTGCAGCAGTGCTCACTCAAAAGGTGAAGCAAGGGGATGAGTATCCAATATATTTTATGAGCACTGGGTTATAAGGGGATGAATTAAACTATCCATATGTAGACAAAAGAGCTTACGCGATGTTTAAAGCTGTAAAACAGTTCATACCCTATGTTCTTAAAAATAGGACCAAGGTCATAGTACCTCATCCGACTGTCAGGTCGCTATTTGTACAAAACGAATTAGGAGAAATATGTGAGAACTGGGTCACTACATTACAACAATATGATTTGGAGTTTAAGCTTTCCAACATCGTCAAAGGTCAGGGATTATGCAAGTTGATCACTGAGAATCCAACCGAAGAGATCAATGGATGGGATAACGAAGTTGGGATGAATTTACTAGAATTTTGTTCCATTCATACTAATCCTGATTCTTGGTATCACGATCTAGTACATTATCTACAACATGGGTATACTCCAGAGCATTGGAATTCCAACCAATGAAGAGATCTTCATTTGAAGTCAACATCATATCAAAAAATCAATGGAGTACTTTTCCGAAAAAATTATGATGGAGTATTTATTAGATGCTTGGAAAAAGAAGATGCAGAGAATGTGCTAAAAGAATTGCATGATGGGCCTGCTAGAGGTTGTTATTCTGGAGATATTACTGCTAATAAGATCCTAATAGCAGTGTATTATTGACCCACTATTTTCAAATATGCACATGTGTATGTCCGTAAATGTGTTGTGATCCAAAATAGTGCGAGAAGATTAGCAAAACCAACAACACCATTGCAGCCAGTGATAATTTCCGAACCATTCGAGCAATGGGGCTTGAACATCATTAGGGAAATTAATCCCAAATCCTCATTACAACATCAATACATTCTCACATCTACAGATTATTTTACATGTTGGATTGAAGTTGGCCCTCTGCGAAAAGTCAACAAGGATGATGTCATTAAATTTTTGCAAGAGAACATCATAACCAGGTTTGGGGTTCCAATTTCTTTAGTTTTTTATAATGCCTCATATTTATCTTCTAGAAAATTAAGCAAATTTGCTATGGAAAAATGAATTAAATTGCATTATTATTCCAATTATTATCCACAAGGGAATGTGTTGGCAGAGTTCACAAATACGAATTTAATTAGAATTCTCAAGAAAATTGTCATTGAAAACTAACGAAATTGGCATGCTGCTCTTCCTAACGCTCTATGGGATGATAGGGTCACTCCCAAGAATGCTCCAGGGGTTTCCCTGTATACTTTAGTTTATGGAAAAGAGTCTATCCTTCCACCTAACATTATTTTACCCTCACTACAGTTATCCCAAGCATCTAGAGAATCCAATAGTTGTGTTATGCAAGCAAGAATCAATACCCTGCTTAAACTTGAGGAAGAAAGAGAAACAACTAGAAATAAGTTTAACACACATCGATGCAATATCAAGAGATGGTTCGACAACCATAAGGCAGGAAAAAAAGAATTTGAGGTAGGTGATTTAGTCCTAAAGTGGGATCAAACCCACGAGGAAAATGGTAAGAATACAAAATTTCAAAATTTATGGCTTGGCCCTTACACTATTGTTGAGAAACTTGTCCCAGGAACATATAGATTGCAAAATCTAGAAGGGGAAGTGGAAACTCTTCCTGTAAACAACTAATCTCTAAAGCAATACCTTTCTTAGTTCTAGGAAAAGCTTTGTACATAAATAAAATTTCATTTTGTTTTTTTATTGCTTGTTTTAGCCTAGCTGTTATTTCTTTGAAACCAAATGTTGTTTTCTTTGTTTTTGAATTCATGAATAAAGTCATCCCAATAGGCAGAGTGATGAATGGGAAACTGTGATATAATATTATTCATGAAACAACTCTTTAGTAAAATACATTTTTGAATCTTAGGAGGAGTGAGAGTTGTTTCGAAGTTTAAAATTTTATTCTTGTTGAAAAGAGTCAATGGTGTTGTTTCAGGCATTATCATTTTTAAGGATTTCAACCTGTCTTTCTTATCTTATTGGAAAAGTTATCACGTGGTCCAATTCAAACTAAAATGAACTAAATCCTGTATATTTTGTTTGGACAAAGACTTTTAGGTTACTATCTTGGGGCTCCACTAACAAAAATATATAAATAACCTTGTCTTGAAGTTGTATACTATGACCGACGCATGGAAAGGAAGCGGAATCTTGCAGATGTATGGTAAATCAAAATGATCCTATACCAAGTTATTAATGCCAAAAAAAAGACACAAATAGATCCATCTATTCCACAGTACAAACATTCACAAAGTTAAAGATGGATATTTGAAGAATCAAACAAAGACATGAACATACAAAGTCAGATGTTCAAAACAAATCAAAATGATACTTCTAATAACACTCGAAGAAGGCTCTTCTCTGTCCGTGGGTATGATAAGTCAAATAAAATAATCATTTTCCCACACAAAATGACATTATGGATGGAAGAGCCTAGGATTCACCTCTGAAGATAAAGGGGAATTATATATCAAAGAGGCTCAAGCATCAAAGAATGCTAATGCATCCAAGAAATGCATTTGGTATAGGAATGAGGAACAAACGTTTACATCTGCCAGGTTTTGTTACTTACCCTGTGGTGTCTTACCTAGTTACTTTGAAAGACGGGTTTGGTAAATGAACTTCATACATTGGCCTCAGGAGAGTGACTGTGAAGTCCTAACTAAGCTTCCCTATCCCTAAAAACCCTAATGGTAACATTGGATCAATGTGATACTTATTCCACTTTAAAACATAATTTTTCTCGACACAAGGCAAATCAATGATGTATGACTCTTGCAATTGGAAGTTACAGATGAGTAGAAATGGTTTCTCACCATGGTAATTTTTAGGGGCGGAATTTCGTCAATTGGCTATTTTTTGGGCTTTTTTCAAAAAATAAATTCACTATTTGGTCATTTTTAGTCTCTAATATTGCCTATATCGCAAAATTTACACATTTTAGTAGTAAATTGTATGTTTCATATTTAATATTCGCCTACCTATCTATATACATGTTTTTTTCAATCCAAAATAATCGCCTAGGATACTATACTTAAGTATCATATTATAATCCTTAAAAAATACCCTATTTCTCACCATATTGTTGACACGAGAGTTATGTCAACTAAGAGGAATTGGCCCGATCCGAAGGTGTCAAGATTACCTTAAGTCGTTAAAATGGCCAACCCTGACGGGTTTTACAACTGCGTTAGCGGATTTATCAAAACTCTAATAAATAATATGGAATGGTCAAAAAAATCTAAATCCGTTAGCCTATTTATTCTATCATATTCTAGACTATTTATCTAAACTAATCTAACTTAGTTAAGAATAAGGAAATCTAACTAAGAAAAGATAAATACTAATGAAAATGTTGATTAAATCAAATAATAAATATGTACAAAAATATTTATAAAATATACAAATTTACAATAATCCTTCTTGGTAAAGTTCCAAAAATGACCTAATATGTTGCAACAGAATTTTCATAAGATGCAAAATATTTAACCAACGCATAAGCAATAAAATTAGCTAATTTAGCTTGCATTTTTGTTTGCAATCATTAATGATATGAAAAGCCTTTCATACATTCAACATTACAAATTTTAATATATTTAAAGTTTGCCCCACGAAAACAAAAGTGATCAGTAATTGCGAACAAATTTTATTTTTAAAAATTACGCAAAACTAAAACTAAATTGAGATACAGTGAATAGATTACCAATCAATAATCTTATCAGAACTCTAATAAAGAATATGGAATGGTTAAAGAAATATGAATAAGAGAAATACTGTTTATTCAAACTCCTCTAAGAACAACGATGAAAGAAAATGAAAATATAGTTCAATTACCACTGCATAAAATCTTCATACAAGATAAAACAATTTTCAGATTCAACACATCACTGCTCATTTTAAGAGTACTGATCTATTACACTGCTGGTAATGTTTTCCAGTCTCAGAACCATCCAAAACAATTGTTGCATACAGAAGGAAAATGACACAGAAATAAATAATTTCGTTCTCTGATTTCCAGAGATCGTGATCGCCCCGCTTTTCACAACTGACTCTCTGTTTACTATATAGACAATTAAAAGTAACAGAAATCGAACTTCCTTTCCTGATCCGATATCGCTGCATTATTTTGACGCCCTATCATATAGAAGTCACTGTAGCGAATCCCATGGCCAGGTATAACTGCAGATTGATGAAGTTTCTGCCTCCGGAATCTTTGCGTTTTGATTTTCTCGCTACAAATCCCTGCAAAGACAACAATAACTAAAGAGTTACTGATTTTCTTTCTCTCGTCAATTTTTCCATATATCAAAAAAGATAAAAAGATAAGAGATTTAACCAAGAAACTTCCCTTTCTTTTGATCAAATATTGTTTTGAATTCGCTTGCGTGAAGATCTGGAAGAGTCTAGTGGCATCGATCCTTGTCAGTTATTTGATAAGAGATTTTTCTCGGAGACGAAGGCTCAACCATTTGTTAGCGTAGTAACTTGGTTATAAATTTGAATAAATTTGATACAGTCAAACTTTTGAAATGACTGGTAAATTGGCGTTGCACAATCTCGGACTTAGCTTGCTGCGTCTTTTTTAGTTTAGTAAATGTGAATTTGATAAATTCATTTTATTTGCTGGTATCTCCATAGAGAGACATGTACTTCTCATACGTCAAATTCTCCTAAATTCTTTCCTTTAAATGATCTTAACTGCTTCGTGAGAATCGCTCAATCAATGGCTTAGCAATTTGACGTAATTTGTGACATATAAGCGCAGTGTTTGCAATGCACATTTTCATTTGCTAACGATCCTGCATAATCTTCGGATCTAACTAATATCGCTGCCAGAGTATCTGCAGAGCTTTTGAAAACTGTCATCTACCTCCGCCCGGCTTGTTTGAAGAGTTAGTACCAAAAGAGCAACTCTTAGCAGAATTGAGGACTATCAAGACGAAGATATAGCTGCCATCGAGAGTCTATACACTCTCACTTCAAAAGATTTATAGGAGTGTATTGGACAAGCCACAATGAAGACTCAGTACTTGGGAAATGGCCACAACACAACAACTAAGGGGTTGAATGCCATGGTAAAAGATTTGCCTTTTCATGAAGTGGCTTTAAAATTATTAGAGCCACAACAATTAAATGTAATATCTTAGGAAAGTGGTTTTTGGATTTCTAGGAGCCTATTAGACAAGCCACAATGAAGACTCATACTTGGGAAATGGCCACAAGACAACAACTAAGGGGTTGAATGCGATGGTAAAAGATTTGCCTTTTCATGAAGTGGCTTTAAAATTATTAGAGCCACAATAATTAAATGTAATATCCTACAAAAGTGGTTTTTGGAACGATTATATTCAAAGTCAAGAAAACACTCCATCAAATTGATGTAATATTGTATTATGTTTGAATATTTTGGTTATTTATTTTGTAACCATAAAATGACAAAATAGTGAAAAGTAAGAGGTTTAAGGAATATGAAGTGATAAGCTGGGTTTGTAAAGATAAATAGAAGAAATAGAAAAGGGAAGGGCTTTTGGCTTGTGAAATATTGTACTAGTCTCACATGTAAGTAATTATTTTCTTCTAATGAGAAATAGAGTTTTTGTTGGGTGAAGGCGTATATGAAATGTTGCATGGAAACATATGAAAGGATGTGCAAAACTTATTTCTTCCTTTTGTTCATTAATATGCAGTAAGATATTTCATTTTTCTGTTGGATTAGTCTAATGGTTTGTGAATGATCTCATTGTTTATGAATGTAGAATGTAACTTCCTATGTATTTATGAATAATGAATGAAATGAATGTGAGTACTAAAGCTATCTTTGTTTTGATTTTATCTTGTGAGTGTTAAATACATTTTCTTTCAATAGCTAACTTCTAGAATTGTATAAAGCAGTTTACAGTCATTACTCTCTTTTAAATTTTGCTCCTTGCAAGGATAGGTTAATTAGATTATAATCTTGCATTTAATTAAGGCATTCTCTTGGTTGAATGATAGCAAAAGGGGTGGTAAGACGAGAGGTAAGAACCTGTGCATCACTTTGTGAGGCTTATTTCTACCCGTCAAACAAGTATAGGCAGAATCATGCTCATTTAGAATTAGAATTATGCATTGCATACACAACAATAAAACTCTAAACGGTGGATCGGGCCGTAACTGATAAACTCATCACAATAGCACATCATACAGTAGTCGGATCATAAAACGGAAGAGATCCCCATTCCAAACATTTATTAGTCTAATTGGGAATTTTCATTGGGGAGAACCCCTACTGTTGACGCAAGGATTTTTCCAGGTGTCAACACATAGTCAAATATAATTACTTGGAAATGCTCAACAAACCCTTCACCCTTTAAAAGTCAAAACAATGGTAGAAAAGTTGGCATCCCAAGCATTGGGGTAAAGTGGAAACATTCTCTTGTAGATAAGAGGAATATTATTTAAGAGAGACATTGAGATACAAATGACAGTAAATTCCCACTGGGTGCTTAAGTTGTAAGTTTAGTAGTGAATACAATCCTATTTATTAATCAAATATGCCTTTGTTAGTGAAGTATGGGAGTGTTGGGAGAGAATTTTTAGGTAATTCCAAGCAACTTGTGACCAATGTTAAACATATATTCAAGTAATGGGTAAAATCCCCATGGAAAACCTCCAACCTAATATATCTCTAGAATGTTGCCCTAGCTTACATCCGATGATTCATTTGGAAGGTCAAAGTCCTTAGGATCATTTACACTTAAACGAGTATGTCACTTGAATAAAAATGTGCAATGTTAGAATCAATTAGGAATTAGCAATCAAAATATGGCGGTTGGAACTAAATGTGATATGCTTAAATTGTTGAACATGGCTTCTCAATCTAGTTCTCAGCCTATTCAAACTTGGCTCCCCTAGTTGATGCCAAAAACCACATAGAATAGACATTAACTATCGATCACTCTCATAGTTCAGTGAGAGTCAAAGTGAGATTAGTACCCGAGTTTAGATCCCATAGGGTCCTGAACTTCCCTTGTCCATTCCCCACCAAGAGTACTTGTTGTTAGAGCATAATAAGCCTCTCTATGGCATCACTCTCTCACCTAGGGACTTAGGTCTTGGTATCATGAGACTACTGGTACAAATTGTATCCAATTTAGCCATCTAAGACACCCTAGAGCATCCTCCTAACCTCCAAGGGACCAACACTACTATTTATATGCCAGTTGCCATTTATAGATATCCTAACCATATATTTTTAGCTATTAAGGGTGCATTCCTTCTTTTGGGGATTGTTTCCATGATTTTAGGAAAGATCCACTACACTCAAGGAATTGAAAAATAAAAATCATATAGCAGTGTAATGAACAAATGCCCAAAAAGATCACATTAAATATAAAAGAAAAGGACAAAATGTATTTTGTATTCCCATAAGATTTTGTATCATGTTGTTTATTATTCATATAAAGAAGAAAGTGAACATAAATGATAAGTATGGTATCATATTATTATCTTAATTTAAACCCCCATCAAGCTAGAAATAAAAGCGTAATTCTAAAAGCTTGACAAAAAATGACCATGATCAGATAGAAGCAATAAATGACCAACAAATCAAAGCATATATGACCAAATCTATGGATTTTATAAAATATAATCTTCAAATTTCCATCAAATAGTACATTGGTACTAACAACTTCAAACTTAGTTTAGAATGCTTTAGCCAATGTTCATTTTTTTAAGATCTCACAAGGATCTACAGAAGACTTAGACCAACAAATGATATAAACTTGTTCTAACTCAAGGGGAATACATAGTTTTTGAAAGCATATCAATTGAATATCCATTGAAATAGTTATAAGAGGAACAACAATCAAAACAATAATACACAATAAGCTTAATGGCATACTCTAAAAGAATGACCCACACACTACTTGAACCTTTGAGAAATAATTATTTTGTCAGATGGCACCATTATACCTTTAAGAGTACAAAAGAATGATGTAAATAGCAATAATTGATTCTCAAAATCAATGGAGCGTTAACATGTCTTTTTGCTTCTCGTCTCTCTATCATCTTTACTTAAATAGTTAATTAAGAGACACAAAACAATAAATAATTGTTTTAAAAATAAAACAATAACTAATTATTTTAAAATAAAACAATAAATAACTAAATAAATATGACACATTTTAGGATTTCAAAATAAAAAAATCAATTAATAAAAGAACTCCAATAGTTTAAGACTTTAAGCCTGTAAACTCAAAATATGAAAAAGAGGATAAGGCACCACCTAATGTCATAACTTACACACTTAGCTCAATGGGTTGTGAACTTTGTTGCTACACTATCTTCCTTATGACTTCAAAGATATAGTCCTTATAACTCCCAACATACACCTTATAGTTAACTACCTCTTCATGCAAACACATGTATAAGACAATAACTTCGTAAGATAAGACATATACCTAAAATCACCATATAATCCAAATATGGATAGCTCACATTTGCTTAAATGAATGCAAACACATGTATAAGACAATAACTTCGTAAGATAAGACATATACCTAAAATCACCATATAATCCAAATATGGATAGCTCACATTTGCTTAAATGAAAGCATGTTGACAAACATGTGTATTGAAATAAAGTTCTAGAAACATTTACCTAACATGAGACTCAATGAAGTGGAGAATAATATAACATATAAAAAATGAGCCAAAGTTTATCCATTCCAAAAGGTCCTAATTATACATCCCAAAATTAAATCTATCAAAGAATACCAAACTTCCATCCAAGTGCCACCAGTAAAGGCACGCATCAAATATAATTCCGGGGAAAATTAGGTCTTGAACGGGATGATGAGAAAGATCGAGGGTATCGCTAGGTAGGTCATTGGAGAAGACTCACCTCATGGTGCATATCATCAAATGATATTTCAATGCCCTAAAGATGTTGAATCAGTGCAAAGGAGAGAATTCTCATAATTATCAAGCTAAACGTTTGCAAGAGAGGCCATGGAGGTATCAATTGTAACAACAACATAGGGGTTTACAACATGGGATTTTAAAGGCCCTTGAGTAGGAAAGTGTGGATCATCAACAAAGGATTTTAGCTTATTAAGCATAAGAGCAATTCTAAGAATATTTATGTTGGTGGTAGGCTGGCATGGAATGGATATAATTAAGTGTGAAGACTCAATTTTATCTCCCCAACCATGGACTTTAGGCTCAATAGTTTACCCCCGACCATCATCAATTACAACTTGCTTAAATTTCTAAGCAATTTTTGGATCTATTGTAACAACAAGGTTAGCATTAATATTCACTTCTTGCAAGTTGGGATGACGACTCAATGAAAAAAGAGAAGACAAAAAGGGAGGTTGTTCAAAAGGTTAATCTCCCAAGTATAGATGACATGGTTATGCAAGTTGTATAAACACTTTAGAATCAACATCAAAGTGTATATAAAACCTCTTATTTTTTCTTCAGTCACCTATCCAAGTATTCACATTTTGGCCTCCTCTTCTTTGCCAACGAGAATGGCCCCCACCCCAAAAGTTCATTCTTCATTCAACCATAAAACAACATCAAACAATGAAAAACAATAAACTAAGGAACTTATTAAAATCTTAAATCAAGAAGATCTATGCTTAAATCAAATCATGCATGGAAAACAACTAGGAAATTAGGATTGTAAATCATTATCTCATGACCATGCAAACATAATACTTTAAATAGCTAAGAAAGTAATGAAAAGGAAGGCCAAAGCTTAGAATTTAGACAGAGGGAGGGTGGCCTGGATGGCTAAGCAAGTCAATTTTAGGAGCCAAACATTGTCAATAGTCATAATCAATGAAACTCCGTGAGCTATGGACCATTCTGAAACATAAATTGAAAGAATTTCAATGCCTCAATAGAATCAAAATACAAAACAAGTTTTGAATAATTGGCTTCAAAATAAACTATTTGGTACGTCAAAACAATGGCATCATATAATATTTGAAATCATAGCAACAAGCTTACAACAATAACACATAATTATAATTAGAGCCTCATAATTCACAATCAACAAAATGGTATTTGAAATATCATCTAGAGGCAATGAAAATGAAATATGAAAGCATTACATATTATGAGAATAATAGGCTTGAGGAACATTGGGTGCTCACTTATCTAAAGCAACTATGAAAATTGAGGAATGAGAACACAAGCCCATAACCAAAGTTCATCAAACATATAAAACAACAAACTAGGAATTATTAGTCCATGTCGTAGGCAGAGACTATATGTTTTAGTTTACCCTATTAGTTTGGATAGTGATACAAAGAAACCAAAGGTATTTTTAAAGTTTGTGAAAAATAATATTAATTTGTTTTTATTTATTCAATTTATTTTCATGTGTTGAATTTTAATTGGGCTATAGACATTGACAAGACTAATTTTATCATTGACCAGATTAAATAAAAATAAGAAAAAATAATTCATACATTATGAAAACTTTACAAAGTTCATGAAATATTTATGTGAGAGTGGTACTGCTATCACCTCTTATATATATATATATATATATATATATATATATATATATATTCTCTACCTATTCCAAAAATTTATACAACTTAAATCCATGTGTTTATATTGAAATAGTATGCCCAATAACATCTTTAATATTTTCTTATGCAATCTTTCAACTAATTTTCAAAAACAAAATATGCAATGTTTATATTTTATGCTCTTTCTAAAGTGTAAACACAAAAAAATTCTCCTTTTCCACTTTTTATTTTAATTTAATATATTTTTTAAATAAACTTTTAAAATTATAAAAATATTAATAAACATAATTATAGCTTAATATTTTTAAATTAATTTTTAAAATTAAAAAAAAAATATTAATATAATTACATGTTAAATTGTGAAATGGCAAATTATTATATTATTTACAACATTACAATAATAAATTACAAGTCAAAGTTTGAATTATGAAATAGTAAATTATTATTAATAATATTAGTTAATGCATTACAAGTCAATATAAAATATTTCATTTTATTTTAAAATAATAATTTAAATAATTCAATAATATTAAATAATGACAATGTAAAAAACAATCACAGATGGGGTGATAGTGCAACATAACTGGCGAACAAGAGTTGAGGTGATCGACACGTACTATGGGCTGAGGATCGAGGATTAAGTACTTGATTCACCTCACCTTTGAGTGCTTGAGCCTGCCTGGCCAACATGTTCATTAACTGGAGCTTAATGACAATCAATCCTAGTGCAATCATGGTGGATATGCCATCATCGGTCTCAAATCCTGGGGTGTAGACCCATTCCAGGCTCATTTGTTATGTTTGTGAGAGTGATATTGGCACTTTGCGAGGAGTTTTTTCATTTTGGAACTTGGAAAATATCAACAGAGAAATAGTAGTCATGGTGAGAGAGAGACTGTGTGCCTCTTACAGAAGGGGAGACTCACACTAGGATCGCGGGAGAGAAATTGATGACAATGGCGTCACTAAACATGTATTTTCCATGACAGACACGCTCCTTGACATTAGGAATGACATGGGAGGCCTCGACAATGACATGCAAACTAGACTCCAAGACATTGCATGCAGGGTTCATGTGGTGGTGGGATGGTGCATGGACATTACAATGATTTTTAACCTTCCTCTCTCGAATTTCATGGAGGGAATGCCATCTAACATAGTTATCCCAGCCCCAGAGGCTTCCTCCTTGGCCCCGCTGATGACTACACTCACTCCTCTCACTGTTGCTCCGGGTGTGGGCTTGTATGACATTAAGGTGGAAGAAGCTAAGCTGATAATGCCGATGGTGATGAAGGATGAGTTTGAGGATGCCTCTGAACATGATGTGAACAGGGGTCACGACATCAACTCGAGCCATGAGGACATGCCCAATCTAATAATGGAACCCCCCAAGCAGTGCCGACGTCTCCACCTAGGCTCCTCTACAGTGCACTAGTAGATGGGTATGCTTTGCGTTATTTCTGTTTCCTTTATGCCACTAGGCAAGAATTTTGGTCATCTTCAGTTTTTTGGATAATTTATGTATCCCAATAGAGGTGGTCTATGAACAATCTATGAAGGGAGTCTATGTTATTTTCTTTGCTCCAAGCCTGAGCAGCGTCCTCTTTTTGAAGGCCCATAAGGGCCATTGCTCATTGTATGAATGTGTAAATTTTATGTCGATTTAATATAAGAACTAATTTAAAAAAAAAAAGATATTGTAAAAAACAATTTTCACTTTCATTTCATATATATATATATATATATATATATATATATATATATATATATATATATATATATATATATATATACAGGATTTAAATCTCTCCTCCTTTTAAAAAATATTTTGAGTTTTGGATAATGGATTATTATTTATATACGAAGATAAGTTGTTTAAATAATATTTGTAATTATGATTTAATTGATTTTTATTTGTAATTTAGGTTTCAAATTTAAATTTGAATTTTTAACAATGAGAAAACATATTAATTGTATTTTTGAATTTGATATTTTAAAATAATTTAGTATTTTAAAAAATGGTTTATATATTAATAATATTAAATATTGATGTCAAAACAATACATAAAATTTAACAAACTCAAATCTATTTATTTATATTGCAATTTATATTATTTTTTCTAAAATAAATATATTTAATTTATTTAGGTTCACCTACTCTATATTATTCTTTTTAGAAGTTTGCAATTTCACAGTTTTTAAAATTTGTAAATATTAACCTTTAATATGCAATTTCACAATTTTTAATATTTATAGATATTAACATTTGATATATTGGTATGGATAGAAATCACTTTATATTGATATAATAATTTTTACTTATTTGTATAAAACTTTCCATAGATTTTATTTTTATTTTTAAATTAAATTGAAATGTTTTTTTTTTTAAATTAGAAGGCGGATATTAAGTTGCACACATCTCTTGTTTAAATTATATCAATACATAAATCAAAAAGGTTTTCCACATACTCCACAAAACCATCACACAAAAGGAAAACAACAAGAAATAAAGCTACATTTCTGCACATCAAAATAGAATACCCACACCACCATCTACTATAGGGGAAACCCTTCAACAATATTCATAAACTAGACAACAAATGCAAGCAATACCAAACAAACACTAGGTATGCATGTGTTAGATCACACTTGGTCAACCATCATATTTTTATTCCGCCTCTCATGTTTGTGCATTTCCCTTGATCTATTATTTTACCGACTCATTTTTTAATTTTACACTTTATTTGTCTCATAAAATCACATGTTATGGATCTCCCTTAATTGCACATGTATCAAAGTGATAGTGACACATGATTGTGCAACTAAATCTTTGATGACAACATAATGTTGTGGGATCTTAACATTGAGGGGCACACAGTGGCATAGTGTGCAAGAGATGAATGTATATCCCATGCACTAGTTAGCACTGCATATGATAGGCTCTGGAAGCCCATGCAATGTGCACACTAGAGACACTATTGTCGCGCAATATCAATTTTACTAGTTTTTTCTATTCCTAGGGGGGAAGATTTATGGGTTGCACGAGTGGGAGCATGGACGCTGTGGAAACTTGATAAGGGGATTATGTGCATAATCACTTGTGCAAATTTGGTCTACTAAAATGCTTTTAGAGATGTGGAATCTAGATGGCTACTTTGAGGTGGACAAGTAGCATTTAGAGGCGACTCTCTAAGACTTTTTTTGTTTGAAAAGGATTTTAGCTTTGGGAGGTGGTAGTGGACTCAAATATGATGCTTCAAGGACATAGGTCCTTGAATATTATTAGGGATCAGGTTTTCCAACTCGAGACGGAGAAACTAGAGGCTCAATGCCTAGTAGATGGAACAACACCAATATAGGGATGGTGCATTACACATTGCATACTAAGAATCGGTGGGTCTTTACACCACTCACCACATATCTAGTGGGGAAACACCACTAATGGAGAGATACATGGGAGAAGATATATTTTACTAGATCTATAGTAATTTAGTGGGTGCACTTCTAGAGGAGGGGTTGTCAAAGATTTGGGCATGGTTAGTTTTCTTTCACAAGCTCGATAAGATTGTTCTTGTTTGAAAGAGTGCCATCAATGAGCCCTTGAGTGGTGGTGAGGGTAGGGGGGTCTTGAGAGCCACATATGGTTTGTTTGGGTGAGTTGATGCCACGCCTTAGTGGCGGCGAGGTATGCCAAGGCTTGGAAAACCATTTTTTTGATATCCGGTGCCAGCAAATTATTACTATTCAGTACCCCTATGAGGGTATAAATTTTATGGGAGACCTAGACCTACCACTTCCATCCAATATAGCTTGAATTTATTTTGGTGAGTGCAGTGTTTTTCTTTTTTAAGTTTTCTTTCAATTTTTTTTTTGGTTTATGCCATATTGTTGATTGTAATACATGGAGTGTTATTCATTTTTCCAGATGTTGTACCAAGGAGGCCATTAATGCCACAATTGTTCTTGCTAGAATAGGTATGATTGCCCCTAGAGAGGCACGATTAGGGGAAAAGGCCCAATGCCAATGCCTCTATAAGGACCATCCTAAACAATTCCAGTCACTAGCAAATGTTAGAGACCCTAATGAAGGACACACCATAGGTGGAATGGGCCACCCTAGAGGACCACTGAATGGAGTCCTACCTAGGAATTCCAATTAAGAGGCTCGTGACAAACCTATTCTAATGATTTTTCTTCCTTAGAGGTTGGCTTAGTCCTTTTTGTATTAGCTAGCACAATGAGTGCCCTCATTTTATATACCAACATTATGTATGTTTTTAAGACACAAAATATAACATGTACATAATTTCATGATTATGATATTTATGATAATACGTCAACTTGTATTTTACATGATGTGTCATTTATATGTGTGGCGATGGTTAAAAATGACTTGTATATTTTCATACTTTGCTTTTGTGTTTGTAGTTAATGTGAAATGTGCCAATCTAGAATTTGATTCATCAAACTATCGACATACATGTTAATATGTTGATGAACATGAATGATTGTGATGGTTTTAAACGAGTGAGATAGGAGACTAACCTAGATGCGTTATTAGAAAAATATTGGGTTCATAGACGCTATTGAAGTGGCTCAACTATGCAACAAGTATCTAGGAATCTAGATGGACCTGTAGGTGGAAAATTCAAAGAGTAGGATTCTTGATGAGTAAATTGATCGTTTAATCATATTCAACTTGGTTGTTGGTTAACATACACCATTTTCAGGAAGAAATAAGTGAGATGGTGAGTCAATAACCTATGAAGATAAAGTAAGATTCTAGGTCCATCAACTGACACTATCGATGATGTCAATGTGACAAGGGAAATTAAAGCCATCTAGAAAGCATAGAGAAAACAAGGGTATAAGGTGCAAATGAAACAAAACAAACGGAATAAAACAAGTGAAATTTTGTACATGAGGAACTTCACCAATGGGATGAAGTTTTTGATGAATGATATGGGGTTCCAACATAAGGATATTGGTGGGATCTCACAGACAAAAGGTGTGATGAAAACTATGAAGTTAGGTCACACATGGGTGGGGTAATGGTACTTGAATGAGAAGCACTACCTGGATCCAAGGTTGGTGGTGTCTTGGTTGTGGGAAAAAGGGATGTTGTGCAATTGAGAAATATTGTGAAGGGACCTATTGGGGATACAAGATGTTTATGCAATCAAGTGATATTATGGAGGGACTTGTTGGAGAATGATGAATGGTTTTCAAGTGTTAATGTTTGTGTGTGTAATGACTGCAAACTTGTAATGGAGAAGGGATGATTAGTATAACATGGGATCACCTAAAGTTGGGGAGGCGTTATTAGGACCTCAAGTGGGGCATCAATCAGTAACAATGTCTAAAAAATATTTGAAAGTGAGGGACATTGTAGAGTAGGGGTGACCTATCATGTCACACATGGAATGAGGATTATAGCACCTAGTATGAACTTCCCGTTGTGGTTTAGGTGGGGTGAGGCCAAGAGAAGTTGTGGGATTGTCCCTAATATTTTAATTTCCATTTATTTGACCATGATTCTTCTAACCCAATTGTTTAGTTTTCCACTTAGTTATTGTGGTTTCTTTGTTACTAGGTGTGTGTTCCCTAAGAGACATGGTGAGGTTGGAAGTTGAACTTGTAGATGGTGTTACAGGTAATTTAAGAGGAGGAAGTGAAATGTACCAAACTAATAAACAAATGGTTAACCTTGGAAGGTTGAGCCTCGGAGTAATAGGAGTCCCAACTATACCTAGAAGTAGGCAGAGGAAATTAATTTGTTGAATAAGATGCTCTAGATTAACAATGTTCTCCACTGAGGGAAATGGACAATGGAATATTGATTCTACATCATGTGGAAACATAGACAATGTAGAGGACATAGATCTTACCACTATGGTTTAAAAAATGATGTTTGCGTCAAGTGAAAGCATTTGGGATGAGAGGGGTAGTGCCATGACTAAAGATGAAATGGAATCAATGGGGGTTGAATCCAATCAATAGATTTGGGGTAGAGATTCTTTGTAAGAACCAAGAAAGGGAGAGTCCTTGAGAATGTCGAGGTAAATTTCCACCATTGTTGGGAATGATACTGTGGTTGCGGCTGTGACCAAAATTTTAATTGGATTGGAATTTAGATTTGGTTTTGGTATTTTTTTACGGATTATTATATCAACGCGAATAAAGATGGAATTCCCTAGTCCAAATGGTTTGGATCTAGAACAAAACAACACAAAAACACACACCTTTCTCTAGATCAATCAAATTCCTTAAGGATGAAGGAAGTACATACATTTTTACTGAAGGTTGTCCTCGCAGCTTGAATCTCTTGTAGGCCTGCTCCTTATATTAGATAGAGAAATTGTAGAAGATCTAAAGAAAACAAGACGAAGCGAAAATATACAAAAATATAATTTGATTAACCTAAGCAAATGACCAAGGAGAAATGATCTAAATGAAATACAACATCATTTATGATAAAGGAAATGTATTGATGTATTAATATTAAGGAAAAAATTACAAACGAAACGCCTTGATGTTGTAGGTCCCTTCCAATGAATCCTTTGACTCAACTCGTCACCTTGCTCCAAGAGGATGGATACCAAAGGTTCAAATCTCTAGCAAAATTACTCCAGCATGTAGCTATCATAGACTCCTCCACCTCATCCATGGGCATAAGCTTACTTTTATAGCACAAGAAGGATAAGGGGAAGATGAGAGATAAGAATAGAAGAATAGGGTAAGATCCCAATACGATAGGGGTTTGGTTGAGATCCACCCAAATAGGAGGGGATATCCATCCACGAGGGATTCTATTTAGAAGCTCCTTGAAGTTTCTATTTTTTCATTCCAACGAATAGTGTCGCACCCTACTCAATAGAAACCCGCGACATATGGAGGTGTCACAATCTGCATAACAGACAAGTTACGAAAATGTCTCATGTTTCTAGATAACAACCTGCGACAAGAGGAAGTGTTGCAAGTTGCACCATAGCAACCTGCGACACTGATGCCAAAAAGGTTGTTTGGAGGGGAAAACTCTCATATTTCAAACAAGTTTTGTTAAAAGGACTTTAGGGATTGTGGTAAGGTTAAAGGTAAAATGTGCATGACGAAATTTTCGTGTAATAGATTCCCCCCCAAAGTGTAAAACTAGAATGGAAATATAGTTGAAATACTTTGTCAGATGAAGGTTAAGGAAAAGAACCATTGGTCGGAAACCTGTCAACAAATAACAAGGAATTTATGCAGTACAATAATTTTCACCTCTGAAACATGAATTCCTAATAACATGGCTTCCGACCAATACATCGTAGATCCATGATAGTATTGACTCATAATATGGCCATCGAAATACATTGTGGATCCGTATCTAACAATGAATGAGGATATATCATGGATACTAGTATACAAGTGTAGATCCATGATATAATAATAACACAGCCACGAGCAATACAAAATTGGATATATGTAACAGTTCATCAGCAAGCTCATCAACATGGTGTCTATTAACGCCTAAAAATTGCACACATGCGACATTTCAATGATTCATCCAGTAAAGCATCATCAACATAAAGAATGCATCTCACTACAAGCATCTTCAACAGATCCAAAACACAGCATGAGCCCACAAATTCCCAAAAACAATAAAAAAAGGGTAGCGCGGGTATTACACAGGTTACCCGCTCTATAGCGAAGGTTATATGAACAATGCCCGCTCTACACCGTGCGACTTTTCCTTTGATAGCCACTCTAATGTCAAAACGACGAGACCACTTCATCCCAATGACACATTAAAGGCTCAATCCTTCCCAAGGATCAGAATTCGGCTCCCTACACACTTGGTGGCATTAATTGCCCCCCTTATGTACCATGGAACTAGTTCATGAAGGAGGAGAGTTCACATTTGGAACTAGTTGTTTGTTGGCCACCTCTTGGCCTATAAAATAAATCCATTAGCATGCATATTGTAGAGATAAATTAGAGCAAGGTTATGTTGTTGGATTTGAGTTGGAGCTTCCTCATAGCCCACCATTTCCTACCATTGCAAGCATTTCCAAGCTTTCTTTCCACCTACCATCAAGGAGAAAGTGTTTCTCTCCATTGTTCTTCCATCTACTTAGCATTTAGTTTGGAAAAGAAAGGCCTCCCTAAGAGATATTGTTGGATTCCCTTGGAGCTTTCACCTCCTAGGTGGTGTACAACTATTCCATTCGGCAATACAAGAGTGGTTTAGCATACCTTTGGTTGTTGTTGGAGTTTGCATCTTTCTCCCCGTCTCTTTTATTTTATTTTCATCAATATTTTCTTGTTTGAGTGTGAACTACACTAACAATCTCTTGCAGGATCACTTGGAGGAATACCAACCATCCTAAAGGGGCTCCAAGGACTGAGGCCTTGCAACAACCTACAAGGCTTAGCCCCTCACCAAGTGGAAGAGTGCACTTGTGCAATTTTTTCCACAATAGTTCTAATGGCGACCATACTTATTAATGTTCATTTCTTTTTAAACTAGGTTTTTTTATGCTAAGTATCTAATTATGGGTGTTTTTCACTTGCAGGAGAGCAAGTATTCCACCTCTTTCTTCCAGAATTTGGCCCCGTCACGACCATAGCTTATTTTTTCCCGCAGGTGGGCGGTTCCTGGCATATCTTTCGCACTGATAGCATGGATTCAACTCGGATAGTCATGCGCCTAGCGTAGGTTACTAGTGTCACACCCGCGCTACACCGCTCATTGCACCCGCGTGGAAGGTTAGTGTATTACCCGCGCTACAACGTGTCTGTTTTGTATTAACCTGTGCGTTACGAGCGAAAGAGACTGGTTTGGCCGCGCTAATATTTTTTATTTTCTTTTTATCTGCATAACTTGGTGTGGCATCCCAATTACTGCTTACTAGTGAATTTTTTTTATAAGCAAGATAATTATCTTATAAAAGATCCTTCAGTACATAGATGTCGAGACATACAGGGCCTAGACTGCCCAAGACTTCTATAGGACTGTTTGAAAATTTTCATCAAGTATCTGTTGTTCCCCTTAGCTACCCTTGCTACAAACCTATAATCCCTATTTGCCCCATTACAATTAGAAATTTCAAGATCTATATGATATCACCCACAAAAAAGGCTACATAACTGTCGTAATTCATACTAAAGCTGCAGTAATAAACACACCGAAAGGAAAAACAGAGCCAAAAAAAATTAACATCATCCTAGTCAATAACAAGACACAACAAACAAATAAACCCTACCCACAGACACAGACCCATAACCCATCATTTAGGATCCTAGGGCACGTTCCGATGAATCATGGTTCCCGATCGTAGGCCACCTTGATTGTTGTCCTCCATAGTAGCAGGCTGGACCTTCGTGTCGTGAACATGGCAGGGACCCTGATTTCGAGCCGCAGACATTCCGACCTTAGCACCTTCGTTCTCCGGTGGATGGAGCAGGATTCCAAGATTCAGGGCAATAAGGTCAATTTTTTTATGCATTAGGCGGTTGTCGTAATGGTGCTCCTTCCAATATTTTACAGGTTCTTGATCGGCCATAACTTTATTCTCCTTGTCCGTCAGGACATGGGCCAACAATTCCTTTGTAACCCAATAAGTAGTGACCATACGGTCGTAGGAAGAGAGCCTCCCGGTCGTGGTACCAAGATCGCTAATCCAATATTCTACCTCCTCCTTAATGGTTTCCATATCCATGACCTTCACTCGATTCCATAGTTCGAGCTCGACCCATTCAATTTCTTCTCGAATTATTGGTGGAATACGCTCTCTGAAAAAGTGGGTTGCCTGCCCATCTTTCCTCAGATCACAGGTGGACTTATTCCTTCCTTTTCCACCATCCTTCTTTCCCCTCCGCATTTGTCTTTTGGGAGCCATCGGAGCAGTTACCCAGTACTCAAACTGATGCCACAACAAATCTTGCTTTCTCACAGAAACCCACCCC
Organism: Larix kaempferi; assembly: GCA_027924585.1. Taxonomy (NCBI): domain Eukaryota; kingdom Viridiplantae; phylum Streptophyta; class Pinopsida; order Pinales; family Pinaceae; genus Larix; species Larix kaempferi. Next base: position 8,260,968 of record BSBM01000438.1, read on the forward strand.
AGAAAATGAAGAAGCATAATACAAGGATGGAAAGTTTGCATCGAATAAATAGCTGAGGTGCTCATCCCAATTCGGTTAACCATACTAAAAAATTTGTACTTTCTCTTTATTAGCATGGTACAACATCAAATATTTCTACTGTCCTCCGCGGTTCTCTGTACCTTTCCCACCAATCGATGGAACTGGCCTCAAGCTTTCCTCCTTATTTACAGATGAGGGGATTTCATGGGCACTCATGTTTTGGTTAAATATGGAAGTATCGACGTCGATCAAAGCGGGATGGTGATCATGGCTCCAGGTGTTGGATGAAACTACCGCGTGTGCCCCGATCGTGTGAGTCATCTATTGCCTCGTGCCCCCGGTCATCTCCCGGAAAAGCTTAAGATCCCGGGTCGCCAGATGGGAGCATTGAATATGTCATTCGATGCCTCCCACCCTGGACAACTGTCCTTCCACAATCCTCTCTTCACTTCGTTCTCCTAGGTTATCCAGCATATCCGCCACCTTATTCTCGTCACGTTTGATGTGGGAAAAGAACCATGCATGGTGCCCTCTAATGAGTTCAGCCAACCGTTTCACCTGATACGTCATGCGTTAGCTGTCCACAACTTTGGACACTTTTCCCTCCTTGAAGTTTTTTTGGCCATCTAGATGATGATGCGAGAGTCTCCCTCTATGAACAAAGGTTCCCATATGTTGCTGATTGATAGTATGATGCCGTGAAGTAATCCCTTCAGTTCTGCCGCATTGTTAGTATCCTGACTTATGTTCCCATGATAAATATGGAGAACAATACCTTCGTCGTTTTGGATGACTCCTCCAAATCCAGCCGAACCAGGGTTCCCTTTGGATGCTTCATCGAAATTTAACTTGAAATGTCCTCTTGGAGGAAGATACCAAATATGCATACTGGTTGGAGTTACTCTCTTTTCCTTAATATTTTTCCACCCTTGTGGTGAGCAGTCCAGTCCCCACCCAGCCAGAATCCGCTTCTCATTATCATCCATTTCCCATACTTTCTCGTTCCATTGGGGGATTTTTATAGTCTCTTGTATATGTTTTTTACTTGGTTCCAAACCATCTAAAGCAAAGTTTTATTTCCTTCAAATATTATCCCATTTCTTTCCTTCCAAATTTCCCACATCAAAGTTCCAGGGAACATGAGCCAAATTTTGAGAATAATCGGATTCTTGTAAGCCTCCTTATCCCAATTTTTAATCGTTTGGTGAGGTTGGCCTCTCACACGACTAGTCCTCCTAAATATTTCAGCTCTGAAGTCCCATAGGGAGTACGCAAAAGGGAAAGAGTCTAGGAATTGATTCATGGATTCCTCCTCTCGTTCACATAGAACACACTAGAAAGGGCCATTCATGTGTCTCTTCATTAGGTTCTATCCTGTCAAAAATCATCTATATGAAACCAACCAGATAAAAGTAGAGATTTTGGGCCATGGGGTAGAATTCCATATCGCATTCTAGGTTTCCCTATGCTGGATGTCTTCCTGGTTAAAAATTAGATCACACGCCTCTTGTGTTCTATAGACCCTTTGACTTATATCCCAATATCAATTTATCTGGGCCCCTTTGGATGCGAATACAACGCTCCTGCAGGGCCTCCTTGATATTGGAAATTTCCTCAGCTGGGAATCTCTGATTCCAGCAATCCTGGGGATGCCATTCATGAAATTCCTATGTTTCCATGAATCAGTACAAAAATTGGCATCTTGTCCTTCCCTTATTTCCCAGAGGCTATTATCTTGGATTATCCTTCTATTCGCAAGAGCATAATTCCAAATATGGGATCCTTGCATATTTTCATTAAATCTTATAAGGTCTTGTTTCGGATTCCCCTGAGCATATGCATTTACTGTGCCATATTTTTTCCCATGGCTCCTCTTTGTGCGACACCCAGTGCCACCAAATTTTTGCACCTAGGAATTTACTATTTTTCTCCGGATCTCTCAAACCCATACCACCATGATCCTTTTGTTCACAGACATTGTCCCAATTCACCAAAGCCAGTGATGTTTGTCGTGATTGCATCCCCACAAAAAATATCTTTGGATTGTCCTAATTTGTTTTAGAACCGATTTTGTGGCAACCAGAGTAGAAAAAAGGTAGATAGGCATGGATTGAAGCACCGCTTTCACTAACACCACTTTGCTGGCCAGATTGAGAGGTCTATAATCCCAGTTATCCAATTTCCTTCTCATTCTTTCCAATAAATCTTCCCAGAATATTTTCCTGATCACCCCTTCAGCTAGAGGAGCGCTAAGATATTTGGACGGAAGGGAGCTTCCTTGGAAACCCAGAATACATAGAATATTCCATTGATTAATCCTTGGAGTGTTAAAAAAGAAAACTTGGGACTTTGTGTTATTCACTTCCATCCCCGAATCCCTTGAAAACGTATTCAAACATATCTTCAAAACCCTTGATTCTTGAACCCACCTTGAACCGATGAGTGTCCCATAAGCATTGTATCATCAACAAATTGTTTGTGGGAGATGGTTTCAGTACCTGTATGGAGACTCAAACCTTTGAACTCCCTATTTTCAATCTTGTCTTTGACCACCCTGCTCAACCCTGTATCCATAAGGATGAACTAAAAGGGGGAGAGAGGGTCACCTTGTTTGATACCTCTATATGGTTTGAAAGTTCTAGTAGGAGCTCCATTTAAGAGGATAGAGAAGAAAGAAGTTGAAGTAATACTCATTATCCATCGAACCCAGTCTTAGTGAAAGCCATAAGCCTCAAGCATTTCTATCATGAATTGCCAACTTAGTTTATCATAGGATTTAGATATATAAAGATTCAACATCATACCTGGTTTTTTAGTGACTTTCAAAGAGTGGATGACCTTGTGGACCAAAATAATTTCGTCCAGAATTTGATGACCTTCCACAAACCCCGATTGTTCATGGGCCACAAGATTTGGAAGGAGAGGCTTTAATCTGTTAGCTAAAACCTTTGTTATAATCTTGTAAATAAAATTATAAAGGGCTATGGGTATAAATTTACTTGGGGAATCAGCCCGTCCTCTTTATGGATAAGGGTTAGAAAGGTAGAATTGAAAGCTCTTAGAATTCCTTTACCCGCCCGAGAGTCCTCCACGATTTTCCACACTTCAACTTTGCTTAAATCCAAAAAATGGTGGAAGAAATTGATTATGAATCCATCAGTTCCCGGAGCTTTTCCATCAGACATTTGATTAACAACATCCTCCACTTCCTAGAGCTCAACAGGTTTCAAAAATATTTCATTTTGGTTTGTCGAAACCTGCGTGGGAATGTGTCTTGTAATTTCCCTGATGTCCTCAGATCTGTCCTACCGATATTCCAGGATTGTTTCAAAGTACTGAACTAGTTCTATCTCCATTTATTCCCGAGTTTCGACATAATGACCATCATCTTTTTTTAACCTCATTAGTTTTTCCCTTTGGCGATTCTGGATCACCGAATGATGGAAGAATTTTGTCTTTCGCTCCCCTTCCTGCAGCCATTGGTTCCTGGATTTTTGTTTCCAATAGATTTCCTCCTTGAACTCTCTACCATTAAGATTATCCAAGAGAACTTGTTCTCTATGTTTCAGGTCATAAGTGTACCCTGAGTTCATGCCTTCCCGCTGAATTTGTTCCAATTTATCATTGAGAAAATTCTTTTCTTAGAATATGTTCCTGAATTCCTCCTTACTCTAGGTACGAAGTTTGGCCTTTAATTTTTTCATTTTTTGCTGGAATTGGTACATCAATGTTCCCCTGATGGGTTCCATTTCCTCCCACCATTGTCTGACAAGTTCCTTGAAGTTCCCGTGTTCAAGCCAAAATTGCTCAAATCGGAAAGGGCACCTGATGGTGGCCCCCCCATCATCCCAAATCAAACCTACGGGCCAATGATCAGATCTTGCAGAGGGAAGGACCATAGCGGTGGCTTCCCTGTCCCTGCTAATCATTTGTTCTGAGAGAATGAATCTATCTAATCGAGAAGCCACATGATGCTCACCACCTCTTTGATTATTCCATGTATACCACCCATTGCCAGTTTCTATATCAACCAATCCTTTCTTCTGTATGAAATATTTGAAAGAAATATTGGTGGCTTCCAGAGTTCGTCTTCATCCCTTCTTCTCCTCTAAGGAGGTAATCATATTGAAATCGCCACCCAAAATCCAGAACTTGTTTTCGATTTCTTGTGCTTCCTTATCCAAGTATGATAGGAACGCCTGTTTCTGAGCCATAATACTTGGTCCATAAACATTGGTAAGTATCCCTTTTACCTCATAGTTACAAACCTAGAATTCCACACTAATGGAGAACCTATTTGCTTTGAAATTGATGAGGTGTAATTCTTCTGGTTACCAGAGTATAGCTAGTCCTATAGCAACACCTCTTGCATCAAGAGCTATCCCTTGACTTCCGAGCCAAAATTTTCTACCAATCGCCTGCATATTGTCCGAACTGCACTTGGTTTTTTGAAGGAATAACACAACTGGTTTTTCCTTTCTTAACTTATTTCGAAGGGTCTTCACTTTCCTTGGGTTATTGACCCCACAGATGTTCCAGGTTATTATTTTCATTGAATGTTTCTATTGACTTCTGAGAAGGACGCTTTTATCATCGGGTATTGGCCTGAATCAACCAATCTGGTTCCAATCTTTGTTATTCTCTTCCTATTCGTCTTTCTCCCTATTTTTTCCCCTTCCTGGGGTTGTTTCCATTTGCTTCCCTTCATTGGATCTTTATCAATGCCCAAAGGAGGGGAAGCCTTTGTTTTAAGGATAGCCCGCTACAGAATTTCTAACTTCCCACTGGAGACGTACCCTTTTCCTTTCTTACTACATTCCTTCTCTATCTCATCTAGATCCAACTCCCCTAAGTCCATATCCTCCATTTCCTTCGGTATTTCTTCCTCCATATATTTCCTTAACCCTTCTATCTTCATTTTTTTTGTCCTGGTTGGGGATTTATGTCCTTCCTCGATATGACACTTATTGTTATCCTTGTTGTGTTCATCCTCCTCGATCTCCATACTGCCTAGGGTCTCAAACCTATTCCTAGAATGTTTCTTTTTCTCTATATTCTACTTTGGTTGGGATGGGTTATTAGCCCTTTTTCCTTGTTTCTTACGATTCTGAACTTGAGTAAACCCTTCGCTATCCTTTTCTTTTTCCTTTTTTCTCCTGAGTTGGACTTGTTGTATGTTTAAGGGTTGGGAAATCTCTGCTCAGATGTTCATATTCATGGCATTGCCGACATCGGAAGGGGAGCTGTTCATAATCAAGAGGTTGGACCCACTCTTCATCTTCCCATGTTAAATTGATTGCCTCCGAAAGTTCTTGCGAGAGGTTCATATAGACGCAGATCCTAGCATAGGTAGTATGTCTTTGAATTTTTGTCTGTCCTGATACCTTCACAAACTTTCCTAGGGTATTCCCAATGGCCTCCAGAATTTCTGGTTCCCAGTACTCACAAGGAAGAGAGTAAACCCTAATCCAGACAGAGGAAATACGCAAGTCCTCTATTTCGGGGTTAAACCTCTCTTTCCATGGTCAGAGGAATGAACCTGTTGAATAAAAAAAATATGGTCCTCCCAACAAAACCCGATCTCGGTCCTCTTGGTTGAAAAAAATGATGGTGAAGAAACGTTCTGCTCCCAGATGTAGATCATAGTGTCCTTTAGGGTTCGAGGTAACCTTGATCCACCTGAGCAGATCCTTCTCTTTTGGCCAAATTCCAATGAATTTTCCAATGAGGTATTTTTCCTTCCATTTTTCCACTCGTTCCCACAGTCTCTCAGACGTGATCTGCAAAGATGGGTTTTCTGCAGATCGGGGTAAGCATCCCCCATGAGTCTATTTTTTGTCGGTCTTCATCTTCCTCTCACTTGTTGTCTCACGATCTAGTAGATTCATTGATGGTTCTTGAGTTCCTTCAGGTCGGATATAGGAGTGGGAGGGGGATCCTCCCCCTCCAAACGACGCCATCCCTGACAAACCCTGGTCATCGTCCTCAATACTCCCCTTGTCTTTTGATCTGCATCTTCTGGTCGTTGACCCAAACCCCTGCGCGCACATGCACCGCTAGGGTTTCATCCGATCTCTCTCCGCTCCCATCCACCAGTAGACTTATTTGAACAAAGAGAATCCCATTTGCATAAAGGGTAGCTTCCGCCCTCTTAATTCCCTAAAAAAAAGTTACTAGTGAACTTAAATTAAGGCTAATTCACCCAATTATGTAATTTTTTAGTAATTAGTGCACCTAGACCAATATTAGGAAGTAAAGAGTACGTCTCTCTCAAAAATTAACTAGGTAACCAACTCTGAGGCTTCCAACGGGCCTCATTGTTGTAACTAGCATTCAAGACCATTTATTGTTTATGCATCAAATCGACATGTTGTTTTTAGTAGTATTGCTAGTGTAGAAAAAACTGTTTTCACACAAGCAAGGACCTAAAGACACTTGTCGCCCTAAGTATGCTCTTCACCTCGCACTTCATGTGAGATTGGTGAATTAGAAAAAGGGTGAGAAGTGTGAAATACCTCCATTTCACACTTGTCTATTAGATAGATTAATTCAATTTTGTGAAGCGCCATGAGCATCTCTTAGAGTTAAAAGTACATATTGCTTGATATACTCCTTTAGTTATTTTTCCAACATTATCATTTGTTTTTTTCTTTTATCACATGTGTTTTCTCCACTAACACACAATAATATGCCTAAATAATCTTCCAATCCAAAGTATGCTCTTCACTTCGCACTTCATGTGAGCTTGGTGAATTAGAAAGGTAGGAATTGTGAAATACCCCTCTTACACTCCATAAGTGAAACATACAAACCCCTTAAAATCAACATTGTAATTGTCTTAACCAACTAAGGTCACAAAACAATATTTTAGTTAGGTAGGATTGATTGGGCTAGGCATCCATTAATATCCACCAATCTAGTTTCATTAGTAATATTTCGAAACATAACATTGTTGTCCTTTAGGGTACTTACAAAATCCTGCTATAATCAATTGTTAAAAGAAAAATCGGATCAGAAGTGCACTGTGACCAAGGAGGTGAATTCCGAGGTATATCTGCCCCACTCTCCCCTACGAGCCACTCAACTTGTTGTAGGGATACGACACTATACCGTTCAGGCCAAACCATTGATCCACACTTGACGCAAGGTATCTTAGTGGACCAACTTAGGATATCACAAGGGAGAAATTGTGAGTGCAATTGACTCTTGAAGTTATCTATTTCTGTTGGAAGGTGTTTCCAAGTCTTCTTGATTGGATCATTGGCCCCATTGCTGGAAGAACTAGCTCTTTGTTACCTCCACTAGTCGATTGGTGTGTGGATACCATTATCACTATCAATTGTGCTTTTGGGAGGCCCAGTTACATTTGAGAGGAAGGATGTTAGGTCGGCTAGGGAATTTACATTTTTTTTTTAACTACAAGTTCACTAACTCGTAATAAAAAGAACCTCCATGTGGGAACTCATGCAATAAAACCAATATTGCACATATCACTCACTTGTTGCAAGATTTTGCATATGTTATGGTTGGCATATTTTTGCATTTTTTCAATTGTGCTTATTCCATTATCACTCTCATATTGACACAAATCCTTCACCATTCAGGAACAAGACAACATCCTAAGACATTCTCGTAGACTGCAAAGCCTATCCCCTCTCTTGAGGGGTGTTTTTTCACCTTCTCTCTGTATCACATGCAGAAGTAATTCAAGCCGGGGTCATTCCCAAGAAGCATTGATAGTTTCATCTGGTAGATTCCAAGCTTAATAGATACATTTTCTCCCCTCAGAGAATCTATTAATTACACCACTTCTTCCCCCATCGGAAGTAGTACCCCGCTGGCTTCTCCCCAAGGAAATTCCTCAGAACCTTTTGTTCCTTCCTCCCTTATAGGAGGTCAACCATTGTTCACAACACTACTTGGGTCTCCCCCTCATGAAACCACATCCCAAACAAGATGGAAATACCAATCATCCCCTACCTTACCATTTATGGCTAGTTTAAATCTACCATATTTGGCTAAATTGGCTAATGATCCCATTGCTCATGATGCAACATGGCCAGCTATGCCATATAAGCTTCCTTTTGATATTCCCAAATTCGAAGTAAAACGGGGAGATGATCTTGCCAACCATGTTATGTCTTTCCACCTATGGTGTTCATCTAGCAACATAGTAGATGACCCCGTGATACTTCGCCTCTTTTAGTGTACCCTCACCGGAACAACAACAAAATGGTACGTAAACTTAGAAAGTGGAACACATTCCACATTTTCGGCATTGGCCACTGCATTTATTACGTACTATCAACTTCCAATCTGACATGATCTAGGCCTCGAAATTCTCACTGAGTTTCATCAAAATAATTCCACCCACATCGTGGACCACATCCTCGAGTGGCATAGACACCAGACACTATGTAAGATTGAAATAAAACCTCCCTTTTTGTTGGATTGGTTGATCAAATCTTTCCAACCCGCCATAGCTAAAGATGTTGCCACCTACATGCCACAAAGTGAGGAAGAGGCTATTCTGAAGGCACAACATTTCGACCTCATATATGCAAAGTCTGGATATCTGTACACAATCCTCCCTGATGTCCCTCGGCATCGGTCGTTGGATCCTACACCCTCGGGATCGTCACATTTAGTGGATGGGATTTTTGGGTCCATTTCTCATTTAGGAAAGGTTCCTCCCACCACATCAGTACCATTTAACATGGTACCATATTACCCATCCATGCCACTTTCTCGGTACCCCCTGCATCAGTACCGACACCATCAGTTGGTCAATTACAGTATGGACCATACAGTCCTACGTACCCAAACGTTAGCCAAGCAATGACGGTTTCAACACCACCAACGACGCAAGTCGCTCCTACGTCCACATCTTATGGATCACAAGCTGCATTTATCCCACCATCGGGGTATAACCCATATTACCCATTTCCATTCCCAACTGGTCAGCAACCTCCCCCCCACATGGGGTTTAACCTAGTTCAACCTACATATGTTCAACAAGCTCAACAATTCGAACAATTGAACGTAACAAACCCCTAGAATCCATAGAATCAAGGGAAGAATAAAGGAAGAACAAGCAGAATCAACAGTCGGGTCAAGGGGGAAATCCCCCTCCCCAACAAAAACATAATATGGGTGATCCAAATTTAGGGACTAACAACTCTCCCAAACAAGGGAATAATCCTCCCCTAAGAACCAATTATTGCTGCTCCATTTGTAGCGATTATGGTCACTACACACATCATTGTCCTCTTCTCCCTGACTGCCAATAGTTGGTGGAAGCTAAAAGGAAGATGGTGATGAACCCTCCTCAGGAAACGAATCCTCCCCAACCAAAAACAACTGTGTTACATCAACCCTTCGCTAATAAAGGGGTAGTTACACAAGAACAAGATCCTTGTCCACCTGGCGATGGCTCTTTCCAAAATATCTATTTGTTGGATATAAACCTCAAGATGCAAACCAATGTTTATGATGGGCCTTCCACGCCCCAAGTGGAATACGTTCCTATCACCTCCGGGGGAACTCTACAAATACCACGCCTAAATACCGAAAAAATCCCACGAATTTCAAAAGTACCATTAAGGCATACCCCTAATAACCCCCATATGAAAGCCTCCCACACTTATAGTTTTGTGGACAACTTTGCTCAATCCCCTGCGGCTATGTTCACATTATAAGTATTACAGTATTTCCCAACACAACGCAAGGCATTACTCAATGCACTTGGTGCAGTCGAACCATCTGACTCACACATAATGAACTTTGATCTTGACAAAGGTGACCTACGGATACCATCGCCAGTCGTGTTCCAAGTTCTAGTTACGGTTAAAAACGCCATGATCCATCGTTGTATCATCGACAAAGGTGCGTCCACTTTCTTTATGTCTGTAAAAGTATCGAAACGATTAGGATCCCCCGAGCTGGTCCCCTCATCTATCGCTCTTCGTGTGTATGATCAGATACCATCCAAACCAAGAGGATTGTACCAAAATGTCCCCATAAATATGGGGGGCAAGATGGTTATGATCGATATTGAATTAATCGATTCTGAGCTCAATTGCAACATCCTCTTGGGGCATAATTACATGTACGCCATGAAGGCAGTAGCCTCCTCAGTCTTTTGTATCACGATGTTTCCCTTAAATGGGAAGATAGTTACCCTCGACCCACTTAACTATTATGACCCTAATACCACAAGCAATCCTAAAAATTTCCTACCGACTATACTGGGAGATGATCAACCGTATGTTGACATCACGCCTGGTATGTACAGGGACTCCAATTTGTTAGGTACATATTCAGTACCACCATTGAATATCCCTACATCCACTGATGGCATAATGTGCACAATTTTCACCTCTAAAAATGGAGCCACCTCCACCTCAACACCGTCATCTGCACCATCGTTGAGCCACAACATTGAAAAAATGTTAAGTCCATCAGTAGCACCATTGTTTCAAATCCCATTATTTTATCCTCCCTCAGGTGTACAAGGGACGCCGGTTTTGGCTCATTTAACTATGCCTGGGCTAACCTTTGGAATCCCAGTGTGGTACCTTACACCACATTTCCCAGAGATGGCTTCCAAACCAGTCTCCCATTATGAGTTTGTCCCTGTTTTGGCTAGCACGGCCACAGGGGTCATAACATGTCCAATTATGACAACCCAACCTACGACATCGACAACTACCCCATAATCGGTAGTCGCTAAGACCGCCAATGGGGGAACTAAACAACCAAAATTGAAAGGTCCCCTATTACCCAACCCAATAAATACGTCAGTCCAAACCGTGAAGCCTAAAGCAAGGGGCATTAACCATCAATAGTTGAAATCTCCAGTCATGTTCAATACCCCCAATCAAAGAGTCACACTGCCATGTGCTCTTTGCGGGCAACAAGGACATGCAACTAACTTATGTCTTACTCTACCCGAGACAAGGAGTTTTCTCAACACCCCTGCGAGTACAACACAAGTTGCACCAATGGTAAAAGAGGGCACATCTCCCTTGCCCATATCCAAGACATTACGTACAAATCACGCATGTTCCATATGTGCCAAGTATAGGCATTATACACATCATTTCTCTGACCTCCCTCACTATCGGAAGGCTCTGGAAACCGTTCGCCTCACCATACCCTTCGAAGATACCTCCATCATCCTCATCACCAGAGGAGACACCTATGGTGACACCAACGAGTGCCTCCCCATGGTGGGCTAACTCCATACCCGACCAACAACCACTGCAGCGCCCACAAAGCCCGGCCATTGTTTTAAATCATACTAATGACACCCGACCATGTTTCTCATGCAATTTAATGTCTCACCATTCATTCCAATGTCCCCTCATCACCGCATTTCGCACTTTGCGTGCAACCCAAAGTCGGTTGGATGATAACCTCACCCCTTATGGAACCACCCTTCCCATGGTCATCGAGGAGGAAACTAAGCCTATAGAATCCAATGGTGATAACAACACATCACATATGACGGATACCGAGAAAGAGTTTGATCCACCATCACCAATTTCCAGAGAGATGCTAGACCCCGTAATCTTTCCTCCAAACAATATCCTAGCCAATCCCCCAGACCTCCCTGAGTACCTTGACATCTTGCATCTTGATTCAATTTCTCTTTCATCTCATAATGAAGATCCCGGTTTTTCAGATGAGGATATGCTAGAAGAACATATATTCAATACCAATGAAGATATAATCAAGGCCATGGACACCTCTGAACCTACATGGGATTCTTTCCATCATAGATCCTCAGTAGCAAGTAGGAAAGAAACACACACACTCCCCACAGAACAACAGTATACCATTGAATCAAAATATTTTTTACCCTCGAATCACATCGATTGGTTTGAAAATCCTATTCCCACCCCCGATGCATTCAAATATGGTAATCTTGCCAATATTCCCCTACCATATAGATTGATATATCTGTTACACTAGGCATCATCGAAAAAATCTCTATAGGGGTCGCCTGCTTACTGCAGAAAATCACCGATTTTACCACTCTATTTAAAGAGTTCCGCGACACCTTTGCATGGTCCTATGAAGAAATTCCAGGTATCGAACCAGCAATTGTCGAACATCACATCGACACTTGGTTCGATGCCATTCTCGTCCGACAGAAACAACGCCTAGTCCACCCTTCTAAGTCACCCGTAATCAAATCTGAGGTCGAAAAACTCTTGCAAGCCGAATTTATTTTTCCCATCACTTACACATCATGGGTATCTAAACCCATCCCGGTTAACAAAAATCATGGAACAATTCGTGTCTGTACCGATTTCCAGGACCTCAATTTATCTTGCCCCAAGGATAATTTTCCTACGCCATTCATCAACCAAATTGTTGACTCATGTGCAGGTAGTGAAATGTTGTCCTTCATGGATGGGTTCTCTGGATATAACCAGATACGCATCCGCCCCCAGGATCAATATAAAACGAAATTTACTACACCATGGGGCACCTTTGTTTATAAATTCATGCCCTTCAGTCTGAAAAACACCGACGCCACTTTCCAGCAAGAAATGGCATATGTTTTTAATAACTTGGCTCACATCATCCTCACCTTTTTAGACAACCTCACAACCATGTCCAAAAAACAATGCGAGCACCTTCAAGACCTTCGTACCATCTTCACAATATGTCGCAAGTATAATATATGCTTAAACCCCCTTAAGTGCATATTTTGCATCACCGCCGGTCACCTATTAGGATTCATTGTTTCCAAATATGGTATTACCGTCGCCCCTCCAAGGCCCAATCCATCTTGGAATTACCAGCAGCACGAACACGACACAAGTTGCAAAGTGTCCAAGGTAAGGCCAACTTTCTTTGTCGTTTTGTTCTCGACTATGCCACTTAGGCCCATGGATTTTTATGGCTTCTTATAAAAGATCTTCCATTTAAGTGGGATGACTATGCCCAAAATTCCTTTGATTCCCTTTAACAAGCATTGTCATCAGCCCCCCTCATCTCTCCTTCAGATTTTGACAAATATTTCATCTTGTATATCTATGAGTCAGATTCTATTGTAGCCAGCGTACTCATCCAACCGACTGCAAACCATCAGGAACATGTCATATATTATGTCATCAAAACCCTCGCCTGACCTGCACTCAACTACACCCATGATGATAAGCTTTCCCTTGCAGTCCTGCTTTCTGTACAGAAACTCCGCCACTATATTTTGCTCCGGAAAACAACCTTCGTCGTTGATTCCAACCCTATGCAATACATACTTAGCCATAGGATTATTAATAGTAAGTTTGAACGGTGGGTCATTATTTTACAATAATTCGGCCTCGAGTTTGTGATTCCTAAAAGCAAAAAATCCATGGCCTTATCCGAACTCATTACAGATAGTCCCTCCAACACCACCATCGAATCTGTCCAGGACCAACTCCCTGATGAGCACCTCTTTCTCATTACCACTGAAGATCCATGGTACGACGATATCCTCCTTTATCTCCGCACCCATAAATTCGCTCACCACTTATCCCGCAACGATCGCCGCAAAATCCGCTACCAGGAACCGCAATACCTCCTCATCTGAGATGTCTTATATCGTCGTGGCATCGACACTATTCTTCAAAGATGTCTAATGCATGAAGAATCCGAACAAGTTCTCAATTATTTCCATAGCCATGCATGTGGCGGCCACCTCTTTGGATTAGTCACCACCCATAAAATCTTATAAGCAAGGTATTTTTGGACCTCTGTATTCAAAGATTGTGTTTACGTCATCAAAATGTGCTCCAATTGTCAAGTATTTTCCTGCAAAACACACTCTCCCCCATGGACCCCTCCATCTGGTCATCATTGCGGGCCCATTCTGCAAATGGGAAATAGATTTTACGGAATGTTATTCGGCATCATCCCAAGGTCACCACCATATTGTCGTCATCATGGATTACTTGAAAAAATGGCCTGAAACAATGCCCACATTTGATTGTAAATCAATAATCGTTGCACGGTTCTTCTTCAACCATGTCATCTCTTGCTTCGGCGTTCCCAAGCAACTTATCTTCGACAACGAAAAACACTTTTGCAATGAAACGTTTGAGGAACTATCACGGCTGTTAGGATTTAAACACGAATTTTCAACCACATACTACCCTCAGGAAAACGGTTAGGTTGAAGCCGTTAACAAAATCCTCAAAACTGTGCTCCAACGCACAGTGGATAAAAATAAAACCAACTGGCACCACATGCTCTTTCCATCCCTGTGGGCCGACCGCACTTCCATCAAGACTGCCACAGGTTTTACTCCATTTCACCTTGTACATGGAGTAGAAGTCATCCTCCCAATCAAGTGTCAAATCCCTACCCTCCAATCCACCATCGAGTTGCTACCAGATACCCTTGCTCTGGAAAAACACTTATTTACTTTGGAACACCTTGACGAGGAAAGGCGTGACTCTCTTCAACAAAATGAATCCATGAAGGTCCACTCCAAAGCACACTATAAATGACAAGTGCGACCACACACCTTCATCGAAGGTGACTTTGTCCTTTTATTTAATGCCAAGAAAGACGGTAAATTGGGACCCAGGAAGTTTGTATCTAAAGGGACAGGCCCTTATGTCGTTAAGCATTGTCTCCCAAAAGGAGCCTATATCTTAACCAACCATGAAGGTATTACCCTCAACATCTCGGTCAATATGTTGTACCTCAAAAAGATTTATCCTTGAGTACAAAGTACCCCATAGGTACACAATATTTTGGTTATATAATTTATGCATTCTCAATACCTCGGTTATGTCGTTTATTACACTTGGGTATGTGCGCCGTGTGTGCAACACCATGATCAGAACAACATGGGATCAGAACAACATGGAGACTCTTGTTTACCCATGATATGACTAATACTCCAAAGAAACGGGGGTCAAGCACCCTACCGTAGGTATCATTCTGAAACTGGCATAGACACTATTTTCCCTCCATTTATAATGTATATCCCAGTATTCCCGTTGATAACTATA
Organism: Larix kaempferi; assembly: GCA_027924585.1. Classification (NCBI taxonomy): domain Eukaryota; kingdom Viridiplantae; phylum Streptophyta; class Pinopsida; order Pinales; family Pinaceae; genus Larix; species Larix kaempferi. Next base: position 8,276,006 of record BSBM01000438.1, read on the forward strand.
AGGTTCCCAGCCATGGCCTTGATATACCATTAACATCACACCCGTGAGTAGCATGTTCCCCCACGGGTTAGTGCACCATTTCGATACCCATCATCAAATGACACCCATGATTTCAACCCCCCACAAGACCAAGGAATCTGACCAAACTCGAAATGACCCTCCCTTAGGGCATCATCTCATCATTATGAATTTACTCCACCAAGTATGCACATGTCACATTCCTCGACAGAAGTTACGATAGAGATTCACAAATACCCCTCATACCTCCATGAGAACTTTACCATTCACAATCCCTCTTGTATCATCGCTGACCCTAGAAAAGACACCTATGCCCCCCCCAACCCTCAGAAACCACCAGTTCTATTCAGTTATCCCGTAGGACACATTGCATAACATTGTTTCATGGGGAAACCATCTTTGCGTCTGCAATTAACCCTCACTTCATCATTGGAAAGTGTCCCCCGATCCACTCAAAACGTGGGGACTTCGCCCATCATAAGATTGAAGTCTTAATGTCTAGCTTTGATATAACCTAAGTTTTTGTTATTAGAACTCATTAATATTAATATGTGAGGAGTTTGAATCAATTATTATGTTTATTCTACAATAAAAATTCTATAAAATAATTATAATTGGTTTGTTGTTTGAAACAATTATATATATTTTATAAATTCATTTAATTTAAATGTTTTAAAATTTGGTAAAACAATTACATAACATTTAGATTTTTTTATGGCTTTTATATCTATTTTTAAGATTTATTATAAATATAGACTATTAAATATATCAATTAAATTTAAAAACTTAAATATATGACAATAAAACACATACATATATTTACATTTAAATATATGGCAATAAAACATAGACGCAGCAATCATCAACCGACGTTGTCTGGTTTGACAATCTGGTGATTTTTAAATGAGTGTGGTCTCCCAAAAATGGAGAAGGGAAAAGTAATATCCGTTTCCAGGGATCGAACCCCGGGTCAACCACGTGACAGGCCTGAACACTTACCAATACACTGCTTTATATAGATATATTTAGGTTTAATGGAATCAGACTAAAGCTATTACCCAATGACCTACCTAAACTAAACTTGAATATCCCATAATGCAAAAAACAAGAACATAGAAAATTAAAGTAGTGGAATCAACAGCATCCCCCGACACACACAAAACCATGGGGACCCCACCACCATTATTTATGTACAAATAGTTCTCGCATCACATCACATTACAAGAACACCATATTATTTTGGCAGCAACCCTTGGTTTCCTTTGATCGATATATTTGAGTCTCCATACATTCAACAGTGTTTGTTTTGTCGATTACCATCACCATCCGTTTTGTGTCTCCATCAAATCCCTTTCCCTTACCGTTTGTCTCCTTTCGTCTCAATCTATGTCGTCTTGAAATAAAAATATGTCGTCCCCACTCCCCATGTTTACATCGATCAAAGAAAGTTATGATCCCCACTCTTCTCAATCAGTCTTGTATCAAGTCTGTATGTCCATCAGTCAGTTACAATATGATCCGATTTCTCAGGATAAGACTCATGCCCTACCATGGAATTCAACTCTCATTGATGCCAAAACACTACATTATGAGAGGTGCAGTAGTTTCATATTGTACCTTGGGACCCATTTCAATCACTATAAGGGGTCACCTCGAACTTAGTAGGGAGAGTCATTAGTGCTCCCTAACTAGGTGGTTTCCCCTATGCTCGACGTCAACACATCATCACATAAGGGGGATACATACTTTTGAAGGTTGCAGTGTTCACATTTGGAAATCATGATAGCAGTCTATTTGGAATAGTAAAATCCCTCAGGCATGTTTACATACCACTACAGTTCCCCACCACAGCGGGTTTATCATGGTCACCAACAGTTCCACTTCTTCAACATTCAGCAGCAGTCTCTGTGGAATTTACTCAAACATGGATCGAAGGCATTTTCATCCATGTCCCAACAGTATATTTGAGTTGACACCTTTGTCCTATCTTATTGTAATCTCTTTGATAGCATTTCACGAGCATGGGTATACCTGCCTCGTTTGTATAAAAAACTATTCTCTATTTCAACTCCAACGGTCGTCATCAACAATATTCCCCCATGGGAGACCTTATTTTTTCCACACATGCTTTGTCCTACAAAACATGATAGAAACAACAAGAAACATGATGCATTATCGGTTCTGCAGTACCCGTCGAACCTCATACATCAGGGGGCATCTCTTAACGCCTAAAAATAGTACACATGAGACATTTAGGCGTTTCATCTAGTAAAGCATCATCAACATAAAGAATGCATCTCACCACAGGCATCTTCAATAGATCCAAAACACAACATGAGCCCACAACTGCCCAGAAACAGTCAAAACAAACGGTAGCGCGGGTATTACACAGGTTACCCACGCTATAGTGCAGGTTATCTGAATAATTCCCACACAACACCATGTGGATTTTCCTTCGATAGTCGCACTACTGTCAAAACGGTGGGACCACTTCATCCCAATAGCGCATTAAAGTCTCATTCCTCCCTAAGGATCAAAATTTGGCTCCTCACACACTTTGTGGCATTAATCATCCCCCTTATGTAACTTGGAACTGGTTCATGAAGGAGGAGGGTTCACATTTGGATCTAGTTGTTTGTTGGCCATCTCTTAGCCTATAAAAGAAATCCATTGGCATGCATCTTGTAGAGAGAAATTAGAGCAAGGTTATGTTGCTGGATTTGAGTTGGATATTCCTCATAGCCCACCATTTCCTACCATTGCAAGTGTTTCCAAGCTTGCTTGCCACCTACCATCGAGGGGTAAGTGTTTCTCTCCATTTTTCTTCCATCTACTTAGCATTTAGTTTGGACAAGAAAGGCCTCCCTAAGGGATATTGTTGGTTTCCCTTGAAGCCCTCACCTCCTAGGTGTTGTACAATTATTCTATTGGGAAATACAAGAGTGTTTTAACATACCTTTGGTTGTTGTTGGAGTTTGCATCTTTCTCCCCATCTCTTTTATTTTATTTTCATCAATATTTTCATGTTTGAATGTGAAATACACTAACAATCTCTTGCAGGATCACTTGTAGGAATACCAACCATCCAAAAGGGGCTCCAAGGACTGAGGCCTTGCAGCAACCTACAAGGCTTATCCCCTCACCAAGTGGAAGAGTGCACTTGTGCAATTTTTTCCACAACAATGTCCATGTGAGAACCTACTCAAAAAATCTCCATCACAACCTCGAAAAAGTACATAATGATAATCCCTAGGGTCTTCAACCCAAACCTGAAATGATATGAATCTAACCATGTGAATAGAGGACTTGGCGTTGAACATGTTATAAACCACTTTATTACCTATCAATGACGTAAATCGTTAACAAGTGCGAGGGATATCACCAATGATGACAATGACTCCCAAGGTATACCAGTACATTCCAACGAATGTGAATAGATGAGTTGGAGTCAAACACCCGCAGAATCATCCGATCAGAGGTCAATGATGTGAACTTATTGTCGCAAGAGAGGAAACTTGCCATTGAGTTTTGCAGGATCCAAGGTACTAACTGGTTTCTAAGTCTAATTCCTAGATAATGTGTTGATGTCGACAGGAATAGACTCGTCGAAGGAGGGCCATGATGTGTCCCACATCATCGACACGAAACCGACACAGGAAAGTGACGTAAAATGGTAGATTAGATGAGCATGAACTGACACAAAGGTGCAACGACAAGTAATGATTGAAAGGTTATTTCATGGATGCCTGACACAAAAGAAGGCTTAATGACTGCAAAGGTTGATTCCGGTGAAAAACTTCCCTTGAAAATTAAATGGCACAACAAATGACTTGGAAGTATTGATTCAACAAAGCCGAGACTAAGACATAATGCGACATGACTGAGGTATTTTTTAGACGAGCCAAAGGAGTGAAATGACTCATGGAATGAAGACAAGATGATTACCTAATTGTTTGAATGAGATGGACACAAGTGCCATGTTCAAGGATGACGATAAGCTGCCATAAATACGGATTCAAATACATTCCCCTTCCCTTATTTTCCCCATCATGATTGATGAGTTCCTTTTTGCTTTTTAACAATCTGGAAGAGGGTAACAAACGTTCGATGTAGCTCATCATAGATGATTCCAACCTCACATATTTTACGAACCTGAGGGAGGAGGGGTTTGGTTCCAAAAAAGGATACTTCGACGTGTAATTTTACGAGTCCAAGGAAGGAAAACTCAGTGGTTTTTCATGTTTATAGAGTCTAAAAAGCACTTAAAGAAGACTCCATAAATGAACTTTTTCGTAATATTAGTCCCTAGTCCCAAAAAAGTATAAAATAATGCCTAGAAGAACTCTCTTAGTTAGTGGTTGACTAAGGTATTCATTTTTCGTAAATAATACTACTCATCTTGAAAAGGGGTAAACTAAAACTGAATAGATGACCTTTCAATTACTTTTACAACCATGAAATAATCAAGTTCACTTGGCAATATTTTCCTATTTAGAGAGTCTGAAAAGAGCTTAAAGGAAACTCCAAGGGGTTCCCTTTTTGTAACAGTTTTTATGAGCCCCCAAAAGGGACAAAGTATACTTGGTGACTTATTCTCATGTATTTACGAGCACAAGAAAGAACAAAGAGCTCTATCATAGCCAATGTGATTAATTTGACATGCAATCTCCACAATTAAGGTTAAAAACATGTTCAACTCAAAACATTAATGGAATTTTGAAAAAATGGCAAAAATGGTAAAAATAATAAAATATTTCATTCCATATTTATAAAAGGGTAAAAGTAACTTTATTTTTACCATTTTCTAGGAGAGAAAAACTCCTATTTTGGTTGAATATTGTGGTGGAGATTTCGGGCACGTCAAACAACCATTTCCAGTTCCGTTAGTTCTAGGGAAGTCCTCTTCTCCTCTTCTCCATTTCCATGGTTGAATTTTCTGCTTTCAAACTAGTTTATGTAGTTTTTAGATTGATTTTTTGGGGGTAAAATTCATGCCTAGAGTGTCATAGTTTCGTCTTTCGGGGACTGTGACACTTGGAAATGTCGCAATTCCCGATGAAAAGGAGTGCGACAATTTCATATTGTATGTAAATCTAGGTTGTGACACTCGTGGGATGGACCCCAAAAAAATAAAAACAAGCCATTTTGGTTCGAATTTTTTGGGTGGATGTGTTCTAATCTTCCCCTTTTTGGTTTTCATGCAAGTTCCAGCCATCAAAACGCTTGAGTGGAGGGAAAGAGAGCATGAAGAGGAAGATATCTGAGTGGCCAACGATGCCAATACCATGCTCACCCTCCGGGAGTGTGGGCTAGCTAAATTATTCCTTATTCCAGGAATGAGGACTTAGGTTCCGTTATTGGAGCATATAATGAGAATGTGGGACCCATATGAACTTCATTTTTAGGTTTGGGTCCACACTCTCACATTGGAAGTAGAGTACATCTACTTCCTCACTAGTATTTCAAGACAGAGAGCTCGTATTTCCCTCTCCGCGAGGTCCCATTATTTCTCGGAGATGGTGGAGGTCCCATTATTTCTTATGGGTTGGAAGTTTTCATATGGATGAGTGGGAAAATACTTATGACCAAGGACTATGCTTACGCGGGTACAGATTTTCGAGGGGACCCAGACTTAGTGCTTCTAGAGGGGGCACACTGGGGCAACATAGGTAAAAGGAATTTTTTTCATATTTTATTATTTTGGTGTACTAAGATTGTGTGTTTCACTAATGCAGATGTTGGGCCTGTAAGGCCACCCGGATCTTCCCCTATCGAAATGTGGGGAGAGCAGAGATCCATAATGGCTCAATATTGTGAGGCAGCCGAGGAGCTCCAGGAGGTCGATGAGAACCTAGAGAAGCTCACTAGAGACATATCATACATCTCAGTAGATAAGTTTCCACAGCGCTACCAGAGTCATACAGTGGGGGTTTCTCAACGTATCGGTCGTCTACTCTGGCGAGTGGCTCAGGTCGTCATATGCTACCACGAGCATCGTGCTTAGCTTTTGTTATCTACATGTAGTGATATCTGAAATCCATGTGCTTTAGTTTTTTTGTCTCGGGACCCGTTTTTGTAAAACCATTTTGTCACACTTAATATAAAAGCTGATTTTATCGGCTTTACTAAACAATGTGTCTATGGTGGATTGTATGTACATGGATCTCTTGGAATAATTTCTTTTTATATGGATTATTTACATGGTATGCTTGTTAATATACACTTCATAATGAAATGTTTAAGAATGTGCAATATGCCAATTTAAAATAAAATTATCTAATGAATCAACGATTGTATTCATATATATTGGGACATGTTGATACTATATAAATTCAAATGATCTCTCAAGAATACATACCCTCTGAAACAAACTAAGTAGTACAGGATCACGAATGGTATAAACACACTTTAAATGAGAAACCACAAGTTGAGAATCTAGATAGAAAATAATATGGCTTACACCATTGGAGGAGGCATCGGTCAATAATCCAATCACCGTATGATATTTGACGATATTGTTGGTTGCGAGACCTAGGAAAACTCCTCCTGAACTAACTAATTCGTCAACATGGGAATAAAGTACCCATTCTTGCAAAGCGAGATTTCGGGTATGTCAATTGGCACCATCTGCAAATCCGGAATACATTTCCATCTACGCATTCAAGCACAACATGATATAAGCAGTCATGACTAGAAAGAGACCCTACCACACAAAATCAAGGAGTTCACACCACACTTAAAACACACTCTATATACAAAATGTACAAAGTACACATGCATGATGTTCCTAGGCATAATACTTTTTAAGGTATAGCCCATTTCGAGGCTATCCCAAAGGTATCCATTCGTAATATACTATCTCATAGGCCCTTTTTCCTTGGACACGTTTGACAATGTAGGGACCATGCCACATGGATTCAAACTTCCCCTCCCTTAACTTGTCATGCGTCTGATCGTAAGCCAATACTAGATCACCTTCAGTGAAGGTGTGGGGTTGAATGGATTTTTCGTACTGAGCTTTGAATCTCTTTTGGTAAGCCTCATTGGAGAGGGCGGCATCACAACGAGTCTCATCTAGTTTTTTTAGGTACGATAACCGTTCTTCCTTGGCAGTAGTGTTGGGTAGGAGTTCGACAGCTAGTTTAAGGGATGGAATCTCACATTCAATAGGTAAAATGGATTCTATTCCATACACCAATTGAAAAGGTGTGAAACTATTCATAGTTTTATTGAAGTCCTATACGTCCAGATAGCTTAAAATATCTTCAAGTGCCAGTTGGATTTGTGTGTTCCAACCATCTGTTAGATTATTGTTTTCAAGACCTTGTTAATAGCCTCTACTTGTCCATTTGCTTGTGGATAGTATGGAGATGTTTTTCATGAAGAAAACCGAGTTTGGAACTTAATTTTTCCATCATGTGGTTCCTAAAATGGGAACCATGGTCAGTAACTATGGCTTGTGGGACTCCAAACCTACCGATGATGTGGTTAAAGATAAATAGTGCAGTTTTTTTGTTGTCTTCGACATATGTAGGCATAGCATCAACCCATTTTGTGAAGTAGTCAACGAAAACGATGACATAACCATTCCCTCGTATGAGGTAGGATTACAATGCATAAAATCTATGCCCCATTTTTCAAAGGGTCCGACGACAACGACTGGATGAAGTGGATCTGGATGGGAGCGTTTTTTTTGGGTAAAACGATTGACAAGGAGGACATTTTTTTACTTCTTCCATGCAATATTTGAATATGGAAGGAAAAAAGTATCCAACACGTAGGATATTTTGGGCTATATCCATCCTAGATAGATGACCGCCACATGCTCCAGAGTTACAGTCATTCAGGACGCATTCAGATTCCTCATGGATTAGACATTGTCGTAAAATAGAATCAATACCGCAACGATACAATGTGTCACCAACGATAAGATAGTATTTCGCATAATGGTGAATACGACGATGGTCATCACAAGATAGATCAAGCTAAAAACATTGGGTTTGGAGATACAAGATGATATATCCATACCAAGGATCAAACGTAGTGATAAGAAATAATGACTCATCCAAAAGAGAGTCAATGGGATCAGATTTTGCATCCGTATGGGGAAGGTCACACATAAGATCGGCAAAGATCAAGGAATCTTTTTTTTAGACTTCGCAAAATCCAAATCAAACTCTTGAAGGACCACAATCTAGAGAGAGTACTTTCCCCCTAGTACTTGATGAGTCAAGATATGATACATGGGGTCGGATTCTGCAATGATTGTTGTCTTGAGGAGCAGAATGTAGTGACAGAACTTTTGGACAGCAAAGATGTTTGCCAAAGCTAACTTCTCAACATGTGAATATCGGGTTTTAGAGTCGAAGAGACTCTTACTTAGGTAATAGATCACATGTTCCTGGATATTTTTATCTTCTTGTACTAACACCATTCCAATGGTGGAAGTGGACGTGGCAAGATACAGGATATAGTACCATGTGTAATATGGAGGTTGCAACACAGGTGCGTTCATCAACGCTTTCTTGAGGTTATCAAGGTCCGTTGAGCTTGATCGTCCCAAATGAAAGGGACATTCTTCTTCGGCAGTATCATATAGGCTTGATTAATCTCTGCGAAATTACAAAAAAAGCGAAATAGAAATTTTTCCTTCCCTTGCAAACTTTGAAGTTCAGGAATGTTCATTAGGGATGTTAATGCTAGAATAGCCTCAACCTTCAGTGGATCAATCTTGATCCCATATTTGGAAACCATGAATCCCAGGAGTCTGCCAGCTTCAACATAGAAAACACACTTTTGGGGATTCAAGTGTATATTGTAATGATGACATCGAAGGAAAATAAATCTAAGGTGCTCTGGATGATAGTCTCGACAAGTAAAGTGAGCGGGTAGATCCTCTAGATAGGGGTCCACAATATGATTTATATCGTAAAATGAATAATACATGGCCCGTTGGAAGGTATCCCCAACATTCTTTAAACCAAAGGGTAACTTGTGATAAGCAAAGGTTCCCCTTGGGAAAGTGAAAATTTTCTTGTGTTGATCAGATGGGAGAATATTAGCCAGTAAATACATCCATAAATGAGAAGACGACGCTTCCATCACAATTATAGATGATTTAGTCGATAAAGGGGGTAGGGTAATTGTCCTTTGGACATGCCTTATTCAGGTCCCTATAATTGACACAGGCTCTAATAGTGACCTGATTTTTTCAGTACTGGGACAATATTAGAGACCCATTCAGTTAACGACATAGGTTAAATGAATCCAACCTTCAACAGTTTTCTGACTTCTTCCTTGATGGAAGCAGTCTTGCAGGGGTGTACTGGGCGGAATTTAGGCCTAATAGGTTTTTCTCCCGGGTAGGTCTTTATCTCATGAACAACAATATATGGATCAATCCTTGGAATTCCTTCATAGCTCCATGTGATTATATCGCGGAATTCCTTAAACAAGGCCTTGTAAATTTTAAACTCTTCCGAGGAACAAGTTTGACCAAGCTAGATATTTTCTACAATACCAGGTTTCATTGATATATCAATTGACATCATGGGTGTAATGTTTCCCAAATTTCCCTCGAGGACTATGCCCTAATTCAAAATAGGAGACCCTGGATCGTTGATTACATTGGGTGGAACCTTAGATTTAATGTTGTTTTCTACCTTATATTGGTTAGGGAGGAAAGATGATCGATGATGATTATCTTAGCATGGCAGTTCATCTAGACTCATAAATTCCATTATGGATTCATCTGATGGAAAAGTATTCAAAATATAATCCATGGAAGGCGTGGATGAGTCTAGCTGGGACGGTAGAGAATATTGGTCCAATGCCAAAATGTGTTGGTCATCAAGGACTGGGTCATCGGATGTGGATTGAATAATAGTATATGTTGTCTTAGTGGGGTTGAGCCGCATAGAATCACCAATGGACTCGAATTGGGATGGACTAGGTACTACCCAAGGTCATTTGACTCATGGGCTTGTTGCACGATAGACGTGATCATGTTGAACATGGAAACTCATGATGGAGGATCGGGCGTGGGTAAAGGGAAAATTCCCATGAGTAAAGAGTATTTTAGGAGCCCAAATCCAACATCCTAATATTGAGGTTTCACATGTCCTAACAATGGAACATTGTGCGAAGAGTTATCGTGGATATTGGGTGTACAAAAATCGAATTGGTCAATAGTGACATTCCCTTGATGGGGAAATTGCACCAACCGGAAGACTGAGGATGCTACGACAGTCATCGTGTAAAACCAATTACGACCGAGTAACAAGTTTTAATCCAAAATCACATCTACCATTTCCACATGAATGGAAACAAACTTCCCCCCTAAATCCACTGCTAATGAAGGTAGTATTCCATATGGTTAAAAACTATGACCGCCAAATGATTCAAGTGTGGTCGGATATTTATTAAACTCAGGAGAACCGATGGCTCTCCAACATGATAAAGACATGATTGAAGTAGATGCTCCTTCATCTAAAATAGTATGATGGACGTTTTCCCCATAAACTATGGTATTAATTCGAAATGCAAGTTGGTGGGAGAGCCTCGGTGTGAAATATTCTAGATGAAACATGATGGAATTGTATGTTTCAGGGTCCACTTCTCCTAAAGCTAACATGAGAGTTTTTTGTTGACTAGGAAAGTTATGAAAAACATCAAGAGTCGACATAGCACAAGGTGCTTGGGCCAAATACTCAACAATATTATAATTCTGAGCGGCCCGAGCATTCAGATTGAATGTCACTTTTCGAATGGTGGCCTTGGGTGGGCACAATATCGAGTCAGTCACCGGATTCTCTATCTGAGGAGGACCTGTAGAGGGGGGGTGAGTAGTGGACGTGGAGGATGAAGTTTTATCAGAAGTATCTCCACTAGGTGTCTTATCTGGAATGCGATTATATGTCTATGATCATTTAGTCAAACTAATTGTTTCACCACACATCATTAATACATTTGCGATTGGGGGCGTGTCCCCTTGATGGGGATGGTTGGTATTACTGGAATGATGTGCAGTGTCGTGGGTGACTTTTTTTGTTGCTGTGGTGGGAAAGGATAAGTTAACACTGTAGGATGCAATGGACCTTTTAAAAACTTGTTAATCTCCTTGCGATGAGGACATTCTTTAGTAAAGTGGTCACCTTCACATATTAAACAAGGGAACTTAGCCTTTCTCTTAGGCTTAGCATCAGCATTGGTCTCTTGGGATTTCTAGTTCTCCTACTGGTTTGAAGACTTCTTGGATTTTCCTTTTTTTTCTTCTTCCACTGAGATGAGGACGATTGAACCGCATTCACCTCAGAGGATTGAGCAGGAGAAGAGGTTGTTGGATTAGACCTTGTCACTGAGAGGGGGGGGGATAAATCAGTGACTAAAACTTAAACACAATTTTTACTTTAGTAAATGTAGAAACAAATTTGAATGCAATGTTTTATCGTGGAACCCAATAAGGTAAACCACCAATACTTTTCTATTATCTGCAAAACCTTTTTTTACAATTATACAATAGAAGAAGTTGTTTCTTCTTTTAGATCAACACAAACTAATCAGGATGCACCTACACTCTTATTCACCAGAACCAACTGGTAGGAGGCTACAACCCCCTATTTAGTCAGCTACAACTGACAGGGAGCACCTACTCCCTTTTGCAGGAACCAACCTGCCTTAGCACCACCCTGCCACCCTTATTAATTCTTCATTTACTTCTTGGACCGCTGCTCTCTTTCATTTGTTCTCGATCTTCAATGTATTAATTGCAGTCACACTTATTCTTTTTATGATGTCCTTATATTTATACTTCTTCTTTACACCTATTCATGAAATAGTGTGTCTTGCCGTCACACTTATTCTTCTTATGATGTCCTTATATTTATACTTCTTCTTTACACCTATTCATGAAATAGTGTGTCTTTTCATGTAATGGGTAAAATAAAATTAAACTAGTATTTAGCCTTTTCTTTATTTGTTATAATGCTTAAAAACCACTTTATTCATGTATTTTAACTTAGCGCTTTATTAATGGACTTTTACATTAGTACTTAAACGCTTTGTATTAAGTCTTCATGCCTTCTTTAACACTAGCACTCTGCTTCTCTTCGCATAGGACCGTCGCCATGGAGTGTTTTAAAATAAAGATTTAGGCTTAAGAGCCTATCGAATCACCCAGAGAACTTCACAAATTCAGCATTGGAATATTCCATTGAACCGTATCCACAAGTCCTGGTCCGTAGTTCTACGTTTGTATAGTAGTAGAGAAGGTTGGGCTATATAAACCCATATAAGCTCTTTTACACCATCAATGTGGTATAAAACCCAAAGATAAATCAATCACGGTCGTCGATATTTTAATCCGACGATCCCTGAGTCTTCTCAGCATCAAATATTTCCTTTGTGAAATTTGCTGGTAATTTCTTATCTACATGCTCTTTTGTCGTCATGTTCCAGCAGCTCTCATATTCATAATGCCTAATTTTTTGTAGTTTGGTTGAATATGATCCCATCTTTCACGACACTGAGTGGCAGTGCGATTGAGACCATTTGAATGACACTGAGCATAAATGCATTTCCATTTCTCAATGGCTTATTTAGTTTGTTTCATGAAACCACCTGGGGAAGGCACATTTTTGCATTTGATGAGGGTACGGGTTTCTGAAACGGTCCACCGAACTCTTCCCTTTGGTCGTTTCTTTTGTGTTATTGTTCTTTCCACTTTATTAAGGAGCAAATCATCATGCACCTCTCCTACAGTTACCTCATTGTGTGGAATGCTGAGAGCATATGCACTTTGAGAGCCAACTGGTGTACAAATAACATCAAGAAAATATTCTAATAACATTTCATCGTCTAGGGGCAGTATGTCTTCAATGGCGTGAGGTATCCTCCAATGGGAATCTTTTAGATCCTAGGTACAGAGTCTTTGTGCTTGGACAATATAAATGTTTTTCCATTACAACAAAAGTAGACTGGACAAATCCTTTGAAAGTTTACTGCCTTGTGAAAGACCGCCACGAATTGGGCAGTGAAGGAACCATGTGCAATATGATACTGACACCATCTTCATGAATTTGCATAGATTTCGTGTGGGGAATTGAGGTAAAAGGCACTCAGATCTGTGGGTTAAAGTGAATTGGAAAAGCCCAATTGCATGTTGATGCTTCCTGATGAATTATAAACATCTGCTCAGCTACTCGCTCCGAGCCCATCGATAATTTTAGGCCTCTAAAATAGGAGAATGATCGTTTTGGCACAATGTTTAAAACAAATCCATTAATTCCAAAACCATAGAGACTCATTCATCATATCTCAATTACTGTCCTTTTATAGATCTGTCATAACTTACATCATCTTGACAACCTGCTTGCTTCTCTGTCATCATCTGGTTGCCATCAATGACAACCTGCACTGCCATATTGCCAACATAGGTAGTATTGGTGTTATTTACATCTTGATTCCGAGGTGGAGTAGAGTTCGACTGACCTTGTTGTCTAGGTGTTTTGGATGTAGGCCGGTCCTTCACAGAACAAACTATACCATTGGCGGGAGGTTCAGTAAAAAGGCCTAGAAGGATTGTTTGTGGTACAGGGAGCATTGGGAATCAGGGCATACAAAGTTCCGGACTAGGAATAAACCAAGTCCAGGTACTGAGCGCAATTGATCTCTTGATCCTCTGTAACACCGCCTCCCATAGAGACATCCCTAAAAATGGGTGGAAGAAGTGATTTAATGAACCAATAAGCTAATAATTGATCTGGAATAGGAGCTTTAATATAAGTGGAGGTGGATTGTCATGATCCTTATATGATCGGAAATATAAGTGGAGGTGGATTGTCGAAGTGAGGTTAATAGGTTTGTACCAGTCTTGTATCCAATTGGTAGTTGAAAATGCGTTAGAAATTCCATTGTAAGGGAATTAAAATCCTTAAAGGAGTGTTGTGGCATCTTGATATACCATTTTTCTTCCATCCTTGTAAGATTCCGTTGGAAGAGCCTCAAACATATAGATTCATCCATCAATAAGTTGGAAGAACACCAGAGATGGAAATTCATGACATGATTCTTTGGGTCTTGTCCGGGTTTACCGTAAAATTTGGGAATGTTCGACGGTAGTTTGGCAGGTATGGGGGGCCAATAAGGCTCATGCAATATGGGATCATTATGACTTGACAAGTCGGGAAAATCCAACGTTTCCAGAAAAGGAAGTTGTCTGTTAGGTTGTGGGTATGAATAATATTGATAAGGCATCAGAATGCCCGTAGGGACACATACCGGTTGTGGTTGGATGTGGGGTCCATATGGACCGCCTGTAGAGTACTGTTGGAAAGCTAGAGGATTCTAAACCGCAGAGTTAAAAGGTTGGGAAGGAACAAATCCTTGAGTGGGGTGCAGCAGGTTGTGTCCACTGATTCTTGATAGTGCCTGGGTAAGGTAAACCGGAATAATAATTCAAGTTAGGGGTGTAAGGGGAGGTAATTGGCTCATTTTCCCCCAGCGGGATACTGGTTACCAACCATGGATTCTCCCCATGAGACAGACTGTCCTGCAGCTGGAGGCTGAATACTAGCCATGCTTGGTCCTGTAGCCAAAGAGTGTCCTCTAGCTATAGTATGAATTGCTACTGAAGATTGACCACCAACTACATTTGAAATTCCAATAGAAGGTATATGTGAAATTCCTATTGGATCATTGAAAGAAAATGTTGGGGTAGTCTGAGTAACTGTCGCAACACTTCCAACTTGAGGAGAGGGGTTTGTTCCTATCCTAGTAACCGTAGGGGATGGAGTGACATTATGATTAACCACTCAATTAGGAACAATCCCTATAGAGAGACCAATGATATGACTTGGTAAAACAACTGGGACAGTTCTAGAGGGAGATTCCCGAGATGGGGTCAACTCCATGGATGATGGGAAGGTATGAAATTCATTAAGAGATTGACCTAAAGTGGTATTCCATAACTAGGAAGACGGGTTAAAAATAGTTGTCACCGGATTATCTGTTGGAGGATGGGTGAACACCCAATCTGTGGGTGTAGAATTCCCTACAAAATATGTCATATGAAAGTATGTATCATGGGAAGAAGGTTGGGTTGTTCTCATATCAAAAGGATCTACCACTTCAAAAGTGGAAGGTAATGAAATTTATGTATTTAGGGGAACCGTACCTTGGTTTCTTGTAGCATGGGGTACGAAAGAGAGTAACTCTCGTAATGATGCCATAAACTCTTTGTTTGTATGGGGTCTGGGGGTGTACATTCCTAAAGTTATCCTATGAGAAGATTTATGTTGAAAAGAGGGGGTAGTGGGTACAAAATGTTTTGCCACTAACTGAACAATTGGTTGATTAAAACCTCCTGCTAATTGAATATTTGTAGAAGGAAAAGACTCCGACTCTTTAATAAATTCAATGAACCCTTAGGTTGATCATTTTGTGGTGCTACACTAGTCTCCCCCCAGAAAATTTCCTCACCCATATGTCCTTGGTTAGAAGGTTCTTGGGTACGTTGAGGTGATGGTCGGTTATATTCGGGTCTATTTTGCTTGGGTTCCATCCCTTGCTGTCAGCATGATATCCTCGGACCCCGGTCCACTAGGGTATAATGATAGATGGTACACGATAAGTCTCTCTCTAAGGTATTCTAAACGAAACACACAAAGCAAACTCTACGCAATATAAAGGCAATAAGAAAATGTGTGAATAGGTAGGATAAAAGCCGGATCCTCACAGGTTTGTCAAGTGTCACAACTCGCGATATACTGTAGGGTCCAACAGTAATACTTGGCTCAATTTTTCAGAGCACTAACCAAGGAGGATTAGGACCATATTACCTGACTACCTAACAATACGTGCGTAGTAATCTCCCCGAGTGCTATTCCCAGTGTATTGTAACAACAAGACGGCCAAAAGTCTAACTCAGTTGGTTTCAAGATTATGTGAGGGTCTCCTTATATACGCAAGCTACATGGGAGCTCAAATCTGTACTAGTGGCATATAACGCACAACCATTCGAAAGGGGCCTTCCAATATACTCTTTGTACGTGGAAGAACCACACAGTACCTGGATAGTAGCGTGACAAATTAATGACAACTCCTATGCTTAACGAAACTGAAACACGTCTCTAGCCTATCATACAAAGTTTCTAAAGATTTTAATTATAGTGCACTTTATTTTATCTTGAAGCGGTTAAATGGACAATGTGGAGTCTCGAATGACTCAAAGACAATGCAAAGAAATGAAGATGCACTTTTTCACTTCAATGGATGCTATACTATGAGAGGGAAGAAATTATTTTTCCTTCAAAAATGCAAAAGTGTCCTACTTAAGAGAGAGAGAGAGAGAGAGAGAGAGAGATTCCAAATTGCGAAATTCCAATGCACATGCACTTTTCAATTTCAAATCTTCAATGACATGCACAAATCCAAACTAACATGTGTCCCAAATTTGAAACAACAAATAAGAATCCTTCAAACTCACATCAAAATGCAAAAATTTCTAATTGTTTCCCATCTTTTCAATGTTGTTGAAAAATAAATCTCTAAGCTTACGAAGAGAAGGATCTTACTAATGTTTCCAAGTATATTGGCGAAGCAAAGAAAAGAGCATTCGCAAGTTCTTTTAAAACTATGAAACTTGAAAAACCTTTTTTCTTCTTCTTTTATATAAACGCAAGATTTTAAAAACTAAAATCAAATCAACACAAAAGTAATTTTTTTTTAATTTTCAAGTATTCAACCTAATAAAAGAAACAAAAGAAAGCTCTCATTTGAATTTCTATGGAGACAAGAAGACCAATTAACTTCTTCTAAACTCAATGGCTAAGATATCTAAGGAAACAAACGATCAAACACAAGATGATAAATATCACAATGCACACCAAATTTTAACAATTCCTATGCAAACCAAATCAATTCAATCCTTAAAAAATGACCAAAAAGGGAGTTAAATGCAAGTTCTGGAGGAGGATAACATTGTGATAGAAAGTGAATAGTCCCAAGAAGAAACCCAGTCCAAATCCCAATGAGGAAACCTATTCAGAATTCAAAAATTTCCCAAAGTGTCGCAATTTACAGGAAGACACTAGTGCGATAAGTTGAAGTGCCACAGTCTCATAAAAGACTAGGTGTGACACTTTCGTACTGTACCTGAATACAAAGTATGACTGGAAAAAGATGGAATTCAAAAAAGCAAAAAATTTCAAGAAAACTCAGGGATCTTAATGGACCAAAGGTTTAAGAGTTAGTCTGGATGTTCCAGTGACTTAGAGTACCAAGCTCAAGCAAGAAAGAAAGCAAGAATGACAAGATCAAAGGGGGTGGATTCTAAAAACCAAACAAACCCTAAGCTAAGGAAAATAAACTTCTAGAAAACAATTTGTTCCCCAGTGGAGTCGCCAATTTTGTTTACATATTATTCTATCGATGTGGACAAAGATGGAATTCCCTAGTCCAAATGGTTGGATATAGAACAAAACAACACAAAAACACACACCTTTCTCTATACTAATCAAATTCCTTAAGGATGAAGGAAGTACATACCTTTTTACTGAAGGTTGTCCTCACTAGCTTGAAGCTCTTGTAGTCCCGCTCCTTAGATCAGATAGAGAACCTGTAGAAGATATAAAGAAAACAAGACCAAGCGAAAGATACAAAAATATAATTTGATTAAACTAAGCAAATGGCCAAGGATATATGCTATAAACGAAATACAACATCATTTATGAGAAAGAAAATGTATTGATGTATTAATAATACGGAAATAATTACAACTCAAACACCTTGGTGTTGTAGGTCCTTTCCAATGAATCCTTTGCCTCAACTCATCACCTTGCTCCAAGAGGATGGCTACCAAAGGTTCAACTCTCTAGCACAATTACTCCAACATGTAGCTATCATAGACTCCTCCACCTCATCCATGGGCATAAGCTTGATTTTATAGGGAAAGAAGGATAAGGGGAAGATGAGAGATAGGAGGGGAAGACTAGGGTAATATCCCAACATGATAGGGGTTCGTCTGAGATCCACCCAAATAGGAGGGGATATGCATCCACGAGGGATTCTATCTAGAAGCTCCTTGAAGCTTATATTTTTCCATTCCAATGACTAGTGTTGCACCCTGCTCAATAGAAAATTGCGACATATGGAGGTGCCGCAGTCTGCATAACAGGAAAGTTGCAAAAATGTCTCATGTTGCTAGATAGCAAGTTGCAACAAGAGGAAGTGTCGCAAGTTGCACCATAGCAACCTACAACATTGATGCCAAAAAGGTTGTTTGGAGGGGAAAACTCTCATATTTCAAACAAGTTTTGTCGAAAGGACTTTATGGATTGTGGAAAGGTTAAAGGTACAAGGTGCATGATGAAATTTCCGTGTAACAGTATTAAAGTTGGTAAAGGTGACAACTTGCCCTTCATGAAGGAATTTCACGGTGTGGAATACTAAGGATGCAATCTCTTTCATAAAATACATGTAACTATGACCTGACAACATATTTTTATCTAGTGGGAAATACACAACTTGAATGTCAATCAAAACCATTTTTCCCTTGAACTTGATGGGAATATTTTGGTAAATCTCTTATGGATAGGAAGGGAATTTGTAATAGTTATATAGGGTAATGGTAGATGGGTTTAATTCCAATATCTTAACTTATTCCAAACAAATAAAGACATATTGTAAGTAGACAATCCTTTATAAAAAATGCAATAATGAATGAGAAGGTTTCGAATGGTGATAGGGATTTGGAAAGCTACTAGAGGGGGAAGTCGAGATTCTACATTATCCAAATCTAAAACCATTAACCTAGAATATGAAGGTTCAATGGCTTCTAAAGCATTACAAAAAAGTATTTCATTGAGAAGGAAAAGTTCAAAGGACTTCTAATGTCGGCATAATAGTGGCAGGTGTAGCCAAGTCATCCACAATACTATAATTGTGGATAACCCTTGTATCGGGGTTCTCTACATTTCTCTTCAAAGGTGATTTAGGAACATGAGGATGATGATCAAAACTTGGTCATATTTGAATTGTGGAACCCTTGCCAGACAGAGAATTTGGAAGGGAGATTTTCCTCAACTCATCTCTTCCTTTTTTTGTTTTTTTTTGAGAAATATGCTATTGGGAAAATTGTTAAGACATATGAATATAAAGAGAAGGTATTATGGAATGCATGTTTTCGATAAATATGTTAATTCCATACAAGTCAAACACCTTAAGCAACTTCTCACACAAATATATCAAAGATCAACACACCAATGTATAGCATGGTTAAAATACTCAAAGAGAGAAACAATCCATGACCATAGTCAATGCATCCACTTGAGGCAATATATTAATGCAAAAGGAAAATAACTTACATATGCTTTTATTACAATCATTCATCGGCAAATGAACCCCCATGATTTTTTAGATCATGGACAAATTGGGTGTTGATCCATAAATCGATATAGACATTACTATCGAGGAGAAGATGGACCATTAGATCACTTTCTATTTAGAACATAATTATGAGCATTGGATTAGATAATCACAATGCACACTATAGAAACACACTTTACCTAAAGATGCATTAGACAAAGTTTTTTTTAACTAAATTCTAAGTGCCTAAATATTTACAAAGGTGACACAATAGGAGGAGGAAGGAGGCATTATAGCCTATCCCCACTTAATGACATCTTCTTGAACTCCTAATCAAAGTTTGGAAAACTTCAATTCTGTAAGAGACTTTGTGAAATAAATTGTAGCTTGATCATCTATAGGGAAAATGAGCACTTCAATAACACGATCCTAAAAAATCTTAATGATGAAGTGCATGTGCAGCTCAATGTGTTTATTACACTAACATTGGGATAGATATTTGGTGAGCTTGATGGAACTTTGATTGCCACACCATAGTGTGGTTAGATGTTGTTTCTTGAATCCAAACTGTGAAAGGATTTGTTGAATCTATGAGGTTTCTTGACTTGCATTAATTGTTGCTTGATATTTTTCTTCTATTGAAGAAAGAGAAAGGTCTTGTTGGGTCTTACAATCCCAATTGACGGGTTCAAAACCAAGACCCAAGTGGTAGGTTCATAACCAAGTCTAAAAACATAACCTACATTATACTTCTGATCATCAGAGTCGTCGACCCAATCATAATCTATGAAACCAACCAATAAAGGAGTCCCCTCTTAACTATACCATATATCAAGCTAGAATATACTCCATATATATTGACGCATAATTTTTGTTGCTTTCCAATGGCTCTCATGGGGTGTTTACATATACTGAGCAACATGAAGGCCAACAACAAAGGAAATGATAAGATGGATAAGAGTCAAATACAAAAGGATACCAATAAACTAATAATACAAAGTGGCATCTACTTTGGGTGTAGTATAGGTGGTAGTAAGTTTGAATCTAGACTGGAAGGGATATGGGGCTAATTTACAAACTTCCATCTGAAACTGATGAAGAAGGACTCATCCATACTTATACCGAGAAAAGAAAATTATTTCCTTGATTTGTAAGACTTGGAGGCCAATAAAATAATGTAATTTTTCTAAGTCTACCATTTCAAATTTTTTCTCAAGGATGGATTTAACATGGGTTAAAAATTTGGGGTCACTACTAGTGAGAATAAAGTTACCAACATAAAGAACAAGTATTATGAGATGGTTACCTACTTTATTGATATATGCATTGGAATTAGAATGACATTTAGAAGATCCAATTCAAGAAAAAATATGTCCATATTAGCATACCAAGCCTGAGGATCTTGCTTAAGACCATATAGATATTTATTAAGGCAACAAGCCTGGAGTCATTCTGACACGACCATGAGGTTGTTCCATGTAAATTTAATTTTGAAAATATCTAAGCAAGAAGACATATTAATGAAACTCCCACTTATGTGAAGTGGAAAGGGTTAGAATAAGGTGTATGGAATTCATTTTGGCTATAGGGACAAAGGTTTCATTATACTCAATCCCTTCTACTTAAGAAAATAAATTGGCAACTAACCGAGCCTTATGTATTTCAACACTTGCATATGATGCATACTTAGTTATATACACCCATTTGCATCTAATAAGTTTTCTTCCCTTTGAAATAAGTACAAGTTCCCAAGTATAGTTTCCCATTAAGGAACGATATTCTACATTCATTGTTGTGTCCCAATCTGGATGGCCAAAATATTCTACTAATGTTATTGGAATAGCATAGATCCATCTTAATTTTGGATCTACCAAGTGTCAAAAGGGATCAAATCCCTTGAGATGCAAGCATTTCCCTTGACTGCTTTGTAGATCTAGAGTTAAAATGGATCTATGTTGGTTTTATTATAGTGATCCATTGATTTTAATTTTTTTTTTTCATTTTTAATGAGGTCACTTTTATTTATTTATTTATAGGATAATTGTATTTATGTTTTTCCAATTTAATACACACTTTCTTTAATTTTAAAATATATATATATATATATATAGAGAGAGAGAGAGAGAGAGAGAGAGAGAGAGAGAGAGAGAGAGAGATCACATGTTACAAATGTGGCACATCTCACCCACTTAGATTGTAGAAAGCGTCTCTTGGTGCAATCATGAGCCTCTGGAACTTGAGCAAGAAGAGAGGAGGCTCATTGCAATTGTGAACATGTATGACATTGATTTGAAGGATCACCAACAAGATCACCAATTGCTTCTTGTGTTGTATTAACCCATCTAGGAAGCATTGGTAATAGTGTAGGTTCATGTTCAACATACCAAACTGGAGGAAGGTGTTGAAGGTGTATTTTCATCCCATTGTCATCATATAAAGAAAAACCATAATAGGATCACTAGTAGAAAATTTGGGAATAGAAAATGGCACAAACGTTGAATTAGGCTCACAAATTGAGAGACTTTCAATAAACTTAGCATATCTCCTAACAATAATTTCATTGGAACGGGGTTTTAGAAGTCCATAACCTTTTACATCCTCAAAATATCCAACAAAAATATTGATCCAAGAGGATCCCCATGAATACAATGACCTCAATCTTTGCAACAAAATCAGTGCCTAGATTGATTTTTGAAACGGTTTGAAATCTATTTAAACCTTAGATCCGCAAATTCATGGGTTGCTAGTCTACACTCTATGAATTGAACAATAAATAGATATGGACAAATTGATGCATCTATTCTTATTTCCTTTTCTAGGGCATGAGTATTGCATCCAATCCAAAACCATATGGTATCTATGGTTATTTGGGAAGTTGTATATTCATTGGAACATTAGAACAAATCAAAATGGGAGCAGAATGGGAGGATTTTGTGGGATTCAAATCCCTATACTCAACATTCAAGATAAGCGTCTTATCTCCTTAACTAAATTATGGAAATGGTATAAGGGAGAGACAACCAATCGACCACGGGAGGGAGGGGGGATTTCCCATCTGATTGGAATGTAAAGGTCAAGCTCTGGTCATCCCTATTTGTGAGCTCCATAATTGGTGACTCTCTTCTAAGGATGTGATTAGCTCTAGGATTGATGAGATCTAGACCCTATTGCCAAGATTTGTGTCTTTGAAGCATTTTGAGCTTTGGATGATGGCATATTTAGTGAGCCACATATGAAATGCAGAGTGTATGCTTTTGTTGTTGGACAATAAATTCACTCACTTGAAGAGAATCCCATTTAATGGGAGAATAGACAAGCTTATGTTCTTTTTGCAAGAAGAAGTCAGTTATTATCTTCTTAGAGGACAAGAGAGATTGCTTTGTAGATTTAAGGCCATTATTTGGTGTAATAATGTACTTAAATTGCATATTTCTCAATAGATTGGTTCCTCACTTGAAGCAAACTTGGAGACCTGGACCATATGGGTGAAATCCATTAACAATTGTTGAGTTCAAATTATGTTTTCAATTCTCATTTTTTACTTCTAGTCCTCTAAATTATGTATTTATAATTAATAAATCCAATTTCTTTAATGAAAAGACTAGAAATTGAGAGAGTATCCAAATTATTAGAATACAACATTTTAACACTAATTTTAGATCAAATATGCTTTTCACTTTTAGGCTATAATGTTTGGTTTTTCTTATCAGGAATGTAAGCCCATGCTTCATTACCAAACACACAAGAGTGGCTTACATATAGTTTGATTTTACTCAAATTCCTTTACGGGATTTCAATTAACTATGTAATTAACACAGTTAATGGTTTCAACAAAAAAATGAGGACCTAATCCCTTATATTATATCATACAATTTTCCATTTCCTTTCATCTGCGGTTCTTTCCCTTAGCAACACCATTTTGTTGTGGTGTATATGGAACAATATGTTGCATTTAAATTACCTGTGTAATGGAGTAAGTTTTAATTTGTTGTTAATATATTTTCCTCCATTATATGTTCTTAACTTCTAAATTTGATGTCCAAATTGTTTTTCTACAAGGGCCTTAAACATGTAAAAAACTTCACTCTTAAGTTTTAAGAAATAAACCCAAGTGTGTTGAGTACTTGAACCCAAAGAAAGAAGTAGAAGGAAATAGACCACACAAATCACTATAAATAAATAGTAATGGGTATGAGGCATGCTAAGAGGCACATTTGTCAAAACTATTCCAATTATGTTTGCTTAGAAGACAACTGGGA
This sequence comes from Larix kaempferi, assembly GCA_027924585.1. Lineage (NCBI taxonomy): Eukaryota > Viridiplantae > Streptophyta > Pinopsida > Pinales > Pinaceae > Larix > Larix kaempferi. The sequence goes on from BSBM01000438.1 coordinate 8,299,645, forward strand.
CAAACACCATCTTTGTAAGAAATCAGAGCAATGCCAGTCACTCAATTCTAATTACATAGCTATTGAAATGATGAGTAGTTTAGATGACCAAATCATTTATGCCAAAGTTTGTTCAAGTCATCTCTGTGAACAATCAAAACTAATGGAAGATATTATGAACCAAAGTTGTCAAATCTATACAATGTGGTAATATTATCAACAATTTCAATTACTAGGGCATGCTTAGGATATTTTGAATCCTTGATTGCAACTTGGTGAGATGCAAATTCTACTATTTTACCTTCACTTGAATGAGTGATTTGATATATTGATATAAGGTTGTATGAAACAATTGAAACACATAATACATCATTTAAATAGCCATCATCTAGCTAAATTGTTCTAGGCCCTACAACACTAAGAGATATGTCATCACCAACAAATATTTGTTTGGTGGTTCATTCATTAAACAAAAAAAATGGTCATATCCATATCTATTTGATAATATGTTTCAAAACCAATAAGCCACATTAGAAGAAGTAGATGTTGCATTGAAGGAAAAACTAGAAGCGAAAAGTGCATGTCCATGAGAAGAAGAATTAGAAAAAGAACAAACAATATTGATGTTGTGATTCTTAATTGCTTCTTTTAAGGCTATCTTCTTGAAACGTTTAAAACTCGAGATGACCATCTTTCTTGCAAAAATTACAATGTCTTTCAGTCTTCTTTCCTTTTGATTTAGATTCCTTATCGCCATTGGACATAGGAATTGGTTGAGAGGGATTGGGACCCTTGTTTTGCTTAGTTTTGTGAGGATGTTGTTTCTTCAGGATTCTTGACTTTATCATTTTTGTTACAACCGCTAAGGCTTTTTTTATATGTACGTACGTTGTTTATCACTCCAAGATGCAAGTGATTATATCTCTTTTTATCAAAGAATTATGTAAGTCTTTAAAAAAATGTATTTTAAAAGTAACCCCTTAACTTAATAGAATTTTATTTGGTGGGGTGAAAAGTAGATAGAAAAGCATAATAAAAATAGAAAATCTTCAGTACAAGAGAAAATCAATGGTATTTAAAGCAATCAATTGGTTTTCTCTTAAATTGGTGGGATTGAATCTCACTGTGTTTACCAAACATGGTTTCCAACTTTTGCTATGTTTCATTTATAGTCTCAATTCATCGAAGGTGAAACTAGACATCATTGGAGATGGACTTCCAATTAATCCATGTGCGTCATCATTTTTATTATCCCATTTGGATTTCTTTAATGCATTCATAGGGGCAATTTATGTTCCCAAAGGTAACACAATAAAGTCCTCTACTTCATAGTAAAACCTCCATGGTATAATTCCATGAGAAGTATTTTGAATTGGTAAAAAAAAAAACACTTGGATTAACCATATTACAACCATGCAAGCAATATGACTTCAAACGAAAAAATTTATTGTCCAAAACATAAATCTCTTGAAAAAATAGGCAATATAAGAAAAAGGCAATGAAAAGAGACTCTAGATGTTTAAAGTTATGCCCTTTTTGAAGAAACACATAGAAAATAACCAAGCTGTTACGTTGTAGATAAAGGTTTGCCCACGTGGAGATGTGCACAAGGAAGTTGTTAAGAAAAAAATATGATCTTCCTTCTCTAACTTTTCCTATAAACTCACTTTTACAAATAAATTATGTTTAAAATACATGATTCACTTTTATAAAAATAAGTGAGAATCACTTTTACAATGATAATCATTTTATAAATTAAAATTGAATAAAAATAACTTAAGAAAAACAATAAAATCACTTAATGAGTGACTCACTTTTATAATTTAAATCCGGAGGGTGGGTAGGGTATGTACACCTTTGTAGACTTTAGCAGTTAAATCGTTGCGTAGAGGGGGGTCCCTTTTCCCACAAACAAGGGGGTCTCATACACAAAATTGGTGTCTCACTTGGTAGTGACCTTAAAAATAGTTTATTATTAATATAAATAGATGCACTTTACAATAAAGTTATGTTATAACTTGAATTTTGCACGAATGTTTTCAAAAAGTAAATTCATAAACAAAACAAAAAGACTTGAACTCAATACCTTTATTTTTAATAATAACTTTCAAACAAGTGAGTTATTGTAGAATATATAACAAATATTTATGAAGGAGAAGGGAGTATTTACACAAACCAATCAAAGATTGGTACACCCAATGTATGGTATGGTTTAAAAACCTTAAATAGGGAAACAATTCACAACCCCTACCAAGTATCAGAAAATCAAACACATAAAGCAACCAAGATTAACTCAAAAGAGTTATTAGTATTGTATTACATAAATGAAGAAAGTGAAAGATTTCTTATAAAGAGTTATAATTATATCAATTCAACCCACATTATGAATGTGGGATAGATTGAGAAACACAATAAAGTGAAATAAAGCATAAAAGTGTAATATAACCTAAAGTTTGAAGTGACTTTATTAAATCCTATGTCTAATATATAATTTTACCATTATAAACTGAGATTTTCTTTAACACCTTCCCATAATGGTCAATCTACTAACTGCATCAAGCTTATCCCAAAATTTTACGTGTTTTTGAGGACCCAAAGACTTGGTGAAAATGTTTGTAGTTTGGTCCTTTGTGGGACAGTGTTGCAGCTCAACTAGTCCATCTTCTACAAGTTGTTTATTGAAGTGTAAATGTATCTCAACATGCTTGGTATGCTCATGGAAGACTATATTAGGGATAGTTTGAGAAACCTTGATTGTTACATAGTAGGGGTGTTAGCTTTGTCTGTTGCATCTTCATGTCTAAAAGCATCCTCCTAATCCAAACTACCTCACATGCTCCTTTCACTGCTCCTTGATATTCTACTTATGTCGATGAAAGGGTTACTACATCTTGCTTCTTGTGGTCCATGTGATTGCACTTGTGACAAGGATAAATAAATAATCATAGGTTGATTTTCTATCATCCACACAACCTAACCAATCTGAATTTGTATATCCCACGCAATCTAGGATCTTTGGTTTTGTTGTACATAATGTCAAAGTCAAGCATGCCTTTCACATATCTCAACACTCTCTTCATTGTAGTCCAATGCTTTTTCCTTTTCCACTCTCATTAATTTTTAAATGAAGCTCACATTGTAAGTCAAAATTAGGCCTAATGGTTGTAAGATATATCAAGATCCCCATTAGTTGCATGTAGTGTGACTCATAAAATGCCTTAGGGTTGGTTTTGGCTGAAATTTCAACCCTTTATGCATAGGTGTAGATGAGATTTACAATTTGTGATTCTAAATTTTTTGAGAAAATGGCATATTTAGTTTGTTAGACAAAAAAGCTACGACCCTATTTTCCAAACTTATAGACCTAGATAGTAATGTAGGAGGCCTAGATCATTCATGTCAAAAGATTTACTCTTATTGGATTTTAATCTATTTAATCAAACTTGCCTCATTACATGTAATAATGTTGTTATCTAATTAAATGAGCAGTAGGATGATATCATTACCAATGCTTTTGACATAAGGTTAAAATATGAAAGACTGTGTCGGAACCCCTATTCATCCAAGTACCATATCAATCTTAATGTACCATGCCTTGAGTATTTACTTTAGTCCATATAGAGCATCCTTCAATCTATAAACCAAGATGCTTCTTCCCTTAAACCTGAAACCCATGTGGTTGATACATATATAATTATTCCTCCAAATATTCCATTGACAAAGACGCTCTTCATGCCCATCAGATGGTCTTTCTAGATAAAACATGATGCCATGGCTAGAAACTAGTTGGACGATGCTCATCTTTGGAAGGTCTCCTTATAATTAATGACCTCTTGCTGAGAGAACCCTTTTGCGACCAATCATGCTTTGTACTTGTCAAGTGTGTCATCTACCTTGTACTTGACCTTATACACTCATTTGTAGTCAATGGGTTTCTTCCCTAGTGGAAGCGTTGTGAGATCCCAAGTCTGATTTTTAATCAAACTTTCATGTTTAGATTTCATGTTCTTCTCCCCCTTTAGGTCTCCATTTTTCTTCCTCAAACACCTATGGCTCATATATTTCTTTAACAATGGCCATTAAAGCCAAGTTAAACATGTTTGGTTTTTTTTTTTCTCTTACATATTAGAGCACATGCACATTTTACCTAGTACATATTTTATCTTGAGTTATATAGTCCATGTATGAGGGTGCATTTGATCTCACTTGGTCCAGCATATTCTCCCTTGGATGAGAATATTCTTCTCCCATAAAAGGGATCACCTCTGCTTGAGTCATGCTCCAGTTGCACTTCAGTTATACTAGCAATTTCAATCTCACGTGCTTACCTTGGAATCATCATTGATAGGGTGCATCATGTGCATGAGGCTAGGAGGTCGCATTAGTTGTGCATGAGGATAGGAGGGTCACATTAGTTGTGCATGCATGAGTGTAGTTCACTTGACTTGATTGCATGGCCAGTTAATTGAGACTAGAGTGGCAGATTATTAGTGTTTTATGTTAGTGCATGTCCAAGTAAACTCTAGAATATCAACTATGGCACATTAGCTCATCATGTAGATCATATATCCTATAAATTGATTCATTCATTCATGGTGGAATAGAATTCTTTCATTCGCTCTTCGTTATTTTGGCTCTCTCTTGTAATTGTTGTTATTTCTTCTTTGCAACTAGATTCACCATGCAGTTTATTCAACAATTTCACATGGTATCAGAGCACATGAGCTTGTTAGGAGAAGCAAATAATTACAGTTTACAAAGGATTGGAGCACACATAAAGAATGGATCGACCCCCATTAGTGATCCTTACACCATACAATTTCTTTGAATGGAAGCCTAAATTTCTCCTTCTCCTCATAAGCAAAAGACTTTATCGGATCACAATGGGAACTGAGAGCCAAATCCTGGAGAAGAAAAGAATATATGGTTGAATCGGATGGATCAAGTTGTTGGATTACTATATTTCTCGATTTCTCCCATGCGCCAACATCACATCAATATTGAATATTCTGCCAATGAAGTATGGACCAAGATGGAAAGACTCTATGGTAGTCAGGATGAGATGAGAGGACATTAGATGGAGAATGAACGCAACAATTTGAGTCCAATAATAACCCAATATTTCTTCACAAAATCCTAAACATGCTCTTCCACTTCAATGGGAGATAATGCATCGATTCAAATCAACCACTTAGATAAGGAATAACTTGCTACGAATCCAATTCTCATTGATGAAGCCCTCACCAATGTCTCTTCAGTTACCTCAAGTAACATTTCAGATTTGTATGTAGAATTTGATACCATGGATGAACATGTCACAGATCCAGTAGCCAAAACACCTTGGAAACAAAAAAATATTCATGCAATAGGTGATCTAGTTGGCTATCCAAAAAACACAGGGTGGACCAAGTAGATCAGAGTCATTCCATACTATATAGTTATTGATTCCCATCCATAGCTACATGGTCAATACAGGAGATCCACAGTCCTTTTCAAAAGAAGTGGTAAATCCATATTGGGATACTACCATGAAGGAGGAGTATCAGTCCCTGATGAAGAACCAACCTTGGAAACCAGATCGACCCCTATCATATGGTAGGAAACTTCCATGGCTCAAGTGGAAATATCAATCAAAGTTGGTAGTAGATGAACTTGAGAATGATCATGGCTAAAGATGACTACAAAATTCTCTTCTGCATCATCCTCTTTTTGAAGGGGGGATTTTTCCCATGAGGTTTTCCCTCTTTCCTCATTTTTAGAGGATTTTTTACTTTACATGGGTACCTAACATGGCTCATTGTTGGGACTCATTGATTGTATACACCCTAATTGTGCTTTGGGAAGGTATTAGAGCACATGCACATTTACCTACTACATATTTTATCCTAAGTTGTATAATCCATGCATGAGGGTACACTTAATCTCACTTGGTCCAAGATATTCTGCCTTAGATGAGAATATTCTTTTCCTAGACAAGGGCACACCTCTTCTTGAATCATGCTCTAGTTGCACTTCAATTATACTAGTGGAGTCTAGTGTCACATGCCTACCTTAGAATCATCACTAGGAGCACATGCCTACATTGGATTCATCACCAAGAGGGTGTATTTCATGTGCATGAGGCTAGGAGGGTGCAATAGTTGTGCATGCATGAGTGTAGTTCACTTCACTTATGCATATCTAGTTAATTGATGATTGTGTGGCTAGTTAACTGAGACTATGTGGCATATTACTATTGCTTTATGTTAGTGCATGCCCAAGTAATCTCTAGAAGCTCAACTATGGCACATTAGCTCATCATGTAGAGTATATCTCTTGTAAATTGATTCATTCATTCATTGTGGAATAGAATTATTTCATTCTCTCTTCATTATTTTGGCTCTCTCTTACAATTGTTGTTGTTTCTTCTTTGTAACTAGATTCATTGTGCAAAAAAAATTCGCAAGGAGCCCTTAAACGTGGAAGAAAAAAGCTGGGTGGCAGACCTTTTGATATCTCCAGTTTGTCCTCTCATGGATCATAATATCAAGAAGCAAAAACCAAAAAATTGGCATGTCAAAATGGATCAGAAGGAGCTCCAGCGATGGGTCAAGACCTTCAACAGTGATACCCTCTTCTTTGATGATGCCTCGAAGGGAAATCCTGAGTTGGTAGGTGCGGGAGGAGTCCTCCTTGACTCCGATGGAAACAAAAAGAAAGACTATGCCTGGGGAATTGGCAGGAGGACTAACAATGATGCGGAATGGCTCACTTTGATCAAAGGAATGGAAATTGCTAGGAATGACGATGTCAGGGAACTAGTGGCCTTCGGAGACTCCATGCTAGTTATCAGGGAGGCCAAATATTTGGCTATCAATCGCAGAAAACCTGTCTCCAAACTTCAACACCTCTTCACCTATGTGGCCAAAGAATTTAACTCCATTTCCTTTCTCCACATCTTGAGAAGCAACAACAAGGAAGCAGAAAGCATGGCAAACATTGGTGTTGGTTTGGATCGTGGCTTGGAGACCATTAATGGCCACAACTTTTTCATCAACTGGGTCCCTTAGTCCCCCTCTCTAGTTTTCCCATTTTTCTTAAGACCCCTCTCATGGATTGGAACCATTTTTCTCACCCCTCAAACTATAGAGTTTTTCAAATTTGCATTCGGAGTAATGGAAAGATTGCCTTGGGATCTCCTTCTCCGCATTAGTCTTCTCCCGCGTACTCCTGGAACACTTGGAGCCCCCACAGGTCTCATCCCACCTATCTCGCATGCATGCATTTATTAACACCAACCCTCCACCCTGCCTTATATCACGCCACAGGTGGTATGCTTGGCACTCTGCAAATTCAAATTGTTGAGATTTGGTTTCTTCGGGAGTGATACATAGTTATTTGGGTTTGTAATTTGGGTCCTCACTCGTTAGGTATGGAGGACAAGGGTTTGAACCTTTCTTCGCTACAGTGTTGCCGTTGCAGGAAGAATATTCAGGACAATGCAGGGGGGTTGGAATGAAGCGGTACTTGTCATATTTCGACGTGGTTCAGGGGCAGGGGAATGGGAAAGCTCATGGTGGTTCGGCACATAATTTCCTTCGTGGTCTCACCAGGGTTGATGAGCCTGGAAATGGTAGAAATTGGGTTCCCCTTGAGCTTGGCTCCGGATAGAGCAATGGTGGTGTAGTGCAGCCAACTACTCATGGACTCTTCAACGATCCTGGACATGGAAAGAGATGGACCCCTCTTGATTTGGGCACCGGCCAGAACCTGGGAGGGGTAGTGCAGCACTCTGCTCATGGGAACTTCAGCGAGCCTGGAAACAGCAAGAACTAGGCCTCCCCACAAGGTTTGGATAGTGGGTGTATCAATTTGGAGTCTCCACATAGGAAGGATAGCCCGTCTTCAGAATTCTTATCTCACTTGTTGGAGCTGGAGAGTCAGGTTCGATGGCTTAGGGGAGAAAACTACGAGCAGAAAAAATCTCTTTCACACCTAGCCACCTTCGTCCAGATCTCAACTACTGAAATTCATAATGGCTGCATCAAAATGAAGGAGTACTTTGATGTGCTTGTTGGAAAAATGGATAATGGCTGGCCTTGTTCAGGGGATATCAACACTCAAATTAGCTCTCTGCACAATAGTCTGAAAGTGGTCGAAGCAAAGCTCGATAGCATGAGGTCTGAATCTAGAAACAATCCTTCATTCTTCCACGGTAACAATGAGGAGAACGTCGGAACTGTGAATGGCAACAAGGAGAAAATCGGCCACCAGTGTTCTGTCTGTTACTTCATGGTTTTTCCAGAACTGTTTGGTTAATGTCCTTTTGTAATGTCTCTAAGAAGCTAGTTTATTATCTATCTATCTCGATATGCATTTCTTTTGTTGTCTTCTCTTAGGGAAGTTTGTAAGGATCTATAGCTGTAGTAGAATTAAGTGTGTGTATGAACTGCAAAGACGAGAAATGGATGAGCCTGCTTTGACAGCTCTCCAATTTTGGGAACAGTCTTCCAAACTATATTTTGTAACTTTGCTTCTTCTTTTTTAATACAAAAGCTCGTCACTCGTTCTTGTAAAAAAAAAAAAAAACTAGATTCCTTCTGCAAGTTATTCAACAATTTCACATTACCTCTCATTGATCGTCCCTCAAACATCTCCAATGGTGTTGTGCCACCACTCGGGTATCTTCTTGGGAACCTCCTCATCGAAGTTAGTATCATCCCTATGACTTTGGCTACATGTATGTGTGTCATCTTGATGTTGATTCTGACTATATGCATTAAAAATTATTGTCCTAGGCATGGGAGACTCTTCAAAAAGTTCAGAATTTTCCCCCTTTTTACATGGAGATACCTAAATTTTAACACCTAAATATTGATCCACAATGGGAAACTCCATGGTAATTTCGAACTTGGAAGAAGCCTGGAAAAATCCAACTTCATCATCAACTACAACATCTCTATTGAAGTTCAACTGATTGGTTTCCACATCAACCAACTTGTAAGATTTATGATTGTTGATGTACTTTGTAATCATCATTTTTTTTTCTTTTAGGATTGAAGTTGCTTCTCTTCTCATTTGGAATCCAAGCGTAGGTAAGAGAACCAAAAACCCTAAGATGATTAACTATGGGCTTCCTCCAAGGCCATGCTTCTTTTTGGGTCTTCTACTTCACCATCATCATTGGAGATTTATTCAGTGTAGTATATTGTTGTAAACATTTCCTCAACCCAAATCCTATTGGGAACATACCTATTATGCATCGTACATAAGGCCATCTCTATAATTGTGTAGTTATACCTCTCAACTACTCCATTTTGTTTTGGAGCGTAGAGTGTATTTTATTATCCTTTGATCCCATGTTTAACACAAAAAATATTGAATTATTTGGAGAAAAATTATTCACTATTATCAAACCTAAAAGTGGTTACATCACAACCAAACTCTTTTTCTATAATGCTTGAAAATTTTGAAATTATTTAAACACTTCATATTTTAATTTCAAGAAATACACCCACATATTCCAACTATAATCATCAAAAAATAAAAGGAAATATCTAGCATTTGTGACTAATGTCATGTTCATTGATCCAGAAATTTCTACATGAACCAATCGAAGGACTATGTTTGTTATTTGAGCTTGTCCTTCTTCAAATGATGTTTTGTGTTGCTTTCCTCCCTAGAAAGCTCTACACAAATCCTGAATCTTTTGCTAGATGTCAAGAAGTCCATTTACTAGATTCTCTTGAGCCAAATGAGAGAGGTAGATCTAGTTGAGATTCCCATATGGATGATGCCAAAGTGTTTGATGTACGATGCACTCTTAGCTACCAATGCATTATCCTTGACCTGTCCAATGTTGACTAATTTGAATTGTCCATGATCATCCATACCATGAGCAATGATCTTCTGAGTCTCATTGTCAACTATGTAGCAGTTGTGATTGCTAAAGTTGACATCTAGCTAGGGGAAGTGCCTCATAATTTGACTAATTGATAGCAGATTAAGATCAATAATTGGAACATAGTACACATTAAACAAAACCCACATTTTCCCTCCCAAGGAAATATGCACATTTCCTTTGTCAACAATTATGTAATCTTCCCCACAACTGAAGATCATTGAATCTTTAGAGGATCAGATAGTACATTTTGTCAAATAGTCATGTCTATTAGTTAAATGGTGTGATGCACTTGATTCGATGTACCAAGAAGATGACTTATGTAGATTTGTTGTTTGCTTTTCCATGAAAGCACAGAAAGTTGACTCCTCCTCTATATGTTTTGCAACATGAGCCTTTTGTTGAGGCCCTCCATCATTGGGTTTTTTGTTTAGCAAACCTCTTTCTGCAAAACTTATTCATATGGATAACCTTTCCACAGTAATGACAACTAATGTTCTTCTTACTTCTGGTGGCATCTTTTCCACTACCCTAACCTTTATTCTTTGCCTATTTTCCTTTTCCCTTTACATCAGAAACAAAGGCCTATTTTGAATTCTCTATCTCACTATTGCAACTGAAATGTTCATTCCTTCTATCTTGTTGTAAGATCCTATTGAATAGATAATTAGACTTTAGGTCAACACTAGTAAAGGTGATGTTCATGGTCTCAATAAGTGCTCATAGACATGTCGTGAGATTTTTAGTGTGATTACCACCATGTCCTTTTTTTCCATATTTCGGCAATGGCCGCCAATTGTTCTCAAATATCCATGATCTTGAGTAAGTGCTTCTATAATGATGCACTCTCATCCATCATGATCAGGAACAACATGTTCTTCAGGAATAAGGCTATGCCCTTGTTTGAAGTCTCATGTAGAGATTTAAAATGCTTCCAAATCACTATCGAATACTTCCATGTCTAGACATTAGGAAGCATTGTTTTTGTCATCAACATTTTAAGCAACATTATTGGTTCTTTATCTTTCTCATCAAACGTGTACTAGTCTCTACTTGTGATTGTTGAGTGAGTATCTTTACCTAGGACAATATCATCCAAGCGCATTTATAAAAAGTGGCCAACATGTGTTGCTTCCATGTCATGCAGTTCTTGCCAAAGGGCCTTTGGTTGGATTCCAACATGATGTTGGGTAAAGAGGCCATAGATATAGGTTACAAATGCATAAAAATATCTTGAAACAAAGTAAAACATTGAAATCCTTGTAAGAATACATGGATACTGACTCTAAACAACTATAACAACCACATATCGATAATAAACATAGATTTTTGATGAATCTACTCACTAACAACCCAAACCCATGTAGATTTTAACAAATCTGCTCAAAATCAACACAATATCAAACCACAAATATGCTCTCCAATAACTAAAAAACACATAGATCTACTACAAACCAATAGTAAAATAGTTAGTTTCACCTTGGATCTACTAAAAAATAATAGATCAAAATCTGAAACTTTCAGATTAACAAATATGGACAAAAATTCAAGTTAGAACAGATCCAATCTTCTCCCAAAAGTCTAAATTGTCAATTGATTGGAGAAATTTTGCTAATTAAGCCTCTTCACAGGCTATACAACTCAATAAAATTGATGATTAAATTCATGTGTTGTTTGTATAGTCACATAAAGTCCAAATTGCTAGTGGTTGATTTGTACATATAATTCCCCTATAGTCATACGACTAGAATTTGTCTTGGAGATTGGAGTTGGGATTGAATGTACAGTTCTCATTTTCAATGTACGTATCCATACAATAGTGGTTGTACGATTTTTAAATCCCGACTACAACTATTTTGTACATATGAAAATCGTTGAAGTTGTTGGACAACATACTTGTGACAGTGGTACGGTTGTGGCAGTTGCGATATCCGTATGTCCATACAATTGTCTTTTATCTTTATTTCCTTATGGAACCTTGAGCTTCATGTATTAAACAAATATATATAATATTAAATAATAATAATAATAATAAAAGATAAATAATAATTAGAAATTAGAAATTATTAAGTTAATTAAAAGACATGTCCTTTCATGTGACAAGGCACAAGTAGACCTATTTATTTGGGTCCCGATTGTATTGTAAAAATATGTCTCATATCTCATATCATGATCATATTATATTTTATTTCTATTCTATTGATTATTTATTTTACTTACATTGGAAGTTTTCTTAGTAATGAATCTTGTTTGTTTCATTGGTATCAGAGCAAGATTGTTCCGACCTTTGGCTAATTGCTTGTGGCCATATAAATTTCAAAGTTTCTCCGGTAAATTGGTCTTTGACCATAAATTATTTGTTATGGTCTCTGACCTTGGCCCTTCGCCATTCAATTTTTCATTGAAGAAGTAATCATTCCGTTGCAAATAAGAAGAAGAGACCAAGAATAAAAAAGAAGAAGCAAAAAGTAAAAGAAATGAAAAAGAAAGAAATGAAAAGAAAAGAAAACAAAAAAAAGTAAAAAGAAAAGAAAAAAGTATAAAACCAACAGATGGTTTTATAAAAACAACCACAGATGGTTTTATTTTCGAACCTCTTGTTGGAAAAATCAACAAAGCGTTCGTGAAAGGTAATAAAAAGCATAGAAGCATTAGAAGCATATATACACCAATTATAAATGTGTTGATTATTAAGTGAGAAATTATTTATTTAGCACATTGTTGAAGTTAGGATATAACGTAATATATCCGAAAGTTAAAAATGGCTTTAAATCCATATTATCAAAATCATTACTCGTACTAAAGCAAGGAAAATAAGAAGTAAAGCAGAACAAAAGAAGTAAAGAAAAAAAAGACATGAACCATGGAGTATAGTTCACATTTACAAATAAAATTTTTGGAAGATGAACTCGTTCATTTTCGAAAAGAGAATAGGAAATTGCAAATGACAAATGAATTACAGAAAATTAAAATGGAATTTAAAGAAAATGTTATTTTTGACCAAAAAAATCTTATGGAAGAGTTGTTTGCACAAATTAAGGAATTAAAGGAGGAAAGAAACTCAATCAGAGGAAATTTGACAAGAGCAAGGTTGAAGAAAAAATAGCGCAATTGAACAAGCTCCTTATCGACAAGGATAAATTAATTATGCAATCCCAAAAGAAATTAGAGTGTCAAGATTATGGGTTGTACCAACTTCAAAAACAAATTAAATATCTACAGCAACAAAACAATGACCAAAAAAATTCTCACAAATCAGAGATTACAAAAATCAATAAATCGATATCGAACAACAATGATAAGATCGTTCGGTTGAGAAACCATGATAAAATTATAGTCACAAAAATCAGGAAATTAAGAATAGTTGGAAGACAGAACAAGCCAATGAAGGTATCATAGGGAAATTGTTAGAAAAGGAAGAAGAGAATTGCCACCTTCGAAATCATAATCAAAATCTGATAGAACAAGTTCATAAGTTATACGATGACGAAAATTTGTAAGAAGAAACATTCAAGAAGCTTAAGAATGATAACACGATAAGTTAGAACAGATTCAAAAAGAGGCATCAAAACCCTTAGAAGTAAAAAACCAAGTTGTGTAAAAAGACACAATTATAGATCCAATCCACATCACAACTCAAGAAGAGTCCAATCTAGTTGAAGAAAATCATATGTTGAAATTAAACCAAGAGACACTACAAGCATGATAAGGGATAATAACGTTATTGAAAGTCCTTATCGATGTCAAAATCATAAAATTAGATATCTTAAAAAATTAGAGTATCAACATTGACAAATGACGAAAAATATTGCTACCAACGCAAATAAACCTCATGATAACAGTTCATCCTGGAACTGCAACATGCCACAAATAATCGAATTAGGATGGACCGATCTATTTACGTTTCAAAAATTTGCTTAGCACTCAGAGGTTCATATCATCCTGTATCGTCCACTATGACAAAACAGAGAATGGTGCAACAACATTACAAGCAAAAGGCGTAAAGCTTCTTCTTCCATATGCTTTGAGGAAAAAGCATTTCTGAAGAGGAAGCTGGAGTAATAAATAAATATATATAATATTAAATAATAATTAGAAATTAGAAATTATTAAGTTAATTAAAAGACGTGTCCTTTCATGTGAAAAGGCACAAGTAGACCTATTTATTTGGGTCTCGATTGTACTGTAAAAATATATCTCATATCTCATATCATTATCATATTATATTTTATTCCTATTCCGTGGATTATTTATTTTACCTATATTGGAATTTTTCTAAGTAATGAATCTTGTTCGTTTTGCTATAAAATTAAACTTCAAAAAAAATTGAGTTTGCTTCATACTTAAAAAATGAAACAGTATTTGTTTTGGTGAAACCCTTTCAATTCTTTGATGTACTATGCTAGTGATCCCTCAAGAAGAGGTATATGTATCGTATTACATAAATAACAAAGTGAATAATTCGATCGAGTCAAGCCACTTGATGAATGTGGGATAGACTGAGAAACACAATAAAGTGAAATAAATCATAAAAGCATAACATAACCTAAAGTCTGAAATGATTACTAAAGCTTGTGCCTAATACTTATTTGACTATAATAAACTGAGATTTACTTTTACACCAACACAACCACTTGAGGCAATATATTAATGCAAAAGGAAAATAATTTACATATGAATTTATCATAATCTATCCTCGGCAAATGACCTTCCACGTTAGTTAAACAGATATCACGGATCAATCAGGTGTTAAGTCACAAATCACTATAGTGGTTAGTATATAGAAGAATATGAATAATCAGATCACTTTATGTCTAGCACATAATCATGATCATCAAATTAGATCATTACAATGCACATTAAAGACATACACTTTACCTAAAGACACATTATACTAAGTAGATCTTAACTAACCCTTAAGTGTCTAAATATTCTAACAATATACATATCAAGAGATGAATATAGTAATATGCATGTAGGTAGGAATACACATATATGTTGTTACATACATACTGAGTGTGATTGATCATTGATTGTGAAACCAAGGATGAATAAGGATAAAAAGATTGTTGTCTGAAGGTTGGTGAAGGGATTTTGTAAGCCCCTAGGAGGCAACACCTGAAAATATAACAATAGAGATGATTTTCAAGCAAATATACAAGTATGACACACCCACGCACACACACATTTAACAAGTAACTAACTATTCACCCCACCCTTCTACTCATAAACAAGAGTAAGATATTTTTCATGGCTCACAACGTCAATAACAATTGGCTCACGAAGAACAAAAACATGTCACTAGCGGGATTGAACCCAGGTGTGGAGAACAATATTTATCCTCCCTAAACACCCTAGCTAGATTTAATTAACAAATACTACATGTACGATGAAGGGAATTTAGGTGAGAATTCATTCAATCATGTTATTGATATATTGATGATATCTGAATGTATACATGTGATTGATACCCAGGGGTGGGTGTGGTAAAGGAAAGAATCCTTGCACATGTAAAATTGTTAAACTCTTTTGATGCATTCATGTAATAGTATGCTTGAGTTGAGTTGGTTATGAGAACATAACCAAAGCAAGTGAAAGCTTAACCCCAAGAACAAAAAAGGAATGCCATGTTAGACAACCATGTGTGCGACCATGTTGTTGGACATGGGAAATCCCAAATCATTGTATAGATATCCAATGGTCTCCCCGCTTTTATCAATGTCATGGATTGAGATAATCTTGCTTACACTAAAGAGCACTAAAAGGAAAATTCCTAAGGCATTGTTGAGCAGAGAGAGTAAACATTTTGCCTTATGTTGTGTTTCACTCAAGGTAAGGTATCTAGATGGTCAAATAAGCACTGGGAGGTGGTTGGATTATCAAGGTGTTGGTTAAGCCCCCCAACTTGTCATGGTATATTGCATGACATGATGATATAATGGTATTCGGTGTAATGTAATTGTGCATAAGTAAACTATGTGAATGTGCAAGTTGTGGTTCTACGTACATGAATCCCTGCACATACTAAGTTAATGTTGTTGATATTTACACTAAGTTTGATGGCATTGTTTGAATACACGATTGTGATAATATTGTGGAAATGATGAACAATATTTTATTGTAGTTAAAATGTAACAATGGAAAATTATCAAATAATTGGTGTGATATAATTTTTTAATAATTTCATGTGTTGTTGGGAATGTAGCAATGAAAATATTATGTGCATGAATACTCATGTTTTGTTTCAGTGAATGAAATCCCTGTCAAGAATGATAGACGACAGTTAGAGTTGTTTTGGATATGGCCATGAGAGTATGCCCATAATGAAGATTGGTTACTACCACATGCAAAGGCCAACATTATGAGAAATACGTCATATTTGTTAAATCCAATCACTGTATGAAATAGATTCAATTTTTTGATAAAAAAATTGATGATGATATCTCACGGTAATTGTATGTCTATGCTACATGTGAGATATTGAATCTGTTGGTTGTGGAGCCCGATCTTCCTGATTCAGAGATGTTTTTGTTCAACCGTGTTGTACCCCAGGTTTGGTTATGATCCCAGCACGCGCAACAGGTATTTACGGGCCCATGGTTTTGGGTAACCCGTGGTATTTTCACATGGTATTTCTCATAGAAAAGAAAGACATTGTAATATAGCTAGGGTTTATGTATTAGGTATTGTGTAATGTAAAAGATCTTTGAGATCATGTAGAGAGAATGAGAGAGAGTGAAGAGGAAGTTGCAGCAGATGTGTTGCGGGTTGTATCCTTTCATTTTGTTGGATGGTATAATAATAAGGACATGCAATTTCTGTGTGGACGTAGCCCATCTTAAGTGAACCACGTTATATTGGTGTCTCTCTTGTAATGTGTTTGTGTATTTATATTTGCATCTTGTTTATTGTTATTGCTCTATGATCTTGTTTTTTCTAACAATTGGTATCAGATCCAAAGGTTTATTTGGTAGATAAACTCGCAGGAAACTAGGGTTTATGGTTCGAGTCGGAGCAATGGCGGAAGAAGGAAAGTTTAAGGTCGAGAAGTTTAATGGCCAAAACTATCGGTTATGGAAGATGCAAATGGAGGACTATCTGTACCAGAATGATCTATTCCTGTCGTTGGGAGAAAAATCAAAACAACCGGTGACTATGAAGGATGAAGAATGGGAGGTTCTTGACAGAAAGGCACTGGGAACAATATGGATGTCCCTGACTTCGTTGGTGGCTTTCAATATCTCAAAAGAAAATACAACGGAGGGTCTGATGAGCGCATTGGGTAAGCTGTATGAAAAACCCTCAGCCTCCAACAAGGTACTTCTAATGAAGCATTTATTTAATATGAAGATGTTAGAAGGTGGATTTGTTGCTAATCATTTAAATGAATTTAATACAGTTACAAATCAACTAAGTTCTATAAGTGTGAACTTGATGATGAGGTTAGGGATCTTCTAATATTATGTTCATTGCCAGGAAGCTGGAATGGCTTAGTCATGGCTGTAAGTAACTCTGTCTCTGGTTCAAACACCTTGAAATTTGATGATGTTGTTGATGTTATTCTTAGCGAGGAAATGCGAAGAAAAAACACAGGTGAGACATCAAGTAATGTGTTGACCATGGAGAGCAGGGGAAGACAAAGTGAGAGAGGAAAGAGCCAAGGTAATCGTAGCAAGTCTAAAAAGGGCATATCTAAGTCTAGACTGGGAAAGATAGAGTGCTGAAACTGTGTAAAGAAAGGACATCTGAAGAAAGACTGCAGATCTTTAAAGAAGAAAGGAGATGGACAGCAGGAGACTACTTGGGAAGCAAATGTAGCAAGTGGTGTGTTGCAATATGCTTTGATTCTTGCATTAGATAATACTAGTGATTACTGGGTATTAGATTTAGGGGCTTCATTTCATGCTACACCCCATAGGAAATACATTCATGATTATGTTCTAGGCGATTTTGGACATGTTTTATTGGGTGATGATGGGCCATGTAAAATTGTTGGAATGGGTAAGGTATGGACAAATTTTAAGAATGGAACTGAATGGCTGCTAAAGGATTTAAGGCATATTCCTGCTATGAAAATAAATCTGATCTCAACGAGGCAGTTGGGAGATGGAAATTGCCTATCTACGTTTGGAGAAACGTGGTGGAAGATCACTAAATGATCAATGATGATAGCAAAATGAGACATGATTGGTACGTTGGATTTATGTCCTCATAATACTGACCATTTTATCTCTTTAGCTTCCACAGGAATAGATACAGCATTGTGGCATCATAGGCTTGGCCACATGAGTGAGAAGGGGATGCAGATTCTCCACTCAAGGAAGTTGTTGCCAGATTTGAAGCAGGTAAGTTTGAAATTCTGTGAGAAATGTGTTTATGGAAAACCAAAGAGAGTCAGATTTCTCAGGGTTGGGAAACAGAAGAAGAATGAAAAGTTAAAGCTTGTACATACAGATGTATGGAGACTGGCTCAGGTGCAATCTCTTGGTGGCTCTCATTATTATGTTATATTTATTGATGATGCAACTCGGAAAACTTGGGTTTATTGCATTAGAATATGCCCATAATGAAGATTGGTCATACTCTGATTCCCATGAGAGTATGCCCATAATGAAGATTGGTTACTACCACATGCAAAGGCCAACATTATGAGAAATACGTCATATTTGTTAAATCCAATCACTGTATGAAATAGATTCAATTTTTTGATAAAAAAATTGATGATGATATCTCACGGTAATTGTATGTCTATGCTATATGTGAGATATTGAATCTGTTGGTTATGGAGCCTGATCTTCCCGATTCAGAGATGTTTTTGTTCAACCATGTTGTACCCTAGGTTTGGTTATGATCCCAGCACGCGCAAAAGGTATTTATGGGCCCATGGTTTTGGGTAACCCGTGGTATTTTCACATGGTATTTCTCATAGAAAAGAAAGACATTGTAATATAGCTAGGGTTTATGTATTAGGTATTGTGTAATGTAAAAGATCTTTGAGATCATGTAGAGAGACTGAGAGAGAGTGAAGATGAAGTTGCAGCAGATGTGTTGCGGGTTGTATCCTTTCATTTTGTTGGATGGTATAATAATAAGGACATGCAATTTCTGTGTGGACGTAGCCCATCTTAAGTGAACCACATTATATTGGTGTCTCTCTTGTAATGTGTTTGTGTATTTATATTTGCATCTTGTTTATTGTTATTGCTCTACGATCTTGTTTTTTCTAACAATTGGTATCAGAGCCAAAGGTCTATTTGGCAGATAAACTCGCAGGAAACTAGGGTTTATGGTTCGAGTCGGAGCAATGGCGGAAGAAGGAAAGTTTAAGGTCGAGAAGTTTAATGGCCAAAACTACCGGTTATGGAAGATGCAAATGGAGGACTATCTGTACCAGAATGATCTATTCCTGTCGTTGGGAGGAAAATCAAAACAGCCGGTGACTATGAAGGATGAAGAATGGGAGGTTCTTGACAGAAAGACACTGGGAACAATATGGATGTCCTTGACTTCGTTGGTGGCTTTCAATATCTCAAAAGAAAATACAACGGAGGGTCTGATGAGCGCATTGGATAAGCTGTATGAAAAACCCTCGGCCTCCAACAAGGTACTTCTAATGAAGCGTTTATTTAATATGAAGATGTTAGAAGGTGGATTCGTTGCTAATCATTTAAATGAAAAAATACAGTTACAAATCAACTAAGTTCTATAAGTGTGAACTTGATGATGAGGTTAGGGATCTTCTAATCTTATGTTCATTGCCAGGAAGCTTGAATGGCTTGGTCATGGCTGTAAGTAACTCTGTCTCTGGTTCAAACACCTTGAAATTTGATGATGTTGTTGGTGTTATTCTTAGCGAGGAAATGCGAAGAAAAAGCACAGGTGAGACATCAAGTAATGCGTTGACCATGGAGAGCAGGGGAAGACAAAGTGAGAGAGGAAAGAGCCAAGGTAATCGTAGCAAGTCTAAAAAGGGCATATCTAAGTCTAGACTGGGAAAGATAGAGTGCTGGAACTGTGGAAAGAAAAGACATCTGAAGAAAGACTGCAGATCTCTAAAGAAGAAAGGAGATGGACAGCAGGAGACTACTTGGGAAGCAAATGTAGCAAGTGGTGTGTTGCAATATGCTTTGATTCTTGCATTAGATAATACTAGTGATTACTGGGTAGTAGATTCAGGGGCTTCATGTCATGCTACACCCCATAGGAAATACTTTCATGATTATGTTCCAGGCGATTTTGGACATGTTTTATTGGGTGATGATGGGCCATGTAAAATTGTTGGAATGGGTAAGGTATGGAAAAATTTTAAGAATGGAACTGAATGGCTGCTAAATGATGTAAGGCATATTCCTGCTATGAAAATAAATTTGATCTCAACGAGGCAGTTGGGAGATGGCAGTTGCCTATCTACGTTTGGAGAAACGTGGTGGAAAATCACTAAATGATCAATGGTGATAGCAAAATGAGACATGATTGGTACGTTGGATTTATGTCCTCATAATACTGACCATTCTATCTCTTTAGCTTCCACAGGAATAGATACAGCATTGTGACATCATAGGCTTGGCCACATGAGTGAGAAGGGGATGCAGATTCTCCACTCAAGGAATTTGTTGCCAGATTTGAAGCAGGTAAGTTTGGAATTCTGTGAGAAATGTTTTTATAGAAAACAAAAGAGACTCAGATTTCTTAGGGTTGGGAAACAGAAGAAGAATGAAAAGTTAGAGCTTGTACATACAAATGTATGGATACCGGCTCAGGTGCAATCTCTTGGTGGCTCTCATTAGTATGTTATATTTATTGATGATGCAACTCGGAAAACTTGGGTTTATTGCATTAGAGTATGCCCATAATGAAGATTGGTCATACTCTGACTCCCATGAGAGTATGCCCATAATGAAGATTGGTTACTACCACATGCAAAGGCCAACATTATGAGAAATACGTCATATTTGTTAAATCCAATAATTGTATGAAATAGATTCAATTTTTTGATAAAAAAATTGATGATGATATCTCACGGTAATTGTATGTCTATGCTATATGTGAGATATTGAATCTGTTGGTTGTGGAGCCTGATCTTCCTGATTCAGAGATGTTTTTGTTCAACCATGTTGTACCCCAGGTTTGGTTATGATCCCGCCACGTGCAACAGGTATTTACGGGCCCATGGTTTTGGGTAACCCGTGGTATTTTCACATGGTATTTCTCATAGAAAAGAAAGACATAGTAATACGGCTAGGGTTTATGTATTAGGTATTGTGTAATGTAAAAGATCTTTGAGATCATGTAGAGAGACTGAGAGAGAGTGAAGAGGAAGTTGCAGCAGATGTGTTGCGGGTTGTATCCTTTCATTTTGTTGGATGGTATAATAATAAGGACTGACAATTTCTGTGTGGACGTAGCCCATCTTAAGTGAACCACGTTATATTGGTGTCTCTCTTGTAATGTGTTTGTGTATTTATATTTGCATCTTGTTTATTGTTATTGCTCTACGATCTTGTTTTTTCTAACAATTGGTATCAAAGCCAAAGGTCTATTTGGCAGATAAACTTGCAGGAAACTAGGGTTTCTAGTTCGAGTCAGAGCAATGGCGGAAGAAGGAAAGTTTAAGGTCGAGAAGTTTAATGGCCAAAACTACCGGTTATGGAAGATGCAAATGGAGGACTATCTGTACCAGAATGATCTATTCCTGTCATTGGGAGGAAAATCAAAACAGCCGATAACTATGAAGGATGAAGAATGGGAGGTTCTTGACAGAAAGGCACTGAGAACAATATGGATGTCCCTGACTTCGTTGGTGGCTTTCAATATCTCAAAAGAAAATACAACGGAGGGTCTGATGAGCGCATTGGGTAAGCTGTATGAAAAACCCTCAGCCTCCAACAAGGTACTTCTAATGAAGCGTTTATTTAATATGAAGATGTTAGAAGGTGGATTTGTTGCTAATCATTTAAATGAATTTAATACAGTTACAAATCAATTAAGTTCTATAAGTGTGAACTTGATGATGAGGTTAGGGATCTTCTAATCTTATGTTCATTGCCAAGAAGCTGGAATGGCTTGGTCATGGCTGTAAGTAACTCTATCTCTGGTTCAAACACCTTGAAATTTGATGATGTTGTTGGTGTTATTCTTAGCGAGGAAATGCGAAGAAAAAACACAGGTGAGACATCAAGTAATGCGTTGACCATGGAGAGCAGGGGAAGACAAAGTGAGAGAGAACAGAGCCAAGGTAATCGTAGCAAGTCTAAAAAGGGCATATCTAAGTCTAGACTGGGAAAGATAGAGTGCTGGAACTGTGGAAAGAAAGGACATCTGAAGAAAGACTGTAGATCTCTAAAGAAGAAAGGAGATGGACAGCAGGAGACTACTCGGGAAGCAAATGTAGCAAGTGCTGTGTTGCAATATGCTTTGATTCTTGCATTAGATAATACTAGTGATTACTGGGTAGTAGATTCAGGGGCTTCATGTCATGCTACACCCCATAGGAAATACTTTCATGATTATGTTCCAGGTGATTTTGGACATGTTTTATTGGGTGATGATGGGCCATGTAAAATTGTTGGAATGGGTAAGGTATGGACAAATTTTAAGAATGGAACTGAATGGCTGCTAAAGGATGTAAGGCATATTCCTGCTATGAAAATAAATTTGATCTCAACGAGGCAGTTGGGAGATGGCAGTTGCCTATCTACGTTTGGAGAAACGTGGTGGAAGATCACTAAATGATCAATGGTGATAGCAAAATGAGACATGATTGGTACGTTGGATTTATGTCCTCATAATACTGACCATTTTATCTTTTTAGCTTCCACAGGAATAGACACAGCATTGTGGCATCATAGGCTTGGCCACATGACTGAGAAGGGGATGCAGATTCTCCACTCAAGGAAGTTGTTGCCAGATTTGAAGCAGGTAAGTTTGGAATTCTGTGAGAAATGTGTTTATGAAAAACAAAAGAGAGTCAGATTTCTCAGGGTTGGGAAATAGAAGAAGAATGAAAAGTTAGAGCTTGTACGTATAGATGTATGGAGACCGGCTCAGGTGCAATCTCTTGGTGGCTCTCATTATTATGTTATATTTATTGATGATGCAACTCGGAAAACTTGGGTTTATTGCATTAGACATAAATCTGATGTGTTTGCTACTTTTAAGAAGTGGAAAGCTTTGGTTGAGAAGGAAACAGGAAAAAGGTTGAAGTGTCTCAGATCTGATAATGGAGGTGAGTACTGCGGCGAGGAGTTTGATAGTTACTGTTCATACCATGGGATTTGTAGAGAGAAGATAATCCCAGGAACACCACAAGAAAATGGTGTGTCAGAAATGATGAATAGAACGATCATGGAGCGTGCAAGGTGTATGAGATTGCATGCAGGGTTGCCCTTACAGTTTTGGGTAGATGTTGTAAATATTGTTGTTTATTTAATAAACAGGGGGGCTTCAATTGCTTTGGATGGTGGTATTCCAGAGGAGGCATGGACAGGTAAAAAGGTAAACTACTCATTTTGAGAACTTTTGGTTCTGAAGCATTTGTCCATATTGATAAAGAAAATAGAACAAAGCTTGAAGCTAAATTCAATAAATGTACCTTTATTAGATATGGGGTTGATAATTTTGGTTATCGCTTATGGGATTATGAAAATAACAAAATCATTAGGAGTAGAGATGTGATATTCAATAAAAGGTCATGTATAAAAATCAGTTGCAGGGAAAGAAACAGGAAAAGGAAAACACAGAGTACACAGTACTTGATGAAATTAAAGAAAATGAAGTTCCAAAGGTGCTAGAAAATCAAGAACAACAGCAAGTACTTGAAACTCCTGCAAGTGTAAGAAGATCTACCAGGTTAAGTAGACTCCTTGAACGATACTCTCCTTTAATACATATTATTTATTGATGACTGATTCTGGTGAACCAGAATGTTATGAAGAAGCAATGCAGGTGGAAACTAGAAAAAAGTGGGAGTAAGGCATGAATGAGGAGATGGACTCATTGGTAGGAAACCAGACTTGGGATTTGGTTCAGTTACCTAATGATAAAAGAGCATTGCAGAACAAATGGGTTTACAGGTTGAAGGAAGAAGATGGAGGTAAGAAGCGGTACAAGGCCAGACTTGTTGTAAAGGGGTTTGCATAGAAGAAAGGTATAGAATTTGATGAAATATTTTCTCTTGTTGTTAAGATGACTTCAATTAGGACTATTTTAAGTCTAGTGGCGGTAGAATATTTGCATCTTGAACAGTTAGATGTAAAACCAGCTTTTCTCCATGGGGATTTGGAGGAAGAGATGTATATGTAGCAGCCACAAGGGTATGAGGTCAAAGGGAAGGAGAATTTGGTATGTAGGTTGAAGAAGAGCTTGTATGGCTTGAAGTAAGCTCCAAGGCAGTGGTATTTAAAATTTGATAGGTTTATGACAGAACAAGATTATAGTAGATGTCATTCTAACCAATGTGTTTATTTCAAGAGGTTAGATAATGGAAGATATATTATCTTGTTATTGTATGTGGATGGCATGCTTGTTGCAGGATCTAACATGCAGGATATAAATGTGCTCAAAAGGAAGTTAGCTAATTCATTTGCGATGAAGGATGTGAGTGTTGCAAAGCAAATCCTTGGTATGAGAATAACAAGAGACAGGAAAAATCGCAAATTGACATTGTCTCAGGGTGAGTACATACAAAAGGTGTTGGAGAGGTTCAGAATGCAAAATGCAAAACTAGTTAGTCCACATTTGGCTAGCCATTTCCAACTAAGTAAGGAAATGTGTCCCAAAACATAGGAAGAGATAGATTATATGTCCAAGATTCCTTATTCATCAGCAGTTGGCAGCTTGATGTATGCCATGGTGTGCACAAGACCAGATATTGCATATGCAGTGGGAGTTGTGAGCAGATATATAAACAATCTAGGTAAAGAACATTGGAAAGCAATATAATGGATTCTCAGATATATGAGAGGTACTACCACTCATGCATTATGTTTTGGAGGTTCAGACACTGTTCTACAGGGATATGTTGATGCAGATATGGCAGGTGATAAGGATAGCAGGAGGAGCACCACAGGGTATGTGTTTACTGTAGGTGGAACAGCAGTAAGTTGGATTTCGAAACTGCAAAAGGTTGTTTCACTTTCAACAACGGAAGCAGAGTATGTTGTTGTTACAGAGACTAGTAAAGAGATGATTTGGTTGCAGAGGTTTATGGAGGAATTTGGTAAGAAGCAGAAGGATAGCAGGTTGTATAGTGACAGTCAGAATGCCATTCATCTTGCAAATAACTCAGCCTTTCATTCTAGGACTAAACATATACAGCTCAAGTACCATTTCATACACTATGTTCTGGAAGATGAACTGTTGAAGCTGGAGAAGATACATACTAGCTAGAATCCTGCAGACATGTTGACAAAGGTAGTGACCAGAGAGAAACTGAGTTCCTACTCGGTTTCAATTGGCCTTCTAGCATGAAGGTGAAGATGAGAAATTTTTCAAGTCCAAGGTCCAGAGCATAGTCCAGCAAGTACAACAGCGGTGAAGTTGTTCTGATCAGTCTCCAAGTGGGAGTTGTTGGTTGTGGAGACTGATCTTCCTGATTTAGAGATGTTTTTGTTCAGCCGTGTTGTACCCTAGGTTTGGTTATGATCCCGGCACGCGCAACAGGTATTTACAGGCCCATGGTTTTGGGTAACCTGTGGTATTTTTCCATGGTATTTTCCCTATAAAAGAAAGACATTGTAATACAGCTAGGGTTTATGTATTAGGTATTGTGTATGTAAAAGATATATGAGATCATGTAGAGAGACTAAGAAAGAGTGAAGAGGAAGTTGCAGCGGATGTGCTGCGGATTGTATCCCTTCATTTTGTTGGATGGTATAATAATAAGGACTGGCAATTTCTGTGTGGACGTATCCCATCTTGGGTGAACCACGTTATATTGGTGTTTCTCTTGTAATGTGTTTGTGTATTTATATTTGCATCTTGTTTATTGTTATTGCTCTGCGATCCTGTTTTTCTAACAGAATTGATTAGTGAACACAAATGATGGCTGCTATAAGCTTGAAAGCACAAAGAGGATGTTATTGTGATGACACTAGAACTCTACATCATGCCTTGATTTCTTTGAGCTAATGGTTGCTTTGAGGTTGATAGTAGGAAACCTTGGCAGTAAATCTCTGGAAGTATACACTCTTCTTGTATGTGAGATCCTTGATAAATGATGGATCCCCCAAGGCATTGTTTAGCAGCAAAGGAGCCCCTGACCCTATAAAAGTGAATGGCTACAAGGAAGAGGTGACTTGAATGAATTTATGGTATGAGACTCCTGACATATATTGGACCGGATCAAGAAGCAATATATTTTGGGTGTTAGAGAAGATATTGAGTTGAATCTTGCCTATGGAAACCATGTGAAGTGTGCATATATTTATACAAATAAGTATTGGGCCAAAATTGCATATTCTATCTTGTATTGAGAATATGTGCTCCAATTATAAATTGAAATTTATAAGAATAGAGTAATTGTTACATAGAAATGGCTAACATGTATGTTTCCTTTGATGATTGATATATGTACATGTGGAAATGCATAGGCCTTGGAAGTATCTTAAGGCAATGAAAATAAATCTTGAACATTGATGTTCAAGATAGCCAACAAAAGTAGGTTTACAGTGGAGAGAATAACATTCCAACTAGGCAACGAAGACATGGTCTCATTGTTGAAAATAAAGGTTCATCAGTATTAATCCAAGGAGAAGGGGAATGTAATACCTCGATTTTTACCCTTGAATTATAATATGTTAAATTGTTTAGTATTTGTAAGATGTAGTGCCATATGGTATGAGTTATAATGACCCATGTGTAAAAATGTAAATGCATTGTAAATATTCCTTGTACAAAGCTCAAGGCCAAGGCCTAATTAGCGAATGCATATGAGCCTCCCATGGTGGGATAGGATTATGGTGTGATTTTTATGTTTTCAATGGTGTGTTTATTGTGCCAAGAGGTGCTTTCTACAACCCAAGTGGATGAGATATGCCAAATCTGTAACACTTACGTGGTACATATCTGTTCGGGTACACAGGGTACTACCAAAGGACCGAATACCAAGAGCAACCACTTCACACAAACAGATCACAGATCAACACACCGATGTTTTGACGTGGTTTAAACCCTCTTGAGGGAAACACTCCACGGCCCCGGCCAAATAGCTTCTACGGGACAATTTATTATGCAAAGAAAGAAAGTTACAAATGAGCTTCTCATAATCGATCAACTAAACAATGACCCTCCATGCTCTTTAAATAGAGATCATGGACCAATCGGGTGTTAAGCCACAGATCAAGGTTAGGTTTGATCTAAGAGAAGTTGAGCCGTCGGATCACTCTATGTCGGAAACATATCGTGACCGTCGGATTAAGTATTTACAAATGCATACAAAAGAAACACACTATCCCTAACGGATATATTACACAAGTTGATCTTAACTAACTCCTAAGTGTCTAAATATCCTAACATCCCCCCTTAAGAACAACTTGGGATAGGATTGAAGGATTTACAAAAGTGACACTATTAGGAGAAGGAAGGAGGCATTAGAGCCTATCCCCCCTTAATGACAAGTTCCTGAACTCCTAACATAGATCGAAGTTTAGAAAACTTCGCTTCTGTAAGAGACTTGGTGAAGATGTCTGCAACTTGATCATCTGTAGGGCAAAAGAGCACTTCAAGAACCCGATCATGAACAAGATTTCTGATGAAGTGCATATGTAGCTCAATGTGTTTGCTGCGTTGATGTAGAACTGGATCTTTGGCAAGCTTGATGGCACTTTGATTGTCGCACCAAAGTGGAGTAGGCTGCTGCTGCTCGAATCCAAACTCTGAAAGGATCTGTCGAAGCCATAAAGCTTTCTGAATGGCATTAACTGCTGCTCGATATTCTGCCTTTGCTGAAGAAAGAGCAAGAGCTTGTTGTTTCTTACAAGCCCAAGTAATAGGTCCAGATCCCAGACTGAAAACATAACCTGCAGTAGACTTTCGATCATCAGGATCGCCGGCCCAATCTGAATCAGTGAAACCAACCAACAAAGGTTTCCCCCCTGTACTGTAATGAATCTCAAACTAAACTGTACCTCGAATATATCGAAGTATTCTTTTAGCTGCTTTCCAATGACTTTCATGAGGTGTCTGCATATAATGGGCAACTCGACCAACGGCAAAGGAAAGGTCAGGACGTGAATGAGTCAAGTATAAGAGACTACCAACAAGTTGACGATACAAGGTGGCATCGAATTCAGGTGAAGTACAAGTGGCAGAAAGTTTGACTCCAGACTGGAAGGGAGAAGGGGCTGGTGTACAATCTTCCATGTGAAAGCGACGAAGAAGGTCACAAGCATACTTAGACTGAGAAAGAAAAATTCCTTCTTTGGTTTGCAGGACTTGGAGACCAAGAAAATAATGCAAATGTCCTAAGTCTGACATTTCAAAATTTTGTTTAAGACTGGATTTCACATGGGTTATAAGCTTAGGGTCACTACCAGTAAGAATAAGGTCATCAACATATAGAACAAGTATGATGAGATGGTTTCCTACTTTCTTGGTATAGACATTGGGGTCAGAATGACATCTAGAAAAACCAGTGTCAAGAAGAAAGTTATCCATTTTGGCATACCAAGCTCTAGGAGCTTGCTTAAGGCCATATAAGGATTTCTTAAGGCGGCAGACAAGGCTAGAGTTATTCTGAACATAGCTAGGAGGTTGTTCCATGTAAATTTCCTCCTGTAAATCACCATGTAAAAAGGCAGACTTGACATCCATTTGATAGACTTCCCAGTTGTGTAAGGCTGCAAGGGAAAGAACAAGGCGGATGGAGTTCATTTTTGCGACGGGAGCAAAGGTTTCATTGTAGTCAATCCCTTCAACTTGGGGAAAAACCTTTGGCAACTAACCTTGCCTTAAGTCTTTCAACACTTCCATCTGATGCATACTTAGTTCTGTAGACCCATTTACATCTGACAAGTTTTCTTCCTTTTGGAAGAGGTACAAGATCCCAAGTATCGTTCGCCATTAAGGAACAATATTCTTCATCCATGGCTGCATCCCAATCTGGATTCCCTGAAGCTTCTGCAAAAGTCTCTGGATCATGATTCTCGAAAACTTGAGCCAAAAGAGAAGAGGCTCGCTGAAACTGAGAACGTGTTCGACGTTGATCTCTAGGATCACTGGCAAGATCACCAGCTGCTTCACATGTTGAACGGACCCATCGAGGAAGCACTTGTGCTGGTGCAACTGGAGGAACATGAGCAGGCGGAGGTGGATTTTCATCATCACTGTCATTATCAGAAACTGGAGTTGGAAACCTGTCAAGGAAGTTGGAAGAAGAAGAAGAAGAAGGCACAAATGTCGAATCAGGCTCGCAGGCCAAAGATGGCACAATCGCCGAGTTAGGCTCGCAGGCCAAGAGATTTTCATCAAATTTAACATCTCTTCTAATGATTATAGCATGAGAATGTGGTTGAAGAAGTCTATAACCTTTTACATCTTCAGAATATCCAACAAATATGCACTTTTCACTTTTAGGCTGCAATGCTTTCCGTTTTTCATCCGAAATGTGAGCCCATGCTTCACTACCAAACACACGAAAGTGACTTACATCAGGTTTAGTTTTACTCCATGCTTCTTCCGGTGTTATACCTTGTAATGCTTTTGTGGGGGTGCGATTAACTATGTAATTTGCACAATTAATGGCTTCAGCCCAAAATTGAAGACTTAGTCCCTTAGATTGGATCATACAATTAGCCATTTCTTTTAAAGTGCGGTTCTTCCGCTCAGCTACACCATTTTGTTGTGGTGTATATGGAACAGTGTGCTGTTGTTGGATTCTTTGTTCAGTGCAGAAAGTAGTAAACTGTTTGTTAACATATTCTCCTCCATTGTTAGATCTTAACTTAATAATTTGATGACCAGATTGTTTTTCAACAAGGGCCTTGTAGGCCAAGAACATGTTAAATACTTCACTCTTAAGTTTTAGGAAATAAACCCAAGTGCGTCTGGTGTAATCATCAATGAAAGTTAATAAATACTTGAAACCAAAAAAGGAAGCAGGTGGAAGAGGACCACACAAGTCACTATGCACAAGCTCCAAGGGAACCGAGGCGTGCCAAGAGGCACGTTTGTCAAAACTGTCCCGATGATGTTTTCCAAGTACACAACTGGAACAAACACCATCTCTGCAAGATACCATCGGAAGACCTGTCACCATATTTTCTTTACATAGTTGTTGCAATGAGCGATAATTTAAGTGACCAAATCGCTCATGCCAAAGTTTGCTCAAGTTATCACTATGAGCAACAAAAACTGAAGGGAAAGGTGATGACCCAAAGTTGTTAAACTTGTACAACCTGGTAATATCATCAACAATTCTGGTAGCTAGAACCTGTTGAGGATCTTTAAAATCCTTGATTGCAACTTGGTGAGGTGTAAAGGTCACAGTTTTACTTTCACTAGAATGAGTGATCTGATAGACTGATAACAAATTGCAGGAAATTCTTGGAACACATAGTACATCACTAAAATGACCATTATCTACTGAAACTGTTCCAGCTCCTACAACACTTAGAGATCTATCATCACCAACAAATATTTGTTTGGTGTTATATTCATGCATAGTAGAAAAGATGGCTTGATCCTTAGCCATATGATAAGATGCTCCAGAATCAATGAACCATTCATTTGAAGTAGAAGAAGAAGATGCATTATAAGAATAACCAGAAGCACAAAGTGCATGTCCATGAGAGGTAGATTCTGAAGACGAATCTAGGCTGATGTGGTGCTTTTTCATTGCTGCTTCCAAGGCTGCCATCTTCTTGAAACACTTATATTCATCATGATTATCTTTCCCGCAATAGTTGCAATGACGCTCAGTCTTCTTGCCTTTTGGCTTGGATCCTTTGTCATTTTTTAAAGAAGGAGTTGATTGAGAGGGTTTTGGACCCTTGTTTGACTTATTATTGCGAAAATTTTGTTTCTTGGGAGGCTTGGACTTTTCTTTCTGTTGGAATAATAAGGCTTTCCCAGATGTATCTGCATTGTTGATTATTCCAAGATGAAGGAGTTTATCTTGTTCCCTAATCAAGGAATCACAAAAGGATTCAAGACTAGGCTCTTGATAGCTAGCTGCATTCAATGATGCTTTCATGGAGTAAAATGTAGATACAAAAACAGAATATGCAAGTCCAAGTTTGGAAAGAACATGATAAATGCACTGTTTGTCTTCCCTCTCAATCTTACATTCTGCACATAAGAGTTTAAGAGTTTTGTACTTAGATAAATAATCTTGAATGCATGAAAAGTCACTTGGATTTAAAGAAATCAACTCATTTTCGAGTTGGTGACCTCGAATTTCATTGTGTTTACCAAACACAGTTTCCAACTTATCCCAAGCAGTATTAGGTTCATCAATTCCATATATGTGGAATCACAAATCAGTAGAGATTGACATCCCAATCAATCCACGAGCTTCATCACATCTATTTGCCCATTTTATTTTCTTATCATCATCAGTGGGTTCTTTTTCTTTCCCTATGGTAATTCTGAAAAGTCCCCTACTTCGTAGAACATCCTCCATACGAGATTTCCATGAGAAATAGTTGGAACTGTTAAGTAGAATATCACAATGGGCGGCCATATTTGTAAATTAATGGCTGTAAAAGCAGAAACCAATAGTCTGGATGTGAAGATCTCGAAAAAATAGGTGGTTTAAAAAAAAATGGCACTGAAAACTGACTCTGTATGATGAAGTTATGCTTGAACAAAGAAACTGTTGAAGATGTCCCCAATAGTGACGTGGCAGCTAGAGAATGTCCAGCAAAAAAAAAGAACCCCCCTCTTCCCAAGATGAACCTTTTTGACAATCACTTTACAAGAAAGTTGCTTTAAGTGAACCACTTTTGTAAAATAAGTGATTTCACTTTTACAATGATATTACTTTTAAATAGTGCAACAAAAAAAACTTAAGTGACTCACTTGTATTTTTATTTTTTATTATTTAAGTGAGATGCACTTTTACAATAAAGTAACTTGAAAATAGAAATTGCATGCACTTCTCCTTTTAAAAGTAACTTTCTAAGACTTGAACTTAAGACCTATTAAGGAATAAAGCAATTTTGAACCAAGTGAGCTAGATTAAAAGATATGTAAAATATGGGAATGAGGAAGAGGTTTTTTTTTTTTTTTTTACTCTTCTTGCTCGGTTTGCGTGCTTGCCATTTTTCCTGCAAAACAGACCACAAAACGAAACAAAAATAACTTTTCCACACTTGTGGAGTTAGATCTTGTTAGCTTGCCCGGAAAGTCTACGTTTTCTCTCTATTTCTGATTTGCCGAGATCGCGCAAGGTGCACGGCAAAGAGCATACGCAGCCGAGTAAAGCCCTTTCCCTTTCTGTTTCTGATTTGCCGAGATCGCTCAAGGTGCACGGCAAAGAGCATCATACGCAGACAGGAAAGCAACAATCCGAACAAAAAAAAATCTAACAGTAAAAAAAAGATGAAATATGAGTTTTTTTCTTTTCAAAAAACGAAAATAAAAAAAATGCGTCACTGTAACATTATACCTTCAGATCTGATGAAATACGCGTTTCTGGAGCAACCGGGAACCGTTTTCGATCAAACGAAAACTATTTCCCAATGGAAACGACGCTCCAGACGCAATGGAACACCTCCCACAGCCCAAAAATGCACAGAAATACCAGAACTAGAAACCCTTTCGAGTTTTGGCAACAACAATTCAAGATCTAGATCATAACCGGAAGCGGCACTTCATAAAAGCTCTGATACCATGTTCGGGTACACAGGGTACTACCAAAGGACCGAACACCAAGAGCAACCACTTCACACAAACAGATCACAGATCAACACACCGATGTTTTGACGTGGTTTAAACCCTCTTGAGGGAAACACTCCACGGCCCCGGCCAAATAGCTTCTACGGGACAATTTATTATGCAAAGAAAGAAAGTTACAAATGAGCTTCTCATAATCGATCAATTAAACAATGACCCTCCATGCTCTTTAAATAGAGATCATGGACCAATCGGGTGTTAAGCCACGGATCAAGGTTAGGTTTGATCTAAGAGAAGTTGAGCCGTCGGGTCACTCTATGTCGGAAACATATTGTGA
This sequence comes from Larix kaempferi, assembly GCA_027924585.1. Classification (NCBI taxonomy): domain Eukaryota; kingdom Viridiplantae; phylum Streptophyta; class Pinopsida; order Pinales; family Pinaceae; genus Larix; species Larix kaempferi. Next base: position 8,332,674 of record BSBM01000438.1, read on the forward strand.
CCGTCGGATTAAGTATTTACAAATGCATACTAATGCATACAAAAGAAACACACTATCCCTAACAGATATATTACACAAGTTGATCTTAACTAACTCCTAAGTGTCTAAATATCCTAACAATATCAGCTCCAAAAAAATATAAAACCAAAACATATGTTGCTTCAAGTTTATATTGACTATATTGTAAAACATGTATATATAAATAGATATCCTATTTCAATTTCAATTTCAAATTTAGATGAATTCAATATCTGAGCAATTTTAGACTGTCGTATTTGAATATTACAAACATGTGAACTTCTGTAATTTTTGTTTATTCATATGTGTTAACAATAAATTAAAAACTAAACTGAACTCCAACAAAGCATTGAGTCTTACTTGGACTACGTCGATTGACAAATTGGTCGAGGGTTCGAGTCCCGAGTAGAAACTCAGCATTTCATGGATCCTAACTTGAAGAATGATTATCTATTGGAAATGGCCTTCGCCATGGCCGAGTTGGTGAGGATGTGCATTTATGAGGATTTGAATAGTCGATTGGGCATTGGCGAGATTAAGATGGTGATTTTGACATGGCCCTCCACTCTTCTCCCTCATAAGAACAAGAAACTACAGATTCCTATCATAACAACCTTAGATAGAACTTCTTTTCATTATGTTCATTGCAGAATCTAACAAATCTTCTTTGATCAAGGAACTGATAGTATCAAGGCACTAGAAGAGAAGGGTCCCAAATAAAATTGTGCAATCAGCTGTGTATGTGAAGAAGATGGAGCTTTAAACTGGAAGAGCAGGGTCCCAAATAAAATTGTGCAGTCAATTGTGTATGTGAAGAAGACAAAGCTTTGTATTGATGGCCAATCACAATTTCGTCTTCCATTAATTCCTCTTCTTAGATTAATAGTTCTTTCTCAAAGAGAGGTGTGTTACAAAAAGAGGAGTATTGGTGATTCCCGAAATAGAATCACTGATTGTAAACAGGTATTTTCTTATATGTATCAATTACAAGATGCAGTAGATCCCAAAAGAGATTAGCTCAAATTCGATTCTATGGCTCAATATACATCATAATCCCCCAAGCAACACATCCTATGAGATTGATCCAGTCCTGCCAAAACAACTATGCCAGTTATAGTTAAAAAAGTAATAACATAAATCAAAAGGACAATAAATTATACCAGTTCCAATAGCTCTAAAGTCGAGCCTATTCCTTTTTCTTTTTGAATGGCTTTGAAAAGGCACAATAAGCCTATATTAATCGGCAATAGCGAGCAAGCATATGACCATAAGGGTAAAATCAATGAAGACCATGATGAGAAATTCTTATACAAATTGTAATCCAAGCAATAAGAGCTAACATGCATGGACTCCATGATAATTACACTTTGAACATCGATTGAGTTCTAAACTGGATATAGTTGGACTTATATAAGTAGCAATGATCATAAAAATCTATGTCTACAGCCAATTCATGTAGACCCCAAGGTGTTTGTACAACATCGTGACAAAAGTGGGATTTGTCGCCATATTTTGGCCTCAAGTTTGAGTTCCTCCCCCCAAAAAACGAGGACATGCATTCAGATTTGGAGTGAGTGATGTCGTGTCTACAGTGCTCTAAAGGCCTTAAAATTTCTATAAAAAAACATTATATCATGATCTTCATTTTTTTAAACCAACATAGATCAATCTTAACTCTGGCTTTATCAAGCACCAAGACGGATCAAATCCCTTGAGATGAAATCATTTACTCAAGTTTAGGACTCTAAAAGGGGTTTACAACTCCAGGGATTTGATCCCTCTTGGCGCTTGATAGAGCCAGAGTTAAGATGGATCTATGCTAGTGTATGTAAAACCCTGAATTGAAGAAAATATATAATAATAGAAATCTACCAAAAAGGTTGCTTGAGAAGCAATAAGAGAACAACCATGATACCAAGAAGGGAAGAGGAGAGAGGATGCATGGGTGATTTTATTTGACATTTGTCCTTTGGAAAATATAACCTTCCTTGCCCGTGTTTTGATACAAAGATTTCAAATCAATCTTTGACTTATGCATGTCCCAAGTACAAGAAGTCACGTTCTAGGGAAGGGAGGAGGCCTCATGCTAAAAAAGAGTCCCTTCTTCCATTTCATGGTTTTTCTTTTTAGTTGTTCGTTAAGCATTCCTCTCCCATGAGCATTCTCCATTCTCTCATTTGAATGATCTTCCTCTCCTTGGTCATGGATGAACTTGTGTGGAACCATGGCTGCTATGCCTACAAATCGTGAGAGAACCCCATGGAATTATGGTTGGTAAGACCATGTGGAAATGAAGAATTTGTTGTGGAGAATTCAAAGAGGAAATGAGATGGTTTTGAGGGAAATGCCATCATTGGATGCCCACAACAACTAAAGAAAACACCATGAAGACCTGCTACCTTGTTAGTGCTACTCATGAACAGTTTGAGCAAAGTGATCTTTTCTAGGTCATTTGAGGTGAAAAACCAACAATCTTGAAATCCTTCTCCTTGCATTGGAAGGGAAGAAGATCCCTAAGGGACTGTAAAGCAAAGAAAGGGAATATCTTCCTTGTGGTATGAAAGAAAGTAGAGTGCCAAGGGGCATTGATTGTTGGATGAGGGCCCAAAATGCTCAATAATGTGCGAAGCAAATGGTTTCTGTTGACTGAGATTAGAGCTTTGTAAGTGTTTACCCTTGGTCATATTTTGGTTTGGTTTGGGAGTGGAATCCATAGTTGATTCCTACAGTTAGATGGTGAATTGCTTCTCGACAACCATTTTGGTGGGCTTCCACTCATTAAAAATAAGTACTCGTAATCGACCTTGTGTGGAATGCTTTATGTTTGTAAATTGTTATGTGAATTCACATAATTGAATGTGTAGTGAACGAATTCAAAATATGCATCATTGTTTTACTGCTTACTGTTTTAATTGCATATAAATTTTGTTATATCATTGTTGGAGTTCAAAATAAACATAGCAATTGGTTCTTAGAGGAAGAGATTTTGATTTGAGTGCCCCAATGGCCAAGGAAGGCATCCGGATACATCACAACACAATGGACAATTCGCTGAAATGAACATTTTGAATTGATTACAATAATGGAAAATATAAACAAGGAGAAGCTCCATGATTGGAATTTAAAAGTTTGAGACATTTGAAAGAAGAATTTACAGTTGCTTAGAGAGGTCCAATGATTGGAAAAAAGGAACTACAGTGAACCAAGCTCAAATAGGGTATGTTAGCAATGTCTACAAGAACATGGAAACTCTAATGGCCAAGCTTGCTCATTTTGGCCAACAACTATTTTTTAAAGATTTGTTCATGCATAGAAAAATGCATGTAAGGATTGATGTAGGAAATGACAACATATGGAAGACAAATTGAAGAAGCTCACAGCATAATATGAGGAAATGACACAAAACGAAAGTCCTCCAACAGAGGATGCCCAAACAATGATAAGAGGTGAGGTTGGTAAGCAGTTTTGAACACAAACCAACTTGAATCACCTTGGTTCTAGGTTATTAAGGAATATGGATCTCAATGGCCAAGGATTGGGCAAGATGGGACAAGAAATAAAATAAAATAAAACCATTAAAATTGAAGCAAGACCCAAGTAAGCAGGGCTTGATTGTGCAGCGGCAGCAACAGAGCTTGGGGGATACTCTAAAGTGGCTGAAGCAAGACAACCCACAAGTAGAAATCTAAACCAGCTCCACTGGGATGCCAATCTCTCAGCAAAGAAAATTCCAAAACATCACCATCCCACAAGCAGGTTATTAAAGAACATAGTTTTCAATGGCCAAGGATTGGGCAAGATGGGCCAAGAAATAAAATAAAATAAAACCATTAAAATTGAAGCAAGACCAAAGTAAGCAGGGCTTGATTATGCAGCGGCAGCAACAGAGCTTGGGGATGCTCTAAAGTGGCTGATGCAAGACAACCCACAAGTAGAAATCTAAACCAGCTCCATTTGGAAGCCAATCTCTCAGCAAAGAAAATTCCAAAACAACACCATCCCACAAGCCCTATGCAAATTCAATAAATGTTTCAACCAACCATAAAGGCAACGATGTAAACATGTAGTCAATTCTAACATGCACTGACATTTATGATTTTCTGTCAAATAATTGTAGTTCTTTTCGACATGCAACATGTGCTGCAAGAACTCAAGAATATCAAGCAACTAGAGAGGAGATTGCTTTTTTAGTAGACCATACTTTTAATTGTGTAATAGGCCCTTGATTGGACATAGCTGTTGGAATTACAGGAAACTTCAAAAGATGCATCTTCAGTTTCGGTGAAGTTGATACAGGTTACATATAGAACTCCTCAAAGTTTTCTTGCTGTGGTCTGTAGTTATTGCTTGTATTTCTTGGTAATTTGATCATTTTAGATATTAAGAATATTATTATTGAAACAAAATACCTTTTTGTTGCCTTTCTGCTGCCAGAAATAAATGAGCATCATTGCACTCAATACAGATCTTACAAGATTTGTATTTTCAAATATCACTTAATACAGTTTAAATCAACTTTGAAGGAAGAACAAACCGGCTTTCTCTGACATCATATGGCATAGCAGCATTTTTGGGAAAAGAAGTTCATTTTAGGAGACCTTCACTTTTGGCATACGAGATTTGCACACCAGGTATCCAAGCACACCCTCTCTTCTCATCTTCCAACAAACTACAACCCAACTCTTCATTCTATGGAAGTTTTACTATTTAAGTATGAGCTTGGCAGGTTTTGGTTTTCAGTTTGCAGGATTCTATAGCATCTCTTTGATCTTTATTGCAGCCTCTGTGGGCTACATCAGATAGGTTCACGTAGTATCAAAAGAACAATGGGGACCATTGCCTTCTAAGGGGGAATAACTTATCCAAATTCAAATTCGCACAGGGGAGCTAGCTGAACAGGGAGATCAAGCTGCTCAATGCCAATCAGCAGCAGCATAGCCCTGAAAAGAAGGCAACACAAAACCAGATCGTGGCCTGCAAGCAGTATGCTCCTCAGGCTCTTGTAAACAGATTTATGGTAATCAATAGCTGTAGAACCTCTGTTGCTACTGTAACCCCATCACTCTTGTCTAGATCCAAACACACTGAATTCAATCTCCGGATATTGCCATTTTTTGGTCAGTCATCGTAAGAATTGTTTAACTACAGCATTAATGCCATTCTGGAGTTTAATTCCCTGAATGAGTTTCCCAGGTTAAAAGCTTTGTGTTCCTTGAAATCCACTGTTCATACTCTGTTTTTATGTCAAGTCTTTGGCTTTATCTTTGTTTTATCTTTTATATTTATGTTTCTTAAACAGAACTTTTATTTTCGTTGTTTCCATTCTCCATGCTCTTGCTCCCACATTTTGTGTTCTCGGTAGTTGTTAAGGTTACAGGTGCACAAGACTACACAAATGATTCCTCCATAACAGTTCAAACCGTGAGTTCAGATTGTTGCCCACAAAGACCCCTGGGCATTCGGACCATCTATGCCCATTATAGATTGTTTATTTTGGCGAAACAATTATGCCAACTTGATTGTACCTAATAGAAAAGCACTAAATAATTATTGTTTGGCTTCTTCATGGATGTTGAACGTCACATTTTCAAAAGAAAGAAAGAAAAATGATTTTTACTTCAAGACAACTGCTGAGAATATTATTTCAAAATGATTTCATTATATATAACCAAATTCTATTTCATAGTAATTTTCACAACATGACCAAAATACCAGGTCAACCTGAATCAAATGTTTTCACTTTTGGCCTTGGAAAAACATATTTTATGTTTTGGTTCAAGGCCGTTTAGTCTTGGAATCTTCAAAAAGCCCTTGAAACAGGTCCCAACACATATACAATCATTAGCTCCTAAACATTACGCTGCATCATAAATATACAATGTTCCCCCAAGGTTCCGGGATGGGGGGATGCGGGAATGAGGAAACGCACATTCGGGACGCGTGGAGACCACCCCCAAATTTTAGGGAAATTTGAGGGGGACGAAGGGACGTCGAGGTCATAAAAATTATAAAAATATAAGAAATATGAAAAATATAAATCCCAACAATAACAATTCATCCCATGTAAATTAGTAAATACTACATTCATCATTGTGCAATTATGCAATGTAAATCAAAATCTAATAGGTTCAGGAGGTTCGGAGTTTCATGGGGGGACGTCCAGAAGGTTCGCAACAGAGCGAAACGTTTCTCCCTGTGTTTCGCCAAGGTTAACCCAAAGAGAAACGTGGAGAAACATTTCTCCCAGAGTCCCCCCATCCCGGGGATGCAGGAAACGTGAGAAACGCGTCCCCGACCCTGCGGGATGCATCCCCGTGGAACACTGTACATACATTGGTGAAAAGTTATCCTTAACCTCAGGAAACAGACCTCCACTACTCCACCTGCAGTTTCTGATTGAGTAAACAAAATCTTTTTCTACGCACTAAAGCTTTTGTCGTTTCTGCTCCAAAACTCTCAAACTTCGTAAAAACTTTTCAAGTTTACTACAACGAATACAACATCCCATAATAAATATAAATGCCTCAAACACCTTCAATGGCCATCATATCTATAATTAGAAGTCAACAAAGTCTTCTACCAGAACTTATCCTCCTGATATGAATTTATCTCCTAACATAACAAAGTAAAAAAACAGACAAAAAGTCCTCTCTCCTGCAAAAGACCCCAGCTAATAGTAGCAGAAAAGTTCAGGCAAATAAACATTGATCCTTCCTTTCCCACTACTATCGCTTTGATATTCGGCCGCTCTCATTATAAGTCTTTTTGTGGTTACATCTCAATATTACATTTCATAAAAATCAGTGTACCCACTAGTGACACCACCCTCACTACTACAAAAATATCAAAACTGTCATTTTGAAGTTAAATATATTATCAGTAATCAGTAATCACTCTTACTTCATTTATAATATATTCGATGAGAAATCTCTTCTCTCTAATGGAGCCCAATTTGCAATAAGAATAAAACAATGAAAAAAATGACTAAAAATTTGCCTTAAACTTAGAGGGAATTCCTTCATTGAAAGCTAAGTGCCTTGTTAATGTTTAATTCAGAAATGAATTCAAGGGGCACTCGAACTCCAACCAACTCATTATAAATATGTGTTGTAAATAATTTTAAAAGTTAGAGTGAAGACACTAAATCTTCAAAAACTAATCAATGATAATAGAGCTCGTCTTAATATATGCATAAAGAGTTATTTGGATGTCTGCAGAGCTTGTTTCCATTATCTGTTCTTTACTTCCTTATCTCACGAGACATCTAGAAAAAACTAAGAGCACCATCATAGATTTGTATCCATGAATGACCTAAAATTAACAAAACAACACAGATGGGACATCATGATTCAGAAGTATCAAAAATAATGATTTTAATGACTAGTTCAAGCTCGTGCAAATCTTGTTGGACATAGCAAACTATTTCACCTTGGCATTTTTCAGCGTACTATACAGCAGATACACACATACATCAAAAACAACGATGGCTCCAAATATTTTTAAGGTTTTAACTTTCTCTCAGTCAACACTCGGGATAATATTCTACAGAACAATCCAGAGACAGAATAACTCTATGAGATGGTATTTGAAAAGACTGGCCACCAAGATAGTACAAACTTACGAAGGTCCAATTAAAGAGAAACTCAATAGCTTTGGAAGAACCAACTCAGCAGGTATCAATCAAGTCAAACAGCATCCTGTCAAAACAAAAATCTCTACTAATGCAGGAAGCTAATGCAAGAAGTCAAGACGGACAGTTGTCTGTCCATCACAAAACCTTAACTCAAATTGCATTAGGCCTACTCGACAAGGACCTAACAGATATCGATCAATTCTAACTATCTTTACTAAAAGAGTCGCATCTGACTACAAGTGGTTTACCCACTGTTATACATCTATAGCAGATGATACAAACTTGGCGCAAAGTGCATAATTGGATATCTTTACCTTTTAAGAAAAATATAGAAGGAAAATATATTTATTGATGGATTCATGTTTCCCAAGCAATGTCTCCTGGCTAAAATATTTAACTTCAATCTACCTTTTAAACTACAGTACATTAATCACCCAAATTTTTCTAGCTGAAAATAGAACAAAGAATTGAATAGAGTGGCTAATTCAATCTATTAAAAACAAGTGAAAATAAGTAAACATAAGCTCTCTGTTTACATGAAAACAGAGAAAGGTCAGTCAAGCCATTACCAACCAATCCAAGCTAGTCGAGGACATTAAATCTGCTTATTATGAAGCAGAACCATCTGTAATTAAACTCATTGCATCTAGAATGATTTTAAAGAGAACTTTGGCTTGACCTCCTCACTCTTACGATTTTACATTTTATTTGGTGAAAAAAAAACCATTTGACATTAGTCTCCAGTTCTGCTTTAAAAACATTACAGAAAACTAGAAAAGCTATATATGAATTTGGAGAAACAGTCAATGTGGCTAAATCTGTCACCACTACCTCCAAGCATAATGTTGTACTTCAGACAAAATAAAGTATGGATTCAAATAACAAATGTGCAAGAAATTTTCAAGTAGCCAATGATTTGAGACTTTTTTGCCTACTCAATAATGGATTGAATAACACCAGCACCGACGGTCTTGCCCCCCTCCCTAATGGCAAATCTCATACCCTGCTCACATGCCACCGCTGTAATCAATTCAACAACCATCTTCACACGGTCCCCGGGCATCACCATCTTTGACTCCTCATCCTTGTCATTCATTATGGCAGTCACCTTGCCAGTGACATCAGTAGTTCTCATGTAAAATTGGGGTCTGTACCCAGGGAAAAATGGAGAATGCCTTCCACCCTCTTCTTTCTTGAGCACATACACAATGGCCGAAAACTTTGAATGAGGAGTTATACTACCAGGCTTTGCCAAAACCATTCCCCTCTCTATATCGGCCTTCTGAATACCCCTCAGAAGCATACCGACATTGTCCCCTGCGAGTGACTCATCCAGCACCTTTTGGAACATCTCAAGCCCAGTCACAGTAGTCACCCTCGTATTCCTCAATCCAACAATCTCCACAGTCTCTCCAACCTTAATACACCCTCTCTCGACTCGCCCAGTAGCAACAGTACCCCGACCAGTGATCGAAAAAACATCCTCCACCGCCATCAGGAAGGGAAGCTCGGTCTGCCTCTGTGGAATTGGAATGTATTCATCCACTGAATCCATGAGCTCATAAATCTTATCCACCCACTTATCTTCACCTCGCTTGATGTTTGGATTTGCCATCAGAGCCTCCAGGGCCAGGAGCGCCGAGCCCGAAATAATCGGCACATCATCCCCTGGAAACTCATAAGAAGTCAAGAGCTCCCTGACCTCAAGCTCAACCAACTGAAGCAATTCCTCATCGTCCACCTGATCCTGCTTGTTCAAGAACACCACCACGTTGGGCACACCCACCTGCTTGGCCAGCAGGATGTGCTCCTTCGTCTGTGGCATAGGACCGTCCGCTCCCGACACAACGAGGATTGCCCCATCCATTTGGGCAGCCCCAGTAATCATATTCTTCACATAATCAGCATGACCAGGGCAATCTACATGGGCATAATGTCTGTTCTCGGTCTCATATTCGACAGTGGCAGTATTGATTGTAATTCCTCTGGCCCTCTCTTCGGGCGCCGCATCGATTTCATCGTATTTTTTAGGGGCACTGTTGCCCATGGAAGCCAAGGCCATAGTGAGGGCAGCGGTCAGGGTGGTTTTCCCATGATCAACATGGCCAATAGTGCCGATGTTCACATGGGGTTTTTTTCTCTCAAATTTCCCCCGAGCCGCCCTGACAGTGAACCGGAACGACTTGATGGTATTCACGGAGGAAGAGGAAGTGAAATGGTCTCTGAAAGCGTTTGTGTATGCAATATTCTGAGAAAATGCAAGAAGAGATGGGGAATTCGGGGTTTTGGGTTTTAGAGATACCGAGAATGTACCTTGTGAAAGCTCCCCCCGGGTTTTCCCCATTGTTGACGAAGTTGAAGGAACTGTCGTTGCTGCCATGGATAACCCTAATGCCATTGCCATTGTCTGAATTTCCTTGAGAGTTCTGTTCTCTCCCGAGCTGCTGCTACTGCAATGTAAATGTAAGGAGAGCCCTTATCCCTTGTTCGGGTAGATGTAGTCCGAACAAAATTAAATAGTTAATATGAATATTCCGAGGGTGAGGTGGATATGTTGCGTCCTCTCGCTTAGATAAGGGAGCCTCACTGCACCACTCGTTCGCCTGCGCCTCGCATGCCTATGTGGATAAGGAGCTTGAACTTGCCATTCCCAAAAGTTGATAATTTGGAGGGTGGTTTTGAGGTGCAAGTCTTATCGATAGATGTTATCTTATTCCAATTATTTTCAGGTCATGTCTTGTGTACTATTGGTTATTTGTTTTATATTTTAAAATTAATAAAAGAGTTTATATATTGAGATAAACCACATTATATATAGATTTGATTATCTTCAAACATTAATATCAAAAACCGAGACATGATAGGTTTCTTAAAAAGCAGGGAATTATTCATATTAATCAAAAGAGTCTTCATAATAACTAGCACAAAAATGTTGAAAAAAAAGCCTAAAAATGACCAGTATCAAACACTATCACAATGCCATCTATCTTCTCTCATCTTTGTCGGGAATCAGCATCCAATAGTAAACCTTTCTTCAACAACTGATCAACATGAGCGTTCCTTTCTTTGTATATGTGGGTATAACTTATAGACTAAAAAATACCTTCCAATCAAATAATCTCTTCAAAAATAGGAGCAAGCATAATGTTTCTTAGGGCCCTCTTCATCTTTAAACAGTCTATAACTAACTTAGAATCCCCATACGCCTGCAAATTCTGGACACCATTCAAATGAGCCAAAGATAATGACAACTTAAGGGCCATCAACTCAGATCTATTATTAGTGCTTGGTCGCACTCCAGCTGCAAATTTAATCCAATAAAGATATGAAAAGTAAAGGATGCCACTAGCTCCACCCACTAGTGGATTGCCTTGAGAAGCTCCATCAAAATATAGCCATGAAACTAAATCATCAATGACTTCTTCCACAATGACTATGTGCTTAATGGATTTAACCTCTTGAGGAAAATGACTAAGAACAGCTAGTCCTTGTGAAGCACATATGACTTGGTGAATGTATACATCCTCAAAATTAGCCTCGTTTCTATAAATCCATACCCCCCAACATAAATTTAATGGCAGTTCCAAGTAGTCATTGGAAATCCCATTATTGGACCATGACTCCAAAGCAAGTGACAAAGTAAGACCATCCCAAGTAAAAGGAAAGCCACATACTAGGATGGCATGATCTGCAAAAGATCTTTGCAAATGTATATTTAATATTGTTTTTATAAATTTGATGATCTTTTTACAATAGAACTTGTCACACTATATATACCCTAATTGACGAAGGGACATAACTCTTCATCCTCTGTGATGTTTATGACAATTGATACTATGTATAATCTATTATAATTCTAATATTATAATCTATTTCTATTTCTAATTGTAATATATATTTAGGTATATTACAAGCCATCCCGCCCTGAAAAGATTTGTCCTCGAAACTTGAATTTTCCTAAATGGATTGCGACTTCAGGGAGGATTCTGAACTTGATGAGGTACTTAGTGTCGAACAAACCTTATTCAATAATTTATCTTGAATAATTTTACCGTGATTCAATAATTATTGAAATAATTACTCACATTTCCATTCATATTTCACCTTGCATGGTGTGCATAAGACTATGTATATAAAAATGAAACAAGTATGCGTCCAATGATTCTCGCAAGGATGCTTGCAGGTGAAACCCTTTTGACTTTCCAATTTGGAATTTTCAAGATGAACTTGCATCGTCATGTTGATCTTTGAAATTTGTCATGCTTTGGTATGTCACTATTCTATGCCTAACATATGGCTTCCTTAGTTATAATTGATGGAATTTCAAACATTGTTGAATCTTTAAATTCACTTGTTATGGTCTCCTTATCTGACAATATCTTCTTCGATTGTTCATTGGCATCATTTTGTTCTTGTGATATCTTGTAGATCCTTTATATCTTCATGTGTCACAGAATCTTCTAGGTTTTTGTCTTCTACATTATCGTGATTAGGATCATCTTCATTACCTTTATTTACATCATTGTACTCTTCTACAGCTTCATCGATATCTTGTGCTTCATTATGTTAAGATCCTAGTGGGCGGCCTTCACTAACACCTCGGGGTTTTGGTGTAACGGTTCGTATCATTTGGTATCAGAGCCTCCACCAAGGTTCAAGTCACAGAGCGGGTGGAAATGTCAGCATTGCAGTGTTCGCCCGGGGCTCGTACAGCGCAAAGGGGACACCACCGTACGAGCGCACATGCAGCCCAGAGTCTGGATTGCGAAGCGTGGTGGGATGTTAAGATCCTAGTGGGAGGCCTTCACTAACACCTCAGGGTTTTGGTGTAACGGTTCGTATCACATTATTATGATCCTTGATATCGTCATCTTCTTTACAATCGATATTGACATCACGTTCAACAATGTTCAGAGCATCGGTGTCTTTGGTTTCATTATTGTCATTATCATCAATTTCTTCTCCAGATTCACCCTGATCTTTCACATGACTTTGGATTTCAGTCTCTACATCTATATTTTCTTCATCCTTGTTATTATCTTCCTCGTAGTGGCCTTGGCTATAGTTTGGACTGCTAACATGGCTTCTAGTTTGTCTTTGCTCTAGATTCCACTAAGCATTTTTATAGATTTTACAGTTGTGTGGCCATTTATGCAACTCGTTTTTGTTCCTTCTATGAAGTTGCACACAAGAGTGACATGATCTTTATTAATTGCTGGTACATATGCATATTTATGATCTGGCATCCTATTTGGAGCATGTTAAATATATAGTATCAGGATACATTCTCCAAACCAATCTTGTGTAGCCAAGATTGATCCTACCGTATAGAGGTGAGCACTTTGATTGCATTTCGTGTAAACATTATTCCTCCCGTATAGAGGTACTTGATCAAAGTAATGATGTTGTAAAGTCTTGTTGGACAAGACTTCAGACGTGTGTGTCAAGTCACGATTATCATGTGAACATTTCGTATAAAGGTATCCATGAGATGGACCTCCTGTATAGATGTGGACCTTCCGTATAAAGGTCATGCTTTACTTGTTAAAAACATTTAATGTTGTGTGATGTATTATTAACCATGATCACTAGATTGCTATTAAGTCTCCTTTAGAGATTGATCACCTCTAAAATGAATTACTTTAGCATATGATAATTTGGTCCGGAATAATAATATGATCATAAAATCCAATAATTCTTCTTAGTATAATGTAATGTGATCAATAATTAAAATTAGCACATATTGACCATGCAGTAAAAGATAAAGCATAGAGATCAAGAGAATTCGAAATTGCCCATGCAGACACTTCAGTTAAGTATCAATCAATGCTTCAGTTAAAGCATCAGTTAAAGATATGCCTTGTTTAACTAAAGAACTCACAGTGCTCACTTCAAGTAAATCAATCAACATGATTTCAGTTAACTAAGTATTAAATAAGAATGAATAGTTAACTAACGTGTTTTCACTTTAGTTAAACTAAAAGACGTCACTTTTGTTAAAGAGAGTTAACTAAGTACAACAAAGAATATCTAGTTAACTAAGTGTTATTGCATGACAACACTTATGTTAAACTAAAAGATGACACGTGAGTTGTGACACTTGCATGTCAACACTTAAGTTAGCCACCGAACAAAGTGAGCAAGCTTTCAGTTAAGAGGCGAATTCATCCTAAGTGACAGCTCAGTGAGATAAAGCACTACATGAGAAGTGGGACGCACGTTTGCATGCAAGATTAATACATCCAGTTTGAGGGCGAATTCATTAGGGGAATTTTAAGGTAAAAAATGAGCCTCCAAACAAAAAAGTACTATCAAAATCAATTTTATAAGAACAAATCAAATTATAGAGAATGGCATCATCCCTTATGGTTGAGGTGGCATTGGTTGAGTTAAATTTACTTGCTTGTCAAATTCTAAATGGTGGATGAAAATTCATGGTTAACCATACTCATAATGGAAAAAGTACTCATAAATTATTTTAAATATAATATTTATGTATTTTATTCTCTTAAAGTACTTTTACTTTTGAATATAAAAGTATAATACTAATTAAAATTCAAACATAAATTTAAAAATAGAATCTTGATTTATTACTTTTAGATGTGTAGTAAATAAGTTATATTATAAATATTCTATTTTTATTTAAAATTATTATACATATATTATTTATTTTTTTATATTATATAAATAATTATATATAATATAAAATGACATATATTATAATATTATAATATAACAAGTGAAATTATGTGTGTTTAATTGATAAAGAAAACAATGATTTTTGAGAGATTTAATGAAAAAGCAGTTATCATAGTGCTACTCATTTAGTACAATGTTAATTTTATAGTTATGGAATTTAAATAAGCAAGTGAAAGTGTATGCAAGTTTATAGATTTCATAATCAACTTTTATCAAAATGGACAAGAAATATCTCAGGACATACAACCTAAAAAAGAAAATAGAACATACAACCTAAATTGTATAGGAAAACCAAAAAGTTTAAATTGCTTAGCCCTAATTTGTATGCATCCTACCCATTGTTACCATTGACTTTTTGTTTTCTCTCTTTTCTTTTTCAATAATTGAAAATGTAAGTGTTAAAATATATTGCAATTGCAGTTTTTGTTCAAAGTATGAGGATTCAACTTGGGAATTTGTATCTATGGATCCTTTGGATCCTCTCTTTTGCATGAGGCTTCAACATTAAAAATATTATTATGTAAATGAAAATTCTGTGAGATTATGTAACAAAATAGTTAGTGTGAAGAAGAAAAAGTAACATCCTGGTGGAGGATACCCTCTGTAGTGGGTGGGTGGTAATGGAGACTTGACAATGTTAGACATGGCATGTCTCTAATTCAACCTCTAAACCTTCAACTTATATAAATAAAGAAATAATGATGTGGCTTAATGATTGCGTGACATATAAATAAATGATATATATAATGATGAAAAGTACAAATGGTAAGATTGATCCAACAATCAAATGGTAGAACATATATATCAAATGCAACAAAGGCCTAAGACAAAGCCATGCAAAATGTAGAATTGAATGTTAGTTTTCATAAAATATCATGAAATGGAAATCTTTTAGGAGGCCAACAAGTGATAATGCCATAATAATCATATAATACTTTGCGTGATGAATTCTTTTAGTGAATTCATTTATAAGGGGCACTCTGTTTTATGTGTTTAGGTTTGTTTTTATATATTAATTTGTATTCACATAAATTAATAGTAAATGGTTTTAATTTTTTTTATAAATTGTGAATTAAGAGATTGATGATTGTTTTCAAAAATCTAAAAAAAAAAATCCAATATAAATACATTCAATTAAAATACGATTAAAACTATAATATAAATTATATATTACTTATAAATAAATTATAGTCGGCTAAAATTATAAGAATCAAAATTATTTTTCTTACTATCATTTTAAGAATTAAAATTAAATAATTAATACATAAAAAATGAACAATACTATTATGTATATATGAATAAGTATATATAAAAGTTTTGTAATAAATTATAGAGTTTCAAAAATTATTGTATTAAGAATAAAAATATATATCTTAGAAATAATTTTAAAAACTATTCAATTTTTATATATCGATATAAAGAAATTTATATAAATTTATGAGTAATTAGTTTTTTTATTTGGACTATGTATTATAAATTTATTCTCTCTTTTAGTAGTTAGTAGTAGATTCAAAATATTTAAAATTTCAATTTTCCTTTTTTTATTTTCTTATAATATATATTTATATTTCTTCTTAAGTAGTTGATTCAAAATATTTCAAATTTCAATTTATTTTTTTTCCTTTTCTTATAATATATATTTATATATATTTATTCTTTTTATTTTAATATAAATTTTTATTTATTAATTTTAAGGAGAGTTAATTAATTTTATTATATTTTTATCACATATATGAATTTTTATTTAATAATCATAAGGAGAGTTAATTAATTTTATATGTTTTTATAATTTTAATGTAAAATATGTTAATTATTGCCATAGATTCTATTATGAATTTGATAACAACTATATTAATATGATGGTCTAATCTATAATTAATTAATTAATTTGGTTACTTGCTATTATTATTAGTTATGATGATCTCATTTATAATTAATTAATTAATTTAGTTACTTTTTTTTTCCTTGGTATTAATTTAGTTACTTGTTATTATTATTAGTTTTAATTTAGTTACTTTTAAAATTTTATTTTTATTTTCTCAATTCTATTTTAAATTAATATATAATTTTTTATTTTTTTTAAATTATAAATTATTTATAAAAATATAAATAAATTAAATAAAAATATATATATTTAAAAACTGTTCACATATTTAAACTTATAAAATTTAAATTTTATATTATATATATTTTAAAGTATTAATAGAAAATGAAATAGCTTATCTTAATACTTAAATACGTTCCATACAAATAAAAATTTAATAATTTTTTAAAATTTTAAATTTTCCATGCAAAATAATCAAAAGACTTATTAATAATGAACTTAACTGAATGAAAGTTGTTTGTTATTTCGAAGTCCTAAAGAACTTTAAAATACATAGGTCTAAACTGTGCGTTTTTTCTTTGATTTCTTTTTGGAAAGCACTACTCACGACATCTGTCTGGTAGGTTTGACGCAGCTGCTTCGTTTAGCGATATTTTGGATCCGCGAGTTGATATTTGAAATTCATGGACGGAACCATTAATTATCTACTCATTAACATGATTAAATCAAGTCAGATTTCATAAATGAATCATAATAATAAGATTATGTGTCAATTTTAGATATTTTTAAATAAAAAAATAGTTTTTAATTATTTTTATTTTTGGACAATTTTCCATCCCAGCAGGGGAATATTGTCACTTCTCGATTTTCAACCAATCAAAAATTAGAATAATCAAATTTTAAATATTCTAAAAAACAATTTCAAATTAAAGTTAATTGATTGAAAGATCAACCAATCGCTATTAACCCTGCATAAGCAGGGACTAATAATATATTATATTATAATATATATTATATATTATAAGAAATATTATATATATAATAATCACCTTTATTATATTTCTTATAATATATATTATGTTATATTATATATTATAATATAATAAATAATATATGCAATGTTACATTTAATTAATGAATATATATTAGAATTTTATATGAAATATGTAATTATATTTTAAAATAAATTATTATTATTGTGAATTATTTTATATAAGTATAATTTATAATTTATGTATAAAAGTTTAATTTAGATGTATAATTCAAAATTGAAGTATTTTATTTTATTTTATGAGTATTTTATTTTAGTATATTTATGTATTCAAAAGTACTTATACTTCTAGTCATATCAAATGAGATTTTATTATTATTAAGTTTAGTTGTACACATCTTTTCACTTTAACTTAACTATAGTTACATGAATTTTAATGCAAAAGGTGAGTTGTAAATATATCTTTCCCACAAAATGACAAACTTACAATATTTTATTATATCTCTTATGATGCCTATTTTAGACCTCAAAATTCTCCTAATGCATGTTGAAGTTAAAAGTTAAAAATACAAGAGAAAAATGTATAAATATGTTATACGGGATTGATGAATTCAATGCGAAGCGAATTCTCTTCTCCATTGAAGGCAAGGCGCTTCTTTTTGTGCAGGGTATTGTTCGTGCTTGTTATTGTTGTGTTGGGCACAAATCCGGTTGATCTCTCTTCTCTATTGTTTATGTATCTTCATCAAGAGTGTTTGATGATCTCTTATCTTCCGAAAGCAATCTGCTATGTTGTAAAAGAAAGCATTCTCTGTTATCCATTAAATTATATTGAGAAAAATTGTTGGGTTTTTGTTCTCATAATTTTGAGGATTTTCCCCAAGGTATATCTTGTGTTATGGTTGTATGAATTTTATGGATTGAATTGTCTCATTGCTTCAAGTCTTTGCATCTAAAATAATTAAAGATCAAAGCTCAACCAAATATTAATAGAGCATCGCATTTGGGACTTCGGTTCTTGTCCTTCATTGTATCTGATGGCGCGATTTTTCAGCGAGGGGGAATGTAAGGAGTTGGTCGGTATGATTTTGTTTTTCTTTTGTCTTGTGCGCAATCACGATTCTTTGGTGAGGGTGGATATAAGGAGGCGGTCAATAGTGTTTTTCTTTTGTCCTACGTGTAGTAGCGATTTTGAACTGCCCCATCTCATAATGAGAGTTCACTATTTCTTCATCTTCCATCTCACTTGAAAATTCAGAGGTGGCGACCACTTCTTCTTTCTTCATCTTGTTTGAGGAGTAGGACTCATAAGTATCCATTGTATCATTATAATCTGGAGCATGTGCATCTACACTTTCAGTGTCATTTTTCTTATTAGATTCTTCTTCTTGTAATTGTATTAGCAATGTTTTCACTTCTGACATTATTTTTTCAAGGTCAAATTTTATTTTCATGTATTCCACTCTTTTAATTCTTTCATAAAGCCTATCAACACTTTCATCAAATTCAAAAGACATGAAAATTCCGATTTATAAGAATTTTTCAAAAATAATTTGAAATTTTATCGAAAAAAATTAATTATTACTAATAATAATTATAATAATAATAATTTTATTATAATAAAAATAATAATTTTATTATTATATTTGTATAGTTTTTTATTGGAGGATTTCAAAGATTATAGTAACATTAAATATTAATAATAATAATCATATAAATATAAGAATTGTTTTGGTGAAATGAATGAAGTCTTAAGGTTTAAAGATATTATAATAATTATTATTATTTATAGTAATAATATTATTATATTTTTTTTTTTTTTTTGCATTTTTGTAAATCTGCCCCTCGAGGGAGATAACATCTCACACTCTGTTATGAGGAACATCTTGTACTATTTGATTCAAGTTTGAATAGCAATAGTATGTATTTTTTTCACGGAAAAAAAAATTATTATACTTTTTTGAATTGGATAAGTTAGGGTTTTTAAATCCTTAAGGGGTGGGTATGGAAGGAAGAAACTACGTGGAGGAGTTTCAAGTGTTTGTTGACCCGGTTCAATAGGGTTATTGCAGGCAGTGAGGGGTTGGGGGTAGGCCTGAGCTTATCTCTATTGTTTCCCTTCATCCAACGACATGGAGCAAAAGTTGGATGGAAAGAATCACTACACCTCCCTTACACACCGTTCCCCTCGCCTGGCATTCCCTTCCCCACCATCGTGTTGATCCCTCACACCTGCGTGCCCTCATCCCTTCCACACCCTCCAATTTCCATCGTCCCACGATCCCATGCCCACTCCCAATGCCTGCCACCACCTTCCAAGCCTGCGCTACCTCCTCTCCCTCTCCCTACCTCGTCTTCCTCCTAACTGATCCCTACGAGTCGCTTCGTTCCTTTCCATACCCACTCACCACCACACCTCACTCACTCACTCCATCCAGAACTAGTCGAGGTAGGAGGTAGTGTGGGGATTTGAGAGGGGGGAGATGGAGTGGAGGAGTATGGAATTGAGGAAGGCGTGAGAGCGTAAATTTGAGTGGAGCATGTGAGGGAATGGGCACCGTGTCGTAGGAGTGGACTGAAGCATGGGAGTGCGGGAGAAGGTTGACGGTGGGAGGATTGCAGGAGCGATGGGATGCGTGGTCGAGAAGCTTGAACATGAAGGGAGCGGGAGCGTGAGTGTGAAGGGAGTGAAAGCAACTCGACAGTGAAGGGAGCATGATATAATGGAATGAAGAGGGAAGGGAATGCAATGGAATGAAGAGGGATGGATTGTAGAAATGGATGAGAGTGTGTGAGGAAGCCTCGCTCTGAGGGGAACATCGCATGAGGGAGGCGCAGCGGAAGTAGGAGGTAGTGTGGGGAGTTGAGAGGGAGGAGATGGCATGGAGGAGTATGGTATTGGGGAAGGAATGAGAGTTGAAACTTGGGTGGAGCGTGCCCTGAGGGAATGGGCACCATTTGGGAGGAGTGGGTTGAAGCGTGGGAGTGAGGGAGAAAGTTGATGGAAGGAGGATGGAAGGAGTGATGGGATGCGTGGTCGAGAAGATGGAACGTGAAGCGAGTGGGAGTTTGAGCATGAAGGGAGTACGATGTAATGGAATGAAGAGGGAAGGGAATGTAATGGAATAAAGAGGGATGGATCGTGGAAATGGAAGAGAGTGCGTGAGGAAGTATCGCTTGATATCACTTGCAAAATATCTTTGTAAATGTATATTTAATATGAAGCTGTTTAAAAGTGCGACGATTTAGGGCATCCAAATTATGCATGATTAATACTACATTATTTGGGGATTCTAAAATTTTTATTCTAGATTCCGGAAAAACAGTGTTTGAAAAAGTCATTTTCTCCAGGCGAAATCGTAGCAGTTTTAGACTACAGAATTTAATATTGCTTTTATAAATTTGATGAGCTTTTTACAATGCAACTTGTCACACTATATATACCCTAATTAATAAAGAGACATAACTCTTAATCCGACTATTTATAATACGTATAATCTATTATAATTCTACTATTATAATCTATTTTTATTTCTAATTGTAATATATATTTAGGTATATTACATGATCCCACATCTTCTGAATGTAAGAACATGTGATAAAGAGATGCTCAACACTCTCCTCTTCTACTATGCATAGGGGGTAGTGACTGGGACCACTCCATAATTTCCAGAGCAACAAATTCCATACAAGGATCTTATTTGAAAGTGCAAGTCATAAAAATAATTTACATTTGAGAGGGCATTTGTACCTCCAGATAGTGGTATGCCACCAGTGCAGATTTGGAAAGTTCTCCACTTCTCTAGCAACCAGATATCCTATACTAGGAGTGTAGGAGCCTCCATCCAAGTTTCTAGACCATAATAAAACATTCTCTTTATCTATACGTCTGACATGACTATCTTTTAGGACTTTAGTGTACATATACCAAGTGGCCATGTCCTCCTCTTCCACTAATGCTAGATCCTCTGTAGATAACCATTCTTGAGAAAGAGGAGAAGTATTGACTGGATCACTGACCTGCTCTAGAAAGATAAAGCCTTGATCTCTTGAACCATTCACCAATCCAGGAGGAAGCCTATATTCCCCACCAAAACCAATCCAAGGATTAGGACCCACTCTGACCTTCCTCTCGTTACCAATATGCCATTCTAACCAATCGCCCACAACAGTAAAAGCATTTAGCATGGCTTTCCAAATGATGGAAACATTTATGTATGTCTTCTCTCTGCACCTGAACCATTCTTTCACAGTTAATGGAGCTATATATTTGTTAAAGACCACAAACACCCATAATCCATCCCCCTTCAAGGCTCTCTAGACCCCTTTTGTTGTGAGATCCTTGTTGATATATTGTAACTTCTAAGAATATTATATTTGTACTTTATTATTCCAGAGATGTGTCATTCCTCCGTGGAGACCCTATTGTATATCTTGAGATGTTTATTCCTCCGAGAGAATGTGGTAACTAGGGTTATTAGATCTCCCATGTGGGGTCGGCCCTGAGTTAGCTGTTTAGGGGTTATTAGACTCTCTTAGTAGAGGTCAACCTAGTTAGGGTGAAAAGTCAGTTAGAAGATGAGTATAAGTAGAGGAGGTGTGTTCCTCACTTATCACTCATTCACTCACTTGTGATTGGCACATAGGAGAGAGAGAGAGATATGATATGGAGGAGAAGGAGCTCATGTTTGGGGATTACATATTTGTATTTGCTGGTCATCTATACTGAGGAAGCTTTGCTAGGTTTTCTACCACATGAGGGTTTCCCAGGATAAATCTGTGTCTCTTATGTTTATGTTGTGCTTGTTGTTCTTTCAATGATCATGTATATGCTATTGTTGTGAAATGAAATGCAATACTGATGTTATATATCTTATCATATTGAATCTTAAGATGGTATCAGAGCTATCCTGAAGGAAAGAAATGTATGGCACTTACGACACTTGTCTCACTTGCAACAATTTGCAAGTTAGGGTTTTGTATAGCAAAACCTAGTCATCATGGAACTTTCGCTATAAATCCATTTTGACGAAGTTTCAGGATCTGAAACTTCTACAGGATGAATATAACATCCCCCTGTATCTTGTGTCCGAAGCTCAGCCTTAGTTTCGTTGTATTTTGTGATTTATGATCCGTACAAGTTAGGGTTTCTGCCTCTTCCAGAATGCAGTCCTAAATAGGAGACCTAGGGAAAAAGGTCATATCTCGGGCTAGGAAGCTCCAAATGAAATTCAGTAAAAAGTGGCAGTTAGGGCACGAACATTAGTTTGACAGGTCCACTTTTTAGAGGCCGAAGTTGAAACAGTGACACGTGGCACTCCGTACAAGTTTGTTATGTTGTTTCATCCCATAAACAGGTCATGTTGCGACACTTGGCATAACTCTCTCTTAGAGAATCTATTAAAGCTCAGACCTATGGGGTTGGAAAGATGACAGGAAGCTACCACAGGCTGAAGTTTCAGACCCTGTAGATCCGAAATTGCAGAGATACACCAGAAACAATGACACATCTGAAATGGCTCAACGGAGGAAATCTAAGAAGAGGAGGAAGAAGCTCACACTTAGGGTTTTTCAGTTTTTAGGTCTAGAAGGACCTGATACAATGTTGGAGACACCTGATACAACATTGGAAGCTTTTATAATGGGAATTGGAATCCTTTCATCATATATATTGATACTCCATCAAAATGTTGTGGGAGGAAGGAGATTGAAAATTAGGGTTTCCAAGTAAGAAGAAACCCTAGCAAATTTGGGAGACTCATAGGGAAGCGATGAAGAAGGTTTAAATGGCACTAATATTCTATCATCCTAGCACCATGAATATACATAAGATGTTTACAAGTGATCTACCTTGGATGGTTATGGTTTTACCCTTATAGAGAAGACTACTCGATAGGTATGACTTGAGAAGATACAGGTATGTTTTGAAATCCGTTTCATGATTAAGTTCATAATATGTTTGTCTTCATATTATTGAGGTTAGTACAATCATGATTAGTTTTAGATTGTCTGATGACCTTAGTAAAAGTATGAATGCATGTGAATGATAAAAGACATTCATTGATTAGGGTTATGACACTTATGATTGTACTAATGCACCTGTGGTGTTGTATGAGGATGATGTTGTCTGCTAACAAGATATAGGTACATCATGAAAGACAAATCAAGTTCTATGACCATGATGACATGAAGACAAAGAATCATCCATAGTCTTTGACCACATAGAAGCTCTACTTACAAGGTATGTATGACTTTGTTATACTATGCTTAACTTATGAGATATGCAAGTTCTAGCACAGGGCCTCTAAATCATTGAAGAGAACAAAGAATATATTGTTTGGGTATGTTAAGACATAACCAAGCATGATAATCCAGGTATGTTTTCCTATACCAAGTTAGAATCCTACTTTGTATTAAGATCTTAGGTAAGTATACCTGTGTATGAAATGATCATGACCATACATACTTAAGATTATTTAGAATCATAATGTTTTGATAGTATTGAGATTATACTAATGAATGTATGATTATGTATGAGATCATGAGGATGACACTAGTGCACACTTAAGCATTCATAGTGGTACAAAATGGATAGAAGTTCAAAGACATATAGAGATCAAGCGGGAGGCAACAACACAAACATAAAAGATAAGTATTTGAGTTGTTATTTGAATCTTTGAATAGTTAATGATATGGCTCGTAATAGTTGTATGCATATTTGTATTCCTAGAATATATCATGCATAATGTAAGCATTCATATAGCATTGAACAGTATACTACTAATATGCATATGATGGGTAAGTTGGACAAACATTCCATTGTTGTTTATCTAGAATGAAACCTCTTTGATGACATGCTGAGACCTGTGCACGCTCTTGACAGTATGTTCTGGTAGAGATGGAAGGCATCTAGATAGCCACTGTATGCATACATAATGTGGAAAAGTGTTGTGCCAAAATATTGGTCAAGATAGTTGCATAACTATGTGAATCATATCAATATGCATAGTAGGTTATCATGTCAACACAATTTGATGATTATGAAGTATTACTAATCATGTGATTAACTTTGATTTGTAGAAAATATCATGTGCTATGATCTACAAAAGAAGGATGATGAACACCTGTTCCAAAGAACGAGTGATGGATGTTCAACAAGAAGACTTACAAATCAAACATACTATAGAAGGCTTGTGGCTAGAAGATTCTCTTAGAAAGAGGAAGAGGATCATGACGAGATGTTTGCTCCAAGTGGCTAGATAAGACCATTCTCTTAATGGTGTAATTGAAGAAGAAGTACGAATCGAGAAAAATTCCAAGATTCAATTGAAGAAAGATCTATATGGGTACCCAGGATCGATAGTCATTTGATGAGCTTAATGATCACCATGGGTGATGCGGATTTCAACCTTTGCTACAAGGTTGAAGATGGTATCTATATACAGATGACATTCTTCTCTTATATGGATGCAAGAAGGAACTCACCACAGAGTTCGAATGATCTTGAGGCTCATATCAGTAGACCCATTTGATGGGAGATGGCACAGATAGATATGCAGAAGATCACTCAATGCAGAGTGCAAATGATGTTCAGTCACAGAGGGAGAATTGATAGCTTCTTGACAAGATTGGGCTTTACCAAATGTAAAGCTGATCCTAATCTTTACCTTAAGGTTATGGATGATGAACCTGTCATACTATTATTGTATCTGGATGATCTCTTTTTGATAGGGAATGAGAAACGGATCATGGAAAGCAAGAAGAAGCTAGCTACAGAATTTGACATGAAAGATTTCGGATTGATGCATTACTTCCTAGGTATGGAAGTATAGCAAGGCCCAGAAGGAATCTTTCTCAACCAGGGAAAGTATTTGATATGTTGGAATGCAAAACCATGGCCACTCCCATGGATTCCAACTTGAAGTTGTTAGCCAATGACTCATCAGAGTTAGTGGATGTGACTCTATACAGACAGAATATTGGGTCATTGATATATCTGATGAATACCAGGCCAGATATATGCTTTGTTGTGAACACCTTGAGTCAGTATCTAGTGGAACCTAGGCATGTTCACCTGATAGTTGCAAAGCATGTGATGAGGTAACTAAAGGGTACGATAGACTTTGGTCTATGTTATCTTGGAGATCATGACTTCATATTGTATGGATACACAGATGTTGATTGGGCAGGAAGTGTATCAGACATGAAGAGCACATCGGGCAGATGTTATTGTCTGGGATCTGCCATGATCTTGTGGTTTAGCAGGAAGCAATCTAGTGTGGCTCTCAGCACAACTGAAGTGGAATATATAGTTGCTTGCTTTGCTAGTTGTGAAGCGCTACAGCTTCAGAAGTTGTTATCAGGATTGTTTAACTTAAATATGGACCCCACTGTGACCCTGTGTGACAACCAGAGTTGTATCAAGATGACAGAGAATCCAGTGTTCCATGATAAGTCAAAGCACATAGAGATTCGATAGTGTTATATACGGGATATGGTGCAGAAAGGAGCTATCAAGCTCGAGTATGTGAGCACTGACGAACAAGTTGCTGATATATTGACCAAACCTTTGTCTCGAATAAAGTTTGAGTATTTCCGAGACATGCTTGGTGTCATTCAGAAGGACCCTCCTTGAAATGGGGAGTGATTTGGTTGATGATGATATGTGGATACTGGTATCGATATGGATACCTGTATCGATGATACTTGTATTGATGATGTGGATACTTGTATCGATGATGAGGATACTTGTATTGATGATGTGGATACTTGTATCGATGATGAGGATACTTGTATTGATGATGTGGATACTTGTATTGATGATGAGGATACATGTATTGATGATGTGGATACTTGTATTGATGATGAGGATACTTGTATTGATGATGTGGATACTTGTATCAATGATGAGGATACATGTATCGATGATGAGGTTACATATTCCGACGATGAGGTTACCTGTCCCGACGATGAGGTCGATGATATCAACGATAAGGTTGAGAAGTGGTCCCTAGTGGATGATAGGGATTGTATCATCTCCGAACTTCGGTCCCTGAATTGATACGTAGACATATGTCTCCGAAAAGTAGTCCCTAGTGGACGAGAGGGATTGTATCATCCCCGGACTTCGGTCCCTAAATTGATTCGTAGACATATGTCTCTGAAATGTGGTCCCTAGTGGACGAGAGGGATTGTATCATCCCCGGACTTCAGTCCTTGAATTGATCCGTAGATGTATGTCTCCAAAAAGTGGTCCTTAGACTTTGTCTAAGTAGACGTGATAGGACTGCATCATCCCTGAACATTTGGTTCAAAATGTACGTGAGAGTACTGCATCGTCCTTGAACGTTTGGTTCAAACTGTATGTGAGAGGATTGCATTGTCCCTGAACATTTGGTTCAAAATGTAAGTGAGAGGAATGCATCGTCCCTGAACATTTAGTTCAAAATGTACGTGAGAGGACTTCATTGTCCCTGAACGTTTGGTTCAAAATGTACATGAGAGGACTGCATCGTCCCTGAACGTTTAGTTCAAAATGTACGTGATAGGACTGCATCGTCCTTGAACGTTTGGTTCAAAATGTATGTGAGAGGACTGCATTGTCCCTGAACATTTAGTTCAAAATGTACGTGATAGGACTGCATCGTCCCTGAACATTTAGTTCAAAATGTACGTGAGAGGACTGCATCGTCCCTGAATGTTTGGTTCAAAATGTACGTGAGAGGACTGCATCGTCGCTGAACGTTTGGTTCAAAATGTACGTGAGAGGACTGCATCGTCCCTGAACGTTTGGTTCAAAATGTACATGATAGGACTGCATCGTCCCTGAACATTTAGTTCAAAATGTATGCGAGAGGACTGCATCATCCCTGAATGTTTGGTTCAAAATGTATGTGAGAGGGATGCATCGTCCCTAAACATTTGGTTCAAAATGTATGTGAGAGGACTGCATTGTCCCTAAACGTTTGGTTCAAAATGTACGTGATGGGATTGCATCATCCCTAAATGGTTGGTTCAAAATGTATGTGATAGGATTGCATCATCCCTGAACCTTTGGTTCAAAATGTACGTGATCATATTGCATCATCCCTGAACGTTTGGTTCAAAATGTACGTGATAGGATTGTATCATCCTTGGACTTATGTCCTAAAGTGAGAGGGATTGATCATCTCGTAATTGGATCATGTCTGTTGCAGGGTATGATGTTATGATCAGGAGATCCAGATGATGATGTTGTTGATCGGGAGATACAGATGATAATGCTGTTGATCGAGAGATCCAGATGATGATGCTATTGATCAGGAGATCCATATGATGATGTTGTTGATCGAGAGATCCAGATGATGTTGTTGATTGAGAGATCTAGATGATGATGATGTTGATCGATAGATCCAGATGATGTTGTTGATCGAGAGATCCAGATGATGCTGTTGATCGAGAGATCCAGATGATGATGTTGCTGTAGCTGTTTGAGTGCTACAGAAGATGAAGACTCAGTACTGAAGATGTTGATGTTCCAGTATTGAAGATCTTGAAGATGCTCTAGTAACTGTTTGAGTTATTGATGATGTATGAAGAAAGCTTCCAATGATTTATAGATGTATCATGTATCATGTAGTTGATGACTCCTTGCTCCTGCAAATGATGTTATAATATCCTTTTCGTTAAGGGGGAGTGTTGAGATATTGTAACTTCTAAGAATATTATATTTGTACTTTATTATTCCAAAGATGTTTCATTCCTCCGTGGAGACCCTATTGTATATCCGGATATGTTTATTCCTCCGAGAGAATGTGGTAACTAGGGTTATTATATCTCCAATGTGGGGTCGGCCCTGAGTTAGTTGTTTCTCTTAGGAGAGGTCGTCCCAGTTAGGGTGAAAAGTCAGTTAGAATATGAGTATAAGTAGAAGAGGTGTGTTCCTCACTTATCACTCATTCACTCACTTGTGATTGGCACATAGGAGAGAGAGAGAGAGAGATCTGCTATGGAGGAGAAGGAGCTCATGTTTGGGGATTACATCTTTGTATTTGCTGGTCATCTATATTGAGGAAACTTTGTTGTTTTTTCTACCCCATGAGGGTTTCCCGGGATAAATCCGTGTCTCTTGTGTTTATGCTGTGCTTGTTGTTCTTTCAGTGATCCTGTATATGATATTGTTGTGAAATGCAATGCAATACTGATGTTATCTATCTTAGCATATTGAATCTTAACAAGCCTTGTCAAAATAGGAAGGGTTCTTTAAACCCCAAGCACACATATCCTTGGGCCAGGCTAAGTTGTTCCAAGCACCCCAATGCATGGAGTAACCTTCTTTGCAACCCTTCAAAAGAAAATTATAACTAAGATTTCTGATCTGATCCAAAATGCCAACAAGGATGTATGCTAAAGAGATCCAAACAACTGGAATTGCTTCCATTACAGACTTCACCAAGATTAGTCTTCCCTCCTTTATTAAGCCAATTATTACACCAAAGTTGGAATCTTTTTTCAATCTTACCTAATAACTAGGCCCAATCTCTTTTCTGGTAAGCATTTGGTTTTAAAACAAACCCCAAGTACCAGAGGCCACACTCTACATCAGCCAAAGAGAATGCTAATTGTCCACAAATCCAATCTATTTTCACTTGTGCAATATTTAGAAAAGAAGCTGAAGATTTCCTAACATTGTAAATGATACCAAAAGCATCTGCAAACAACTTTAAGAAACCCTATAAAAGGACAACTTCCATATGTGATCCTTTTGAAAAAATAAGGATACCATCAACAAAAAACAAATAAGTGACAAACACAGGCCCACCAATTGATATACCACTAAAACAGCCATTATGTTTTGCATTTAGAATTATTTGATTCAACCCCTCCACCACCAAGATAAATAAAAGGGGTGCCAATGGGAAGCCTTGTTGAAGGGCCCTACCTGGCCTAAAAAATGGGGAGCCAGTACCATTGATTAGTACTGCAAATGAAATCGAGGATACACATGACATAATCCAATCTACCACCTGGAGATCAAATCTAATTGTAGCAGAACGAGTCTCAGATAGGGCCAGTTGACTCTATTTTAAGCTTTAGATAGATCAACCTTCATGATCATAGCAAGTAAATGCTTGAATTTTGCTAAGTGCAATACTTTTTGCATTGTACCAATAACATCATGTATTTTTCTACCATCTAAAAAAGAAAATTGTTCCTATGAAGTAGCTGAAGAAAAAATCCCTTTGATTCCTCTAGCTATAATTTTAGCAATGACCTTATAAATGCAATTACATAATGAAATTGGTCTATAGTCCTCCAGATTACCTACTTTATCTAATTTTGGGTTGAGATTTATGGAAGTTGAGTTAAATGTTACAAGTTATGAAGGAACTATCCAGGCGATTGTTAGTGTTTCTCAATGGGTTGGGTCTAGAGGTGATTCCAATCATTTTCCCATTTTATTGGAGGTTAGTTTGGGTTAGCCAAAGCCTCCCAACCCTTTTAAATTCATCTCTACTTGGCTTGAGGACGAAGGCTATTTAGAGATGATAAATAATATGTGGGTTCCCTTTAATGGTTCTCGAAGAGTATCTACATCCATTCAGTTCCTACATAACCTTGAGACCATTAAAGTTGCATCAATCAAATGGGATATAGAGCGAAGGAAGCTTTTGCATTCACAACTAAGGAATATTGAATCAGCCTTGGAGTCCTACTATTCATCAAATTGGGAAGGCTTCAGAACTTTGGCTTAGAAGAAGGAGATCGTTGATTTGGAAGTGAAGCCAAGGAAAATCCTTGACGAGAACGAGGCATTCTGGAGACTCAAAGGCAAAGCACTATGGCTTACAAATGGTGATGACAAAACAAATTTATGGTACAAAGTTCTTCCATAAATTTGTTAACCATAGAAAGAATTCAAACTCTCTCTGGAAACTAGTGGATGAGAATGGGGTAAATGCATCGGGTTTCAAGAACATGGCAGAGGTAAGTGTAAATGAATTTAGTGGTCTCTTTCAGGAAGATGTTGGAGCTTCTATAGATCAGATGATGATTCACTTCCCTCTATCCATCCTTTATTAGTGAGGAACAAAATAATGAGCTTAAGGAAGAAGTTTCTCTGGAGGAATTAAAGGAGACAGTTCAAAACTTACAAAAAGATAAAATCTCAGAGCTTGATGGATGGTGTGTTGAGTTCTTCACTACCTTCATTGAGTTGTTTGAATCATACCTCCTCAGAATTGTTGAAGAATCAAGAGTCAATGGGAGTCAATGGTTAGTTTGTTTTATATTATTGGTTATTGTATTACATTTGTATATTTCCATGTTGGGATTCTGATACAAAGTAGTGCTCTTCTTTTAAATTGTGTGGAATAAATATCATTATGGATATGTGTTGTGAATAATTATATATATATAACAATTAGGTTATGAAAAGGGTTTATGAGGGATTGCTTATATTAATAGGTTTCTCAATATAGACATTAGTTTTAAGGTACAATTCCTTAGGGTGATGTTATAGCATCGTTCCTCACTCCATTGCTAACACCGTTAATAGTGGTCGGTGTCATGCCTTTTGGGAAGTATCTAGCTTGCGGTTGTTGTCTGTGATGCTATCTGGCTACAATGACATATCCTTATATTGTGATTTGTTCATTAATATCCTTCTAAATTTTATGTGTGTGTATATGTGTTAACAGCATTGTGGATATGTGATGTGAATAATCCTACGTACATAATAGATGTTAATATTACCTACATTGAAAACTTTGCTAAAGTTGAGAAGCAAGTCCATGAGTTGACATGATAATATCCCTCATTCTTCTAAATGTTATGCAATGTGGATTTTGTTGGAATTTTGTTCCACATTAATACTCATTATCACGGTTTACTTTTACTTTTTGTGCTTAAGGTAGTAGTAAGTGTCGAATTTAACTACACTACATATTTATGTCTTGTTACTTGCTTGTGTTCAAAGGATGCATACTCAATAATAGTTACTGCCTAATCTAGTTACCATTGAATCCCTATGCTTTAATACTTATTATCTAATCTAAGTACCATTGAGTCCATGTTTTGATACTTAACTTCACTTATTTAGTGTTGTTGTGATGGTATATATTGTTAAGTGATAATATAGTTACATTGTAGTATAATTGCATTGGTTGACGTTTGGCAATAAATAAATGGATTGTGATTTTTTGGTTGAGAAAAATGTCATTATCTTAATAGCTCAAATTCAAATTCTCATAAGTGTAAACTCGATGTATGCATGCAAAGGTTTCCCATTACTAACCAACAAACTTAGCACATCCTACAAACCAAATTAATTTAACAGATATTAATTGTTTACCTCATCCTTTCATTGAATGTTTTTACACTCGCCTAGTTGCTTGAGAGGTTTATTTACTATTATTTATTATTGTTGAATATTATTGTAATCCTACTTCTGAGTACTCATTGTGTCCTTTTGTTATTAGATATTGAATATTGTTGTAAATCTACCTATGGATGCTCATTGAAAGCTGTTATAATTATATTTATTAGTGCTTATTGAATCTTGCTATAATCTCATTAGGAATGCTTATTAAATATTGTTGTAATATACCTATTCATATAGGACCAATATGAAGACTCTTGCTCCAGTGATATGGATATCCTACTCCAACAATTTGTTCCAACGATCTCGCTATCCTGCAATCTTCGAAAAAGCGATCATTCCACAACAAATAGACACAAAGATATTCACATGTAGGGATATTCTCATAGTGATCTTCATATGGCTCTAGTGGTATTACTACAGAGCAATCTCACAGTGATCTAGTTATCTAGCTCCTCACAATGGTTATCCAACTCCTTGCATCGATCAACAATCTCACAATGACTCCTCACAACAATCAACTTATCATAGTGAGGTCACAATGATCTCGTATCTCCAGCAATCATCTCTTCATAGCGATCTCATATCTCTAGTGCCTCATAGTCATCTCATATTTCTAGTTCCTGACATGGATCAATAGAAATAGAGTACTTGTTATAAGAAGAAAAATAAATACATAGTTATTTCTTCATTTGAATTGAAATTTCATAATTGTATCTATATATATACATGTTTTTTTGTTTATGGGATCCAATGATGGTTTAGCTAGCGATTTGCACGTGATTTTTAGAGAATCTATTGGACAATATAGTCACGATTTTGTTAGTATGTCACTGAAGGTGTCAGATAACTCCTGGGGTTGTGGTGTTAATACTTCTACAGAGATCTTTACTACACATTAGGTGATGGGGGGTGTTTCTAGGTCTCATTCAGTGACACAAAACCTTACTTATTTGTCACTTGGTTTTTAATTTTTGAATCTTTCCTCTGGTTTGGGATTCATCAGGGATACCAAAGACCTTAATCATTTTCAAGGAAGTGGTCTATCGATTATTGGATATCCCCACGTGAAGAAGAAGAATAAGGTGGTTAAAAATTGTGGTGGTCGTGTCTTGCTGGTGGTGGGTGAAGATATCTAGGTGGATCGGATTCTTGATCTATATGGGAAGAATTTGATTGGGTGATTTCTTGGTAGGAGGGTAGGGATGGAGTAGATTAGGCGGTGGAATTTGGATCTCTGGTCCCTAGTTCTAAATTATATTCCTACCTTCCATTGTTTGGCATGGGGTTGGATGGGTTTTATGTTTCACTCTGTGGAAGACATTGATTTGATTTTAAAGGGTACCTAGTTCCTCAATAACTCCTTGTTGTCTTTGAAGCCTTGGCATCCGCTCTTCAATGTTAAAGGTGAATATGTAAGAAGTACCTTGGCATGGGTTCAAATCACTAATCTACCAATGGATTTATGGTTTGAGCTGACTGTGAGGGTGATAGGCAATGTTTTGGGTAAGACAATACTTGCCAATTATAATTTTTTGGCATGCTTTATTTGTTCTATAGCCTGAGTGCTAGTTGAGGTTGATGTCAATTTGGGAGTGTTCGAATCCCTGGATTTGATTTGGAATGGGAAAAGACACACTCAAATTTTGTATTACCTAAACATCCCCTTCAAATGTTCTAGGTATCATGAATATGGGCATGTTTTTAAAGATTTCTCAAAGCCAATTATTAAAAAGATTTGGTGCAAGAAGTCTAGGGCTTGTTGTGGATTTAGTGATGTGAAGAATTCTTCATTTTCCTATGATAAAAAAATGGGTATCCTAGTGTCACCGGTGGTTATTTCGATGGTTTGTCTATAGATATGGATGATGTGGTTGAAAAACAAACTCCTCCAGAGAAAATTGTTATTGGGGACCTCTTGATCCCTCTTATTGTTGGTTTGTGGTCGATTCTTGGTATTATTTTGACATATGGAGAGACATTGGAGGTGGCATAATTTTCTTTGGCTCATGTTGTTGCTACAGAAGTTCTCGGACTAATTAAGGAGGTGTCTACTTCTTCTGGTAAGCTTAATAATCTTCCCATTGATTTCCATCATTTTTATTGTATGGAGGTTCTAGGGCATGACTCTAGCCTCTCTAAAACTAGGACAGGTTCCACTAGGAGGCCAAGTAAAAATAATGCCTCAAGGGTCACTTCAGTGTCCAAATGTCAGCAAAGCACTTCAACTCCTTCTACGGATTCTATGGAATTAACCAATGACTGGGACTCATCCTTTCTAGGGGATTACAATCCTTTAGTTGGCCATGAATATGAATCTACTTCCTCACATATCCAAGGGGAGGGACATTATTAATTTCATTCTAAAAAAGGAATATTTCCTATTGGTTATTTACATTCTGGTGGCTTGGGTATTGATTCTTTGAAATAATTGGGCTCGTCGACTGTAGGAAGAAAATCAACCCTTAAACAAGCACAAGAGAATGCTATTGAGGAGGTTAATCAAGTTAGGGAGAAGTTTATTATGGGGTACCTTAGAGTAGGTCAAATCCCTTGCTCCATTACTCCATGAAGATCCTGTTTCTTAATATTAGAGGGTTGGGGGGGTGTTGCTGCTGCAACCTGATCCCATATTTTTTTCAAAAAATTGTAGGGCCCCTCCTTCTATTTTAAAAAAAGTTTTGAGTTCAAGTCATCCTAAAAGAATTCCACCCTCATACTTAGATTTTTCCAAGGATCAAGCAAAGAAGGCCAAGTTTTACTAAGTAAAAATCAGCTTTTTGAGTCAAAACAGTAAGATCAACTCAACTTTTAGAGCCGACACGATCGGAGTAGAAAACCCGCTTTTGGAAAAATCCCCGTTTTGGAGACACTCGTCTAATCAGGCCGACGCGTTCGAAGCGACTCGACAAGTACATCCGAAACGATCGGAGCTTCACACCGATAAAAACTTAGAATTTTTCACGCATCTATTCAGCAGAAAACAAAGAGTCGTGTTGACCGTTTCAGTTATGTATCCTCAGTCACGACGAAACGGTTTTGTGGAAACATCCCAGTCACACCGATGGACACTCGATGAAAATAGTCAGCGAATATTTCTAAGGGCTGCGATCTGTTCCGCAAGAACTTCGCCAATTCCACCGAAACAGTCGCCACCGAAACATGAAAACTCACCGACGAGAAAAGGGAAAGCGAGAGCCAATGCAAGATTACAAAGGCAAGCTCAAGAAGCAAAAGCAGATTTTTTCGGCTGAACTCATAAAAGGTCGCAAGCGAAATACAAAACTCACAAAATGATGTCGATGGAACTCGTGAAGTGATGCCGAAAGCTGTCATCAGCGTAATTTTTGGAACACCGCCGACGCGTTTCATGGAAATTGAGCAAGTCTCGTTGAAACGGTCGGCGGTGAAGTTTTAAAGGCAGTGACATGTAATGGTGTTTGGACGTCAAAACGGGGTTTGGTCATAAATGACCCCATCAACTCCACTACCTTCACATTAATAACCCACCAACTCCGCATTAATGACTAGGTTTTTTATTTTAATATTTATAGGGCAAAGTCATTTTTTGTTAAGCATTGCCAAAAACACCATTCTCAAGGTTTTTCGCCTCCACCAATCTCTTGACCCTGAAAACTCCATTCATCTTATTCTCACGACCATACCAAGACTGACAGGTAGGCCACTTCCCTGCCTTAGTGGTTGTTTTTATTGTTGACATTTTCATTCAGTTTTTGCCATAGGTTTTGGTGTTCTTTTTTGCTATTTGTGTTTGGTAGTTAAAACCTTGTTCATTTCCGGTTGGGAATTTTTTACTCACGAACCTTGTGTCAGATAACTATCTCAACCCAGGGTTGCCGAGTTCACCTTGTCCAGTTTTCGTTAAGCTATTTCTTTCAGTTTTAATGTAGAACCCAACGGATTGTGGTGGTCATTAGCCGCGGTTCAGACCTCTTAGGATAATTTCGGTCGGCTTGCTTCAGTGCTGTCGAGCCCTCAGTTAGAACAAAGATGGACTCATATGCAACATTCTCCCCACATACTTAACCCTACTTCACCTCGGGTGGTGAAGATTCTTAAATACAAAGTTAAGCAGTCCGGTTTTAGAGTGGTTTTCTGCTTTCATACATTATTGGTCTTTCCCTTTGATGCATACAGAGTTTGGTTTTACGCACACACTTTTCGAACAGGATTGAAACTTAAAATTTGGTCGAC
This sequence comes from Larix kaempferi, assembly GCA_027924585.1. Lineage (NCBI taxonomy): Eukaryota > Viridiplantae > Streptophyta > Pinopsida > Pinales > Pinaceae > Larix > Larix kaempferi. The sequence goes on from BSBM01000438.1 coordinate 8,368,414, forward strand.
TAACACCGAAGTTTGTTTCAGAAAGATTTAGAATCAACCAAAATTTATGAAAAAACCTTTAAGATAAGCATCCTTAGTTTGCTCTCATAATTGTATCTGAGTTTAAGCTAAGCAAGCATCAATAGCATTTACCAAACTACATGGAAGTTATTGTTCTCTCAACTTAATCTATTATCGGTAGTTTGAAAGAAAATTGCTTTACAAACTTATGTTTAAGTCACTTATACCATGTTTCTTCTTTTTCATCAGGATTTGAAAATGCCTAAGAAGGGTGCCAAGAAGAAATCTAAGGTAACTGAATCAGGATCGGATGTGGAGATTATATTAGACACCAAGATAGAAACCATGTTCGAAGATACAAAAGCAGTAACAGGAGTTGTCCCTAAATTCAAATGGGGGGAATTGTATCAAATGATCCAGAACCAGGGTATCCTTGATGTAGCTCTTGAAGAAATGATCTTGTATCAAAATATCAAGAGATCGGGCATCACCAAAGCGGCTACACGCCCATAACTTTTTCCCTGCTCAGAGGTTATTGGTGGATCCTGCCACAAGTTGATTCCACATCAAGAATAATTTCTGACACCAAAGTGGAAGCGTTTGCCTCATTCCATCCAGCTCATATCGCAGCGGCATACAAGCTACCGCTAACCCAGGTCATGTTAAATGAAGACTGGATCGAAGGTATAAACATGGATCACTTTGAATATGCTAAGAAAATGATAATATTAAGAAGGCAGCTAAGACAGAAAGCGAGCGGAGAATATGAATGTCAAAGCTCGAGGACCCCTTTCAGAATTATAGCTCTGATGTTAAGCATAATTTTCGGCAAGGAAGATGGGACTATTTACAAGCTAAATTGGGTACCTCTAATTTACTACATAGCCTTCCATGGCACAATTTTTAATTGGGAAGACATCATCTCGGACAGCCTATCATCATCGATAACAGCTGCACAAGGAGGTTTAACCCAAAAGAAGGCAGAATTCTACATGTCTTCATATCTCATGGATTTCATATTAGCTAGACACCCATTTCCTAAGTTAGGGTGCATCTAGAATAGAGCTTAATCTCCAATCTACGTGGCTTATCAGACCATGTGGGCCCATAGATATGCAAGTCATTATAATCTCATATGTGAAGAGTTCATCGTGCCTCTCTATTGGATAATTTTCCATGAAGAACCAAACTGCTTGTTTGAAAATGCAATGGCAATCATAAATGAATACGGGGAGTACTACTTCTCATAGGAGGGAGTGTACATCAGAATGTTTGGAGGTTCCCGAGCTCCATCCCTTTTTCCCAAATATGCGACCGATTTTTTGGTCCACAAGGAAGCAGTAAGGTAATTTTTCATTAATGGGATTGGCAGGTTCCTGCATGATCAAAAGAAAGCTTCATTCCCACCTTTTCCTTTCTGTATCGAGGCATACAAGTTCTCCAAGGTTAAAATTGCCGAAGCTTTCGTTCGAGATTTAGAAGCATTTCATTTTGGTGAAAAGAGTTTTGTGAGAAATGATAGCAACAGAAAATTTGTCGAGCACTGTGCATCGATTAAAATACATTATGAATACGCCAATCACTTTGATAAGGACGAAGAAGTGTATCAGAGAGTAAGCAACATGACCGAGCTTAACAAACACTTTCATCGCAAGAGTGGAGTTGGTTCCAGCACTACTTCCAACACTGCCAAGGAGGCAGAGTTACAGAGGCAGCGAGAAGAAGTCACAAGACTACAAGTAGAGGGAGCAGAGAGGAAGCTCAAAGAGGAAGCATAAAGGATACAAAGGGAACAAGCAGAAAGGCGACAAAGGGAACAAGCAAAATGGCTACAAGTGGAAGAATTAGAGAGACAACAGAAGGAAGAGGCCGAGAGGCAAGAAAGGGAGGCTGCTGAGGAATTAAAAAGAAAAGAATAAGAGGATCAGTTCAAGGAAGCTGTGGAGAGACAGGGAGCCCAAAGTGAACACAGGATTCCATAGCACATGGAAATAGACCCACCTGAAGTGTCTAGTGTGATGCTCATCGGAGGTCACCTCCCATTTAATGAGCTTGGACTCACCCCATTCACCCCATCGAATCAACATACTGTGGCCAGATTGGACACAATATTTTTTGATTAAAAAAGAAAGACCATCACAGGGAGATCAAAGAAGAAACTGAAAATGGGAGCCCAACCCGATGTCATCACTGTCCAGGAAAACACAATTATGGAGGGTACCCAGAAGGACCCTAAACTCATCGCATCTGTCAACATAGCTGCTGTACAAGCAAGTGCAGATAATGTCGACAAATTGTTGAATGATGTCGAGTGCAACAAAGGCAAAGTGTTGAAATTGAAAGACAACTTGGTAAAAGAATGGAGTGGAAGCATTGAGTTGAAAAGGAAATTAGAGGCCACATTATCTAAGAGAGACAGATTGTTGTCCGATGACCAAAGTCTGGATGCAGAAAAAGAAGCATTAGCTGTATAGTTGATGATAATGGAAGGAGAGAGAGGTGATTTTGAAGAGCAAATCAGAGACCTGGAGACGCGGGAATCGGTAGCTAACCAAGAGGCAGAAGAATTGAAGACTCAAATGGATGAATTGTCAAGAGAAAAGGAATCTCTAGCAGAACAACTAAAACTGGAAGATAACAGAAATAAAGACATGACTCCATTTTATGAGAAAGCATGCAAGATTCAAGAACAAATATATAGCTTTCAGGAAGTTCTCACAGAAAAAATCTACAAGATGAAGCTATTGATGGCAAGGATGAATGTTATAGCTGCAGAGTCACTAGCATTAAGGAAAAGGTTGTTTGGTATTGCAGATAAGGTTAAGATCCAAATGGCCTGGAGAGAAACCAACTCAGGATACCCTGATAATTTGCCTCCGAAGACAACATCAGACTTGAATTCAGAGATGGAACTTCTAGAATTTTACAGGAAGGCTGCCAGGAGACTAAATAATGAAATTCCTACAACTATTGAGAAGTGTCAAGATTTTTACGAGAAAATCCACCAAGTTCATGAGAAATGCCATCTCTCTTTGGTCCCGAAGATGGATGAGCTTCCTTCAAAATACCAACGCATAACAGAGCTGAAGAATGGGTTGCGAGAAGAACATGACTACATCAGAAAATTGGTCTCTCTCACAGAAGAGGACATCTTCCACTTTGTAGGACAGGCATCTATAAATGTCTATTTTTTGGAAGATAGCTGCAAGGTTGCAGCAACAGGATTGGTGCATATTGAGACACAATTGTCATACCATGAAGTGTCCTTACAAGTATTGGAGTCTGTCAAATTAAATATTATAGAAGAAGAAGCTAATGCATGGGTAGATCATATTTCTAGCTTAGCAGGGCCCACCCAAACTTAAATTTTAAATCTCTTTTTGTATTTTATGATGTAAGCACTAAATGACAAAGTTTGGGAATTCCTAGGGTTAGGGTAAACAAAGAGTCACTAGAGGACAAACTTTTGTAATATAAATAGAGGAGCAAAATAAGGATTACATACTTTTGCTAGCATAATAGAAGCTGGACCATTTTGTAAGAGAACTATTTTTCTGCTAATAAGAAGGATTTGTTTGTTGGGAAGAGCACGCACAGAGATTTTTGCCTGGAATGTGTGGAATGTTTAATGTGGAACTACTTCTTCTTGCATTCGTAGCTCATACTGTGAGGTCGTTCTAACTTTATTGAACTACTTCAATGGTGATGAATGATTTTACTTTCTATGCAAATGTTTATGTGTAAAATGAGTAATGAATTGTTTTAATCATATCAGAGCTACCTTTGGTATTCTTTCTGCTGTAAATGTGAATATTGTGTTGGAACAACTATCTGTTAGACTTATATTAACATTTCCAGTATATTACTCTTAATTCAAATTTGCTCCTTGTAGGGATAGGATAGTTAGTTTAAATTAGAATAGGAATAGATAATTGATAAGGCAGGAGCGGTAAGACGGGAGGTAAGAACCTATGCATCACTAGTGTGGTTTTTGCCTGTCAATTATATGCATTTAATTAGGGCACTTGCATCTCATACTTTAAAATAAAATTACATAAACGGTGAACCGGGCCACAACCGGTAAAGAACTTAAACAATTACACTCACGGTAGCCATACCGTTAACCGGACAGATTCCCCACACCAAATAGTGAGTAATCTAATTGGGATTATTTACCTGGGAGAATCCGTACTGTTGGTGCTGGGATTTTCCGGGCATCAACATGGGGTCATGCCAAGAAGTTGGCCCTAAAAGGAATGGTGGAACTAGATCGAATTGATATTGTTCTAATTCAGGAGATTATGGGAAGGGTGACTTGTTGATTTCTGATTTAAGGAAGGTTTGGGGGGTTTGGGGCTTTCTCAAGGTTAAAACTGTTGGGATTTCAGGTGGATTTATTACAAGGTTATAATCACAATATTACTCTAATGAATTGTTTTTTTATTTCTTCACGGCTTTCTACAAAGGTATTTATCAAAATCTTGGGTTTACACTTTACTCTTCTTAATATTTATGGTCCATACAAGGGTAAGCAACATTTCTTGGATATCATATCTAATCTTCATTGTTTGAATTTTAGTAACTTCATTATGATGGGGGAATCAACTTCACTTTTCCATGTAGAGAAGTCAGAGGTAACTCTGCAAGAGAAGATAGACTTGTTGAATATTTTCTCAATCGTTTTGATATGGGTGGCCTTGTAGATGTGGAACCTCTAAAGCTCAGACCTACCTAGAGAAACAATAGGCCTGGTGTCGATGGTGTCTATAAAATACTGGATAGGTTTGTGGTCCATCATTATTTATGCAAAAGGTTGCAAGATATAGGTCTTGGATTGGTTTGGTCAAGTGCTCAGATCACTATATTGTTGTTCTTGAACTAGATCATAATGATATTAGGCTTGGCACTCCCTTTAAGTTCAATCCATGGTGGTTGGATGAGGAGGATCTTATCCGGTTGGTTAAGGATAATTGGATGCATTATGGTACTTCTTTATATACTTTTGCACGTGTACATTTCATCATGGCAATAAAGGTTCTGAAGGAACATGTGGCAACTTGGGATATGGAGAGGTACATAAATAAAGACTCTCAAATAGTTGTTGTTCAGAAAAAATTGGAGACTCTGGTTGTTGACATGGGGAATATTTTTTGTTGAGGTTGAAAAAACTAGAAACTACAAGGTCTAAACCTCTTCTGTATAAGGAAAAGGATTGGAGCATAAAAAGTAGGACTATCTGGATAGAATGTGGGGGGATCACACTTATGCTAATCATAGAAGAAATATTAATACAATATGGGAACTGCATGACCAGAATGGGACTTTGGTTAGAGGGTTCAAAGACCCGGTAGAACTAGGGGTCAGTCACTTTGAAGGGGTTTATAAGGAACTTGATCACGCTAACATTGTTGAGATTTTGAAAGTCATATCATACTTTCTGAGGATGAAAAGTGAGGTAGTTAATGAACATTTGTATAGACCTATGTCTAAGGAGGAGTTGATTTTTGTCTTATACACTTTTAAGAAGGATCAGAGGAGATGTTATATGGACAACATAAATACTATGTATGACAGATCAACATGTGATCTTGAAAAATGACTGTATCTTTGTTGCTTAAGAAACATGTGTGATGAGTAGCTTTGGGGACTTCAGTTTAAGAGTGTATGAAACAAAATACTAGTGCATACAAAGTTTGTGTGTAAATGATAATCCCTAGCTAGGTAAAAGTTTCAAGAATTGAGTACCGATATTGAGCTACATATTTGAAGAAGAGTTGCAGTCATAGGCTTGGCGAAATGAAAGAATAGATTATGGGCAGACTTGAATGGTGCATGTTGTGTTGGGCTTGCTACAATAACATAGATCTAGTGACAAAACATATGAATGAAGTGTTGAGAACTGTTGAAGAGCTACAGAGTTTTGTCTTAGACAAAGAGAAACATAGAACTAATGACCTTGCTTGCGTATAGGGTGGCATGGTGGTGAATGGGAGCTGAGTTGGTGCTCAAGAGGATTGGTGTTCTCATCCCAGTGATCATTTGGAGTTGGTATGCATGTTGGATCTTTCTTGTGAAGGTTGGAGCCTTCACCAAACTACTTAATTGCAGCTGGCTACTACAGGTTGAAGTCTGTTTTGAAACTTGGAGATTGCAGTGAGGGTTGAATCCTTCACCAAATCAGTGTGTAGGTGCTCACTGTAAACATGTTGAAATATGTACTTGTGTAAGTTGTAGCTTGCATCAGGGATGGGTGTCCCTCTCAGGTCGGAGCCTGAAATTGTAATGAATAGGCGATAAAGAAAATATCTTTTAAATATTGTGTACTGTGTATATTTCATGTGATAATTATTTGCAATATAGGTGTTAATATTTACATGTTGTGCTAAAGGTTAAATTGGTTAAAATTGCTCAGTATCGATTCACCCCCCCACCTCTTAGTACTGTTGAGGGTTCCCACAGGGCCTTCCTCTTCTTTATAAGAGAAGATAAGGCTAGGGTTTAGTTAGATGTAACGTCCCCATCCCTCAATCCGACTAGCAGGAGGGGACATTCACTAAATCGAGGCCTCAAATTTTTTCCCAAAAGCATAATTACAAATTCTTAATAGCTAAAATGCATGTGCAGACATAAAAATAAAACACATAGTGGAAACAACTCAATATACACACACATAACATCCAATCTACAGGAATAATTATCACATGATTACAAATAAAATCATTGCACATCAAATACATAAGATTACTTATCTTTAACCAAAGAAGATACAAGCAACTGACCGTGTAAGAGCGATTTTACACCCAACCATAGGCACTCTGTCTAGCATATACTCTTTCTATTGAGAGGCCACCCCAAAGCTGGGTTATGAGGCCACCAGGGCGAAGGAAACACCTACAGGCTTATATCTCTCAGCCCACAACTCACTCTACTCTCTATGTTTAGCCAAAATCTCTAGCTGAGCTCTACAAGGGTCTCACTAAGCCATCACAACCATGGCACTCCTTCCATCTACCCCACACAACACAAGGAAGGAATTTCCCTTCATTGATCCACAGTTCCCTCAGGAAATCCAACCCTTACAGTGATTACTAGTGTGTGCAGTAAGAGTCCAACTTGTTGTATGCTAATGGAGAACCTCTTGCAATGTTAATCCATGGCTTCTCAAGCATCCAAAAGTAGTAGAACTCAATGGGTAAAGGTTCCTAGATTTCCCAACCTCCAAGCTCAACTACAACCATCTATTTTCCTTTCCAAAAATGCAGCTCTGTCTTGAATTCGAATTTCCGGGTTAAACACAGTCTGGTAATGGTCATGAACAATAATGGAAAAACTCTACGTAGTGTAGAAAAACACACATGAGAGAGTGATCGAAAGAGTGTTGACTCTAGGGATATGAGGTAAGGGTGAAAACACAAATGACATAAATTATGACCATAGAAGAAATATGACTGATGAAAGCTGGCACAACTGTCACAACCCCCTTGCTTCAATAACTACATGGAGTGACTTTTCCCACAAACCTCACATATGCATTCAATGATTGGGTTTAATAGTCAAGTGAAGGTAATTCTCTCATTTAAGGCACATGGCATATTTTGGATGAGTTCTAAGGTTGACACATGGAAACATAGGATTTGGTTTCCCCATAGGCCCCCTTCCTCTTCCCCTCTGGTAGAATCATAGCCCTTCTAGTGCTCTTTACACAGCCATCTTGGACGATTTTATTAATTTTCAACATAATATTTACATACATTTTGAATTTGCATGATAATTCAACCATATGGTCCAAATAAAAATATATACATCATACATGCCTAGCCATTCACTAATTGGGGCTTGGCCTTGAGCTCCACACTAGGAATCCATACTAGCATATTTACATAATTTACATAATTTTGATTAAATACATTCCAAGTCAAAACTGGGGGTATTACATTAGAGAGACACTTGTCACTTTTGGAAAAATGACAAGTGGACCACCCAAAATTATTTTTGTCTTTTTATTCGAAAAGTAGAAACTTAAAAAAATGGAATTATGATATATTATTTGGCAAAAGTATTACATATCCAAGAGAAGAGTGGCTTTGAAAAAATCCATTGCAAAAAGTGTCAAAAGTGCCACATCATCAAATTAGTTACCTTGGAATTTTTTCCTCCAAGTCACATTTCTAATTTCAAGTCCTTACTGTGTTGTTGCCAACAAGGTTGAAAACTTGTGTCAAGAAGACATCCATGGCTATTTGAGTGCTTTGGAAATGATGGCATTGATTTGGGAGGAATTGGGTTTGCTTCAAAGGACAAGAAGACCATGGCATTGGTAGACAAAAAGAGGAAATGTCAATTGTTTGAACATGTTTCAAACCTGGTTTTAACCCTCCCTAACTGCCTATAATGTTTCCCCAAGATTAGGCACAATATGGCCTTGATCCGTGACTAATTTGGAACAATGAGTCATAGACCAAAAAAATTAAATGGTTGGCCCACTTGACTTAACAACCCCAAATCCGAAATTTTAGGCATCTACATAAATATGTTTTCCACTAGTTTTTGAATTCCTTTAGTTTGGCAGAAATCGAGCTCAGATTGAGCAAGATTTAGCCCCAGAAAGGCCCCTACAAGGGTTGGATTAGAGAAATGAAACATACAAAAATTAAAACCAAATCTTAAAATCTGAACCAAATTTTGAAATTGATAGGCTTCTATAGGACTTTGGGGGCTGTAAGTGAAATGGGTTTCTTTCAGAACCGAAAAATTACTCCTCAGATGCCTCCAATTAGGCCTCTTTTTGGCACTAGTCTTTTTGCAAAATGGCTTCACTATTACTTTTGGAATTTTGATTGAAAATTTGGGTTGATATTCTGAGTTTGAATGTTGTAGGTGTGTTCTAGTCTATCTCCCAGTCATTTAGGTTAATTTTGAGCAAAATTCCATCTCCGGATGAGGGGGATATGTTATTAGGTATATTTAACATCTCTAAGGGAAAAAATTTGAATCGTAATATGAAGTTTTAACACACATGCCATTTTATTTTTAAGTTTTATAAAATAATGGCATATATATAAAACCATATAATAAAATTTTAAACAAATAAACTTTATGCCATATCATATACCATATGTAATCCTAGTTTTGTTTTTCTTGATAAAAATTGATTTTTCCTTACTATAATATCACTCTCACCAAAGTGTGGATTTCCAACTAGGTTGGCTGCCATCTCATGTAAACACCAATTAACAAAGTCATAGTATGCAAGCCACACAACCAAGTGTCCATCATATAATATATTTTGATCATATTTGGTAAAAAAAAACTTAGCACCACCTCCTGCACTTCATTCAAACCATACATAAGGTAATTTTGTGAATTGAAAAAGAGGAGAGGGAAGGGAGATAAGAAGTTCAAATCCCCCCCCCTTTCAATACATATAACCCAAAACAAAGCTTCATCACCCTTTATCCCCTAAATTGTTTCCACACCAATATTAAAATTGAACTAGAACTCATGATTTTTTAAGAGGGCTAAGAGATTTTGGGCTTGCAATAGAAAAAGAGGCTACATTTGCATTTAAAGAGAGACATGCCTTGGATTTTGGATGAGATAAAGGAAGGAGGGGGCATGGGTTTAAAATCCACCCCCTCCTTGTTTCTCACAAAACTCAGAAGGATAGTAACCAACTTATAAATGGAGTAAAACTATCACACTCAGCTACACAAGCATTGAACCAACAATCAAACATGCATCGGTGATTAACCAAGCAATTTTTAACCATGAACTAGCAATTTTTGAGGATTTTTTTCCATCTCTACAATGGTACTAGCAATTCAAGAATCAAACCCAATACTTAAAAAAATAATAACTAGCACTTCAAATGCATCCCATACACAAAATATTGAACCAATGATTGATAGAAATTGGGTTACTTGGTTAAACCAACATTGCATATGATAATGGATTCGCCCTAAGACTGCTTGGTGTCATTACTCATTTTCCCAACTACTTGATGACTCCTCCATCTAGTGATGGGAAAGGAGAATGGTGGTGGAGGAAGAGGATATTACCCAAATTTAAATTGCATGCAAGAGGTTACATGGCATGGTTTGCCACTATTTATTTGTGTGCCAAAGACTTTTATCCATATTCTTTTGTACCCTTTCCAAAATTTAATCATTGAGTGGCTTGGCTAGCAAAGTGGTTTAAAGAATTTGTGGACCTTCAAATCCCTTAGCCTCTCTTTTTTCCAAAATTTTTAACACGATTTTTATTTCTCTAATTGTATGCCCAAGTTTGCCTTTTCTTAGACTTTTTTTACCAAAGAGTTTTGAGAAGAGGGTTAGATCAGACATAGATGGAATGAGGTGCAGGGCACATTGTTGGAAAGGTCTCAATGAACCCATCATGTCTATTGCATTGGTGAACTAAGCATGTGCCATCTATGTCCTTAATATTTCCAAGGAAGATCTGTCCCTAACACTGATTGGTTATTGGGGCCCTTAAATTATTCAAACTTGTGAAGGTTTCGACATCATCATATGGAATTTATTCAAGGAAAGTAAGGAACCATTAGAAAGGTATCAGTGAGTACTTTAATTATGTGCAATTTCCAACTGAGGCTTCCATGTGTCACTCTGACTAACCTGAATCTTTGTTATGCACACTGGCTATATCATTTCCCTATAACCCATATAGAACTTTCCGATAGTTATAAATGGGCCATACTATGTTGAAATGGGGAACATGAGATATAGTTGGAAACATCTTGATGTGAGCTACAACTTGGAAACTTTTATTTTATGATTTAGTTCCTTTTGTCATATATTTTTTAACCCTAAAATTATGAGACCAAAACATTGCCTGAAAGTAGTCCTAAACTTGTGAAGGCTCATTATCAACAACCAAGGGTCAAAAATAGGCATATGATATACTGTTGGAAAGGCATCAGACGTCCCTACATTGCTTCTAGACTTTATTTTTGGGTTGGACTATAATCAAGACAAAATGTGATCAAGAAGTGGCAACTATTTATTTTGGTCCTCTGGTAAATGCGCAACTAGTGACCTTTGTTGACTGAGCATACGGAGTCACAACTGAGCATGTGAGGGATCATTGGAAATATTGTACTAAGAACTATAAGGTACAACCATAATTTTTTTATGAAAAGTGAATAGAATGGATTTTATTACCTATGCAATACCTAACACACATGGACCTCGCCTAATGACCAGTTAAAGGGGTCACCGTTGAATTTTTTGCAAAAATTATGTGTTTGTCATGAAATATGACCTGATCATCCTTTATATAGGAAACACTTATATGGGAGGATTTAGGGACTTTGAAATAATCCTCATATGACCTCCCTAAAGTCCAAAACATTATGCTCCTAAAATGATCCAAACAAGGTCAGATTGATCTTGATTATGTGCCAACAAGATCCTGTTGGGCGTTGTGGCCTTAATCGATTTCATAAACATGACTCAAGTGTTTTAATAGGTTAGGGTATACAAAAATTTTGGAGTTCAATTATCCCTAATAGCCCAAACCAAGAGCAGGAGGCATGACCAACCTAGTAACCCAACCAGTGAAATTGTCTTTTACTGAATCAAGGTGGGTTAATAATGACCATTGATACTTTTTATGTGCCAGATAGTCATTAATTGTTTAAAATAACCACAGAAATTAACCAACTTATACTCTTTAATTGGGAAAAGTCATAATGAAGATGAATCCTACCACTTTCTTTAACTAGAATTAGAGTTTAGAAAGCTGCTCATAAGAGATAAGCATTAAAAAACAATCATGTTGAACTCAAACAAATTTTTGGGTCAACATTAACACCTCACCCCTTTACACCGAATATTATATGACTTAAAATATGGATGAGGTGGCACTATGATTATTTTCCAATCAACATGACCATATAACCCCAAACCCTATTACATCAAACATTATAATCACATACTTTGTACCCCTTAACCAATGATTATAAGTGTAAGACATTAGAGTGTGTAGGGACTATGTGGATTAAGGTTAGAGATGATAAGTATGAGCAATGATAACTTTTGGAAGATAAAGGCATTTTGCAACTTATATGGGTTAGGAATGACCGTGTTGGGATTAGGGGTTATATTAGTTAATAGTTATATGAGTTAGGGATAATATAGGTTAATCATTATATGCATTAAATATAAGAGTTTAGAAGATTTTAAGGTTTATAGGTCTATGGGTTATTGTGGTTACTAGTTAGGGATTACAAGTTTTAGTGAGTAGAGTTAATATGATTTAGGGGTTATATGAATTAGAGGTTAGAGGTGATAGGGGTTAGGAGTTATATGTATTTTGAGGCCATTTAAAGGTTATGAAGTTATATATGTTAGGACACAAGGGATAGTCCTTTGGTGTTAGGGGTTAGGAGTTATATGTATTAGAGTTTATAAGGGTTAAGGGTTAGGGTTATCACAGGATTACAAGTTATAATGGTCATTGATTATAGGATTTAGGGGTGATATGGGGTAGGGGTTATAATGGTTAAGGGTTATAGGGGTTAGTGTCAGGAGGTGAATTGAATATACATGATATCAAATGGTGCAACCCCTAAGGAAAAAATATTTGTATCACGGTTCTCTGGAAACATTTTAAGGTTGTTAGGATTATACATTAAATAGTTTACTAGTTAGGGGTTGTAATGGTTATTGCTTAGAGGTCATTGTGACCAAGGTTTATATATTAGTGAAGGCTATATATATATATATATATCATTGGGTTATTGGTGATAGTGGCTAGGATTTATATGGGTCATGAGTCCAATTAAATAATATAGGGATTAAGGTTTACCAGTTAGGGGTTAATAGTGGTTAGAGTTAAGGACTATAGGAGTCCATGGTTAGCAATTGTGAGATTATGACTTACAAGTTGGGTGTCATAAGGGTAATGGTTAAGTATGTTATGTTTGGGATTTACTAGTTATGAGTTATAAGGATTATGTGTTATAGGGGTTATAATGGTTAGATTTTGGAGGGTTATAGTTATAGATGTTAGGGATTAGGGACGCACAATAAAGTGTAATGTTAAAAGGGGTTAGTTATTGTAAGGGTTAATCTCCTTATTACTATTCTACATCCCCTAACCCCTAATCCATTAACCCCCTAATTCCTATCCCCTAAATCCCTAAATCCCCTATCTTACCCCTAAATCCCTTAATCCTAACCCCTGAGCCCTTAAATTGTAATGTCCCTTCATAATATTTTTCCCAATGTGCTCAAATTCACCAAATTTCAACTCTAGGTATATGGATACAACTGATTCCAAACTCTTCCAATTAGCTTCAAATTTGGTGAGGAAGGTCATGAGGGGTGATGGGACACATTAAAACATCTATCAGACATATAATCAACTGATATACCCAACCATGGTCTACAATTTGCAAGGGAAGAAGTTTCGAGAAAAGACTAGTCAATTTGGGAAGTGGAAATTCCCCCTGGGTCTTGGAACAAATCTCTTCCAAACACTGTACAACCTCCACTAATGGTTGGTATAATACTTGGTTCTGTTATAAGACATTAAGTAAAGTATATTTGCAGCATTATATGTGGTTTTGGGTTCGAATAGGTATCCAAGAGAACTCAAGGAATTTATTAGTGATTTTGAGGCTCAAACCCCCAATGGTAGATGGCTCCAAATAGCTCCAAATGCTATCAAATTTTACCAGAAGGTGTATGAATGATGTTAATACATAAAAATGGTGTTTATAGGTGTCTTTTAACCATCAAATGACTTATGTAACTCACTTTGGAAATCTGGTCAATGTATGGAGTTTTACTAGTAAATTGTGGTTCAAATCCCCTAGGGGTAGAAGATGAAAATGAATTTCCAAATGCACTCAATCCAACTCAAAATTCTGAATGGAATCAGGAGACATATAAATTACATCAACATGAACTCATATGAATCACCACTCAACTTTTAATTTCTGCTATAACTCCCTTAAATTAGATGCAAAAAGATTAGTTTCAACCTTGGGGGAAATGATAGGCAATCTTCTCCAAATGCTATGAAACTAAACAAAATGACTCCCAATACTTATGTATTGAATGTTAGACTAGTATAATACATCGATAACAGTCCATTCATCAATAAACCATCAGTATTTTACTTTTACATTCGAATCCATCAACATTACATTGGTTCACAACAAGGTAATGGGGAAATGGCACTGTTTCTTCATTGCTTAACATTTTTACATGAAATATTTTGGTATTTTGACCCGAGAGTCTTCTGAACTTGAAATACAGAGAATTTACATCAGAAAATAAAATAATGGGGCATTAGAAGCTCCCCCAAAGAGAACAACATCTCACCAAAAGCGCAATCCCTCATGGATCAAGAATATAACATGAAACTTGAAATGGTTGAAGAAGCAAGCTGAACTATAAGTGACCATGATATGCCATGTAGCTTACACCTACAAAAAATGAAGCCATTAGAGCTTCAAATGAAAGTTCTGAATGTCCTTTCCAATTACCAACTTGGATGGGAATCTTTCACCCTCGAAATTGGTGCTAAGGCAAGTAGAGTAGCACTCCACTAGCTCTTCTCTCCAAATGCAATTGCAAATTCTAAAAATGATGAAAAGATGTTATTCTTCTTTATTCATGAATTTTATAAACTTATAAGGTCCTCCATGGGTCGAATTCATTCCAAGAGCTTCATGCCAACTCAAGTTGGGAAGAGATTCCCAATTATGCCACTTGTCCTTCCAATTCTAGCCCTCTCCTTCTCCAAATTCGAATTGATGTCTCTTTGGCTGACCTAACTCACTTGAGAGCCCTATTGGAGGCTATTTTTATCCCTGACATGTCATATATGTCATATGTCATCCTTCAGGTCTGATTTGTGTCATAGGTGTCATAGCATCTTCATCATTGTTGTCATACAGCTAGGGAATCTAGCCCAAGTGTCCCACTAGCTCCAAATTGCCTCTTCCTCTTCCATGGGAGTTACTCTTCCTCTACATTTCGACCTCATTGACTCATGCCAAGTATTATTCCCTTCCAACTCATACCAATAACATTGGACTTCTCATGGATCCGAATTGACAAGAGGAGGCTACCATGTGGCATAGAAAATCTAGATTGTGTGGGTCCCACTTCCTCCATGTGTCTTCATGATCAAATGCCACTTTGATTTTCCCTTGTATATATTTATTTAGCTCCTTTATTAAATATTTATGCTATTATAATGTCCACACATCATTTATTATCCTTCTTATTTCAAATCCCAATGCTTCCACCCACAACCTAGGAAACTAGTAATTTTCCTCCATGGCAATTATTTGACCCTTAACATCAATTTGACAAACTCTCATGAATATGGCCAATGGGCCTAGGCCATTATGACCCAATGCCAAATTTGGGACATGAAATAAATCCTATCCCCTTAATATGTAACCCATTAATACCTAACCCCATATCATGCAATCCATTAACCCCTAGCCCCTTAATCCATTAATGCCTAATCCCTTAACCCCCTAACCCATAAACCCCTAAGTCGTTAACCCCTTAACCGCTTTACCCCTTAACCCCCTAAGACTTAAAATCCACCTATTAATCCCTTAACCCCTAATCAATTAAACCCGTAACCCATAAACCCCTTAACCCCTAAGTTGTTAACCCATTAAACCCCAAGTCATTAACCCCTAACCCTTAAATCCCTTAACCCATAAACCCCTTAACCCCTTTGTTCATGAGCACTTAACCTCATGATCCCTTAACCCCTAACCCCTTAACCCCCCTGAGCTCTTAACCCCATAAATCCTAAGTGTTTAACCCCCTCAACCCTAAACTACCTAACCCCTAATCCCTTAATCACTAAGCCTTAACCCCTAACCCCTTTACATCAAATATGATATGATTTAAAATATGGATGAGGTGGCCCTATGATTATTTTTCCAATCAACATGCCCCCTAACTTAAATCCTATTACATCAAACATTATAAACCTATACTTCATACCTCCTAACCAATGATTATAAGTGGATGCCATTAGAATGTGTAGGGATTATGTGGATGAAGGGTTAGAGATGATAAGTACAAGGGTGATAAATTTTACAAGCTAAAGATATTTTACAACTTATATGGGTTAGGGATGAGTGTGTCAAGGTTAGGGGTTATATTGGTTAAGAGTTACATGGGTTAGAAATAATATAGGTGAATCATTTTAGGCATTAAATATAAGAGTTTCTAAGATTTTAAGGTTTATATCATTATGGGTTATAGTAATTACTAGTTAGGGATTACAAGTTAGAGTAAGTAGGTTTAATATGATTTAGGGTTATATGAATTAGAGGTTAGAGATAATAGGGGTTAGGGTTATATGGATTTTGATTCCATTTAAAGGTTATGGGGTTATATATGTTAGAACATAATGGATAGTCCTTAGGTATATGTGGTTAGGATTTATAAGTATTAGAGTTTATAAGGGTTAAGGGTTATGGTTGTCATGGATTTACAAGTTATAATGGTTAGTGTTTATAGGATTTATGGGTGATATGGTTTAGGAGTTATAATGGTTAAGGCTTATAGCAGTGAGTTCTAGGAGGTGAAGTTAATGTCCATGACCTCCGATGGTAGAGCCCTTAAGGGGAAACATCTGGAACATTCTTGTATGTACCAATGTTCTCTGGAAACATTTTAAGCTTGTAAGGATTATGCGTTATATAGGTTAGTATTTAGGGGTTGTAATGGTTATTGATTATAATGATCAAGGTTTATATTAGTTAAATTTATATATTTTGGGTTAGTGATGATAGGGGCTAGGGGTTATATGGGCCAAATTCCAACTAAAGAATATATGGGTTAAGGTTTACCGCTTAGGGGTTAATAGTGGTTGGGTTTAAGGATGATAAGAGTCCAGGGTTATAAATTGTGATATTGAGCATTACAAGTTGTGTGTCATAAGGGTAATGGTTAGGTATTATATGGTTATGATTTACTAGTTATGAGTTATAAGGATTACGTGTTATAGGGGTTATAGTGGTTAGGTTTTGGAGGGTAATATTTATAATTGTTAGGGATTAGGGATTGGGGGATAGGTTTTATGGGTTAGGGGCAGTAAAGGCTCATGTCAAAAGGTGTTAGGTATTGTAAGGGTTACTCTCCTTGCTACCCTCCTAAATCCCTTAACCCCTAACCACTAAATACCCTGGCTAACCCCTAACCCTTTAATCCATACCCCATTAAGCCCTTACCCCCTATCCCCTAATACATTAACCCATAACCCCTTAATTCCTTAACCCCTAATCCTATAAACCCCTAACCCCTAACTCGTCAACCCCTAAACCCTAATCCCCTTAACCGCTGATCCCTTAATCCCCTAACCCCTAAACCCCATAATCCTTAAGACCCTAACCCCTAACAATGTAACACCTAATCCCTTAACCCTCTAACCCCTTAATTGTTAGGATATATAGACACTTAAGAGTCACATAAGATCAACTTGGAAAAGTGTGTTTCCCTATTATGCATTTGTACTTATGTAATCTAATGATCACGATATGTTCTAGATATAGAGTGATCCATTAGTTCATATTAACGATTATTAATTTGTGTCTTAACACCCAATTTGTCCACTATCTCTATTTAAAAATCATGGAGGGTCATTTGCTTGTTGATCAATTGTGAGAAACTCATATGTAAATACTTTTTCCTTTTGCATTTATTTATTGCCTCAAGTAGTTATTTGGATAGGGTTTGTTGGATAGATCAGTTGTCATTGATGTCAATAGATAAAGAATGTTGATCAATCAATGAAATGAGATATTGAATACAGTTGTATTATCACTCTAGGAAGCTCTCCTAGGTTGTTTTTCAGAGATGCCTAGTAACTTAAACTTGTCTTGAGAGAAGGGGTTTATTTTGGATCAAGTTGGATGATAAGAATCAAATTTTCCACTCTCACAACATGCATGAGGACGCTCAAACAAACAAGGCTTTGACTACGGCTGTTCAGAGGTTGGATTTAAAATGAGAGGTGTGAATCCTGGTTGCTTTTAGCAGACTCATACATAGCAGAACGTGTATAAATGGCTAAGCACAACAAAATTACAGCATATATGTTCAAACCTTTAATACCATGACAGGATGACAACTATCTAGCAATTAAAGTGAACATATAGGAAATAAATCATTCACAACAAGTACAAAAACACGAGAAGAAGAATTTGACAGCCAATAATAAAAGAAGCTTGTATTATCTAGAAAGTCACAGGAGTCTGAGAATACAAAAGTTGATTTAGTCTCTCCAAAGTCGAACCTCTATCCTACTTCAGTCCTTGGCTTTATAGCCATTACAAAGTTTTCAGATCCCAAAAAGATGGATCGAATATACTAAAAATAACAACTGAGAATAGCTAATGAAAGATGTAACAGTGTCATAATCAAAGTAACTGCTCTTCGCTGGTGAACCTACGCTTGACAACTGAGACAAGCATCGTGGAGTTGGGGGCGGGTGTGAAACTGTTACTCTGAAAAAACCTGTAGAAGTGCTTTCCAAAAATAGGCAGGAATATTTTTCTGTCAAATCTGCCAGCGCTCTCAGTATGCGACCAGAGGCGATCGTGGTGTACTTGAACGCTTGTCAATCCCCTGGAAAACGCCTTCAAGATGCTAGGAACGACACAAACCTGTGCGTTTATTTTAGTTTTCGGTAGCTAACAAAACTGGGGCTTGAAGGCGATAAGCAACCAAAATCCTAGCGTTCGGTGATTAATGAATCAGAGTAACGCTTCGCCTAAACCACCGAAACGCTTAAGGGTGTTGGAAAACATTATTTCTTTTTGGTATCTGGGAGGGAATCGCCCACGCGTAATAAACTGCCAGAACAGGATTCGATAGCTAATGAACAGTTCCGGTGTTCGCCCAAGCTGTCGAAAACCATGCATGATCCATCCTGCAAAAATAGAAAAACTGTGTTCCTATCCTCTTGTTACCTGGATTTTTCTTCCTCCTGGGCCGAGGTCGGAGGATTGGCAAAGTCGATCGCAGCTGCAGCCAAGGTCTCCAGGTTCGAATGTACCATGGGCTGGGGACTCTAAGTTTCTCCCTTACTTTCCAAAACTTTGACCTTCCTCCTTAATCTGATGTTTTCCCTGATAAGCCTAATGTTTTTGCCCCTCATTTTGCCATGTTTCTTGGTCAATCCATGAAAAGATAAGTAAAGATCGTTATACCTCTCTGTCACCCTTTCATTCTTCTCTTTAATGACCCTCTGGAGTAACTCGCGTTCATAAGCCTGCTGGAGGAGCCGGTTGATTTTCTGTGAAGCTGAAATCTTTGCATTTTGGATTGGTCCGTTGGCCACCTGCTGACTTTGTTCCTCCAAGGGTGTAGGGGAGGATAAATTCACACAGCCAAAACCTTGCTCTTCCATAGAGGTAAATGGAGGAAACTCTACATAATCATTCTCCTGCTCCATCAGGGCTGGGCCTGCTTCCTGGGGTCCCTGTTCTGTTTTCACCTCATCAAATTCTGTTCCAGCTCCCTGCAACTCCTCCTCCTCTTCAAAATCAGTGTATGGGAGGTTTAAAAGATTTGTACTTCTCGAGGGAGTCTTCTCTGAAACCACCTCCTCATACTCAGCCTTGTCGTCAAATGCCAGCTTCCTTTCAGTTTTCTTCGCTGGTGGAGCTGAGGAAAGGAGTTTGACTAAATTTGGGGGAAGAGCCCTCCTTCTTCGTTTTCCACTTTTGGGGTTTGAGGATTTCTTTCCATTTTCTGGCGGTAATTCTGTTTCGAGCCCACTCCAGAAGAGAAAGAAGGTCCATTTCATGCCTTTCCTCTACAATAACTCAGAGACTAAGAGTTTAATTAGACCATGGTGGAACAACCTCCCTACAATTTTGGAGGGCTGAGCCTTCACTTGATGCGCCATTTTGGTGAGGCTCTTGTGGAGGTAGAAAGGGAGGTTTAAAGGGCTCTTGCCCGTGAAATGGTCCAGTAGTCTAAAATGATAAATGAGCACCCTGTTATACCTGCCCTCACAGGTTATATAGACCAGGATAGACTTCAATAAAAGTTGCCAGTTATCCTCCAGGTATGCCATAGGGATGTCCTTCTTCCAAACCAGGTTCCTGTGCTCCATTTTCAGGTATGATCGAAACTCGAAATCCTTCTTGGCAGTGGTCTTGAACCAGCTCTCCCCGGTCATTGGGCATTCTGTCACCTGGGCTATGAGGGCCTCGTTCACCCTGAACTCCTCCTTGCCTATCACTGCCTTTTCTCTGTCATGTGTGAGTGCAAAAGCTTTGGCCACCTGTTGATGAGAGCCCTAAAGCTTTTTGCAGAAACTATAGCATCCGACGTTCTTGAAAAACTAACATACCTTGGGGTGTGCCTCTAGGTAACAGATGTCGCTCAATTCTTTTCTCAGGACCGCTCCACCTCCTTTCTGCATCAGTAACCTGCTTGCTAGTGCTGTTGTTCAAACCCGGACTGAGGGAGCGACGGGAAACAAGAGGAAAATGGGCTCAATTGACACGGTGAGGGCGAAAATAGGACGGTGGTGTGGCCTTTCGGGAATTGACTCCGAGGGTATGAAAAGGTGGGCAATCATTAGGGTGAAAAGATGATTACAGAGACACGATTGCACCAGTGGAACAAAATTTGAGAAATGTTGTTATGTGGATGGGAAATGAAATCCAACTGGTCAGAGTTAAGGTTGTGGCGTCCGGCCTTCCCTCGGGGTAAACCAGACTTTCGCTGAGATGACCCTTTCGGTGGATAAACCATGATGAGTTCCCTGAATCATGACCCTGAACCCCTGATTTGACGTGTCCATCGATTGACGTAACTCCCCTTTCGACAGCCGATAACCCACCTTCAAAACTGTTGTGCCACTGGAAAACGATTTTCGCCACTGCCTTTTTGCTTTCGGTGGCTGAAGCTAATCCATCCCACTTGATGGCAAGCTATGGAAAGTATGCCTGGTTTCAGTGGCTAATGAACACCATTGTGTTCTCCCAAACCCCCGAAATGGCTTCATGAATTGCGGGCATAACCTTGCCTTTCGGCGGCTATGGAAGATTTCGGACCTGCCCCTCGAGCTGCGGAAAGCGCCTAATCTCTCGATGGATAATGAACACCGTCATGTTCTCACAAGCCACCGAAAACTGCCCCTCCGCTTTATGCTGTAAATTTTCCCTTTCGGTGGTTGGGACGTTCTGTTTCTCACATCATAAACTGCCGAAAACCGGGCTTTCGGTAGCTAATGAGCCAATACCAGGCCCGCCTAAGCCACCGAAACCTGAAACTTAGCCTTCGGAAGGAGAGCCGGTGTAAAAGTATCAATTCAGACTCCGTTATCTTCTTAGATCTAACGGACTAGAACTCAGACACGTACAGACAAGACTCAAAACTAAAAGACTTCCTATCTTCTAGATGACATGACTAGTCTACATTTATTTAGGAGATAACAAGTTGCAACCACATATTCTTGTAATAAGCAACTATTATGCGCCATTTATTGAATCCTCTACGTGACATTATTCTATGCCATCCATTGAACCCTCTGTGTGACACTCACTATTCTGCATCATTCATTGAAGCTTCTGTGTGACTCTCCCCATGGTCAACTTTAAAGCAAAAAACTGCACGCACTAGAATTCTCCTTTGCACAAAAATCAATACGCACTAGACAACATTGAATGAAACAACTAAAAACACAACACATATCACTGTGCAAGTTCCTACTTGTCTGAATCCTCTCAGAACTCCTCAGTGATGAATAGGTGTACAAACAAAACACATCATATCCATTTTTGGTTGTACATTATTAATGAAAAAGTCATCTCAGCCAATCCAAAATCCCCATGCTAAAACATGAAAAAGTCTACCCAACCAATCCAAAAGTCCCATGCCAAACATGTAAAATCTGGACCCAAAATGTAAAGATGAATCATATAAATATAATTTAGTTCAATGCATTTGAATGGGAGAAAGTAGAGAGTTGAGTTCTGAGGCACAAGGAAGATTATATTTTTCAATAATCAGGGGATGAAGAATAAGGTCTAATGAAGATAGATACATGAATCAAGTTTGGTTCCTTGGGTATATAAGTTTGGTGCATGAAGATATAATACCGCACTAGACTGAACTCTTGAGAGATTGGTGCACTAGATATAGAAGTTTGGTACACAAAAATATAGTGCGCTGGACTGAACTCTTGAAATATTGGTGCGCTGGATATATAAGTTTGGTGCGCGAAGATATAGTGCGCTGGATTGAATCCTTGAAGGATTGGCATGCTGGGTATAGAAGTTTGGTGCATGAAATATAGTACGCTAGACTGAACCTCAACAAATTTGATGTGTTGAACTGAGTCTTATAGAAGTTTTGATGCACTAGATACAGAATTTGGATGTGCTAAACTGAGTCTTGTATACATTTGGTGCATTGAATACATAATTTGGATGCATTGAACTGAGTCTTGTAGAAGCTGGATGCACTAGATACATAAGTTGGATGCGTTGAATTGAGTCTTGTAGAAGTTTGATTCATTGGATACAAAAGTTGGATGCGCTAAATTGAGTCTTGTAAAATTTTGGTGCACTAGATACATAAATTGGATGTGTTAAATGAAGTCTTTTAAAAGTTTGGTGTGCATGATAAAGAAGTTGGATACACTGAAGGTATGCATTGAACGGAGTCTTGTAAAATTTTGATGCACTGGATACAGAAGTTGGATGCGCTAAATTTAATGCGTTGAATTGAGTTTGTGGAAGAAGTTTGGTATGATGCGCTGGAATGAATAAGAATAGAATAAACATAAGCATCATTGGGAAGTTAGCAGACATAGAAGTAATACAAAAACTCTTGAGTCTATAAATTATAGGGGATTGGTGTCTCCTACAAATTGGTGTCTGTAAATTACTAGAGATTGGTGCCTCCTACATATTGGTGTCTGTAAATTACTGGGGATTGGTGTCTCGTACATATTGGTATCTGTAAATTACTGGGGATTGGTGTCTTATGCAAGTTGAAGCTTGCAAACCTTTGTAAAATGTATTTTGATGATTAACAAAAAACAAATATTTTTGTGTTATATACTTTGTGGTTGATTACACAATGTGATAAATTAAGAAGAAAAGATAAAATATGTGTAATATTGATTCACCCCCCTCTTTGTATTATTGTGTATTCCAACAATTATTACCAGAGAAGGTTCCCTCTAATATAGTTTAACCACTGGAGGGAAAATCTTTTAAAGAACACATGGATCGACAAGAACGGTTCTCTACAAATAGAGTTCCATTATTTGATGGGTCAAAAAATCCCTTTTGGAGCATAAGAATGAGAACTTACTTGATGGATCTTGGATTCGACATTTGGGGTCTAGTTAAGAATGGTTACACAACTCCAAAAAATCCACCTATAGATACAACTGGAAAGAATCTCAATGAGAATAATGCTAAAGGCATGAATGTAATTATGAATGGTTTAGCATAATCAGAGTTTGTGAAAGTCATGCACTGTGACTCAACAAAAGAAATGTGGGACAAATTATAGAAAATATATGAATGGGGTGACAAGGTCAAGAAGGAAAAATTACAAACCCATAGAGGACAATTGAGAGCCTTAATATGAAAGAAGAAGACAATATTGTAGCCTATTTTCTTCATGTGGATGAGATGGTCAACACCATCAGAGGATTGGGTGAAAAGATAGATGAAAAATTCATTGTGCAAAAAGTACTTAGGTCGCTTCCCTTAATATTTGATCCCAATATATCTACTATTGAAGAAATAAAGAACCTAGACGATCTGAAAATGGATGAGTTACATAGAATCCTCATGACATATGAAATGCGAATAGGAAAAGGGAAACCATCAGGTAGGGAAGCAACCTTCAAATTTTCAAGGAAGACAATCAAAAGGGAGGACAAAATAGGTGACATCCCAAATGATGACTCTGATGCAGAGGAATTCAACTTCGTAAGAAGATGCAAGAAAGGAATTGGAAAATACAAAGGTAAGCTTCCTTTTAAATGTTTTAATTGTGGTGAAGTAGAGCACTTTGCAGCTAAATGTTCCTATAAAATTTTAGACATTAGTGATGAAGAAGACTATAGCTTCAAAGAAAGAAAAAGAGGCAAACCTCAAAGGAATAAATATTTTCAGAAGCAAAATACAAATCTCTACTCCAAGGAGGATAACAAATTATCTGATGAGAGTGATACCGATGAAATGGAAGTTCTCTTTATGGGATTAGAGACACATAATGAAGTCATTGAAAATGAAAATGAAAAAATTGAAAATGAAGAAAATTCAGAAACTGGCGGGGAAGTAGACCTTGAAGGAGAGCTCATTTGTGCATTGAATGAAATAGAGAATCTTAGAAAGAATAACTTTTTATTGAAATAAAATTTGCAATAATATAAAAGGGGAGATCAACACTCAAAAGAAAATACACCTTTCAACATTGAAGAATCAGAAAAGACTATCATCAATCAGAAAATTCAGCTAGAAGTCAACTTAATGAAAAGGAAGAAATTTGTGAAAAGCTTGAAGCAGAATTTGTATTCTTGAGGAAGGAACTGGAGAAAACCATTCATCAGTTAAAGTTTGGAAAGAGTACCGAAATTCTAGAAGACATTCTCAACTGCCGAAGATTTCCTAGCAATAAGACTTGACTTTGCTACAATCAAAATCAAAATACCTATAAGGAATACTCAAGCTCCACGTTGCAGAAAAGTGAAGAAGATCCAAAAGGATATGTAGTTGTTCTTAAAAAATCCATCAAGAGTGAAGAACGAAACATGAAAATAAATAATGATCAGTAGAATCATGTCTCTTCCCACAAAAGGGATGAGTTCAGAAATTTCAAGACATCAAGAACATTTCCAATCATGTATCAACATCTCTTTCTTGGCTACTATTTTGGTCGTAAAGCAATGGATTGTAGAGATTATATAAGAAATGATCATGTGAGAAATGGAGAGGTCTACGATATCGCAAAGGAAAATTATGTAAACGACAAAAATAGAAATTCGTAAGGGGATAGAAACTACAATTCATTTGCTACTGCTTGATTACAACATTGAATGTTACAAATGCAAAAAATTTGGTCACAAAGCACGTAACTGTAGAAGCTTGATAAAGTATCCTATAGAAGAAGATGTTCTTATTAGATATAAAGAACTTAATAAGGTACAGAAGAGAAAACAAGAAGAGCAATATACAAAAGAATGTGTATTATCCCTGTATGCTAAAAAAAAAAGCCAATGGTACATTGATAGTGGATGTTCAAAGCATATGAGTGGAGATCAAAACAAATTTCTTTGTTTAAAGAAAGAAAAGGGAGGCAATGTTGCTTTTGGAGATAATGCCTCTTCCAAGATAGTTGGAAAAGGTACAGTTAGCCTTGGAAATGAATGAACTAAAGCAAAAAATCTCCTCCTTGTTGAGGACTTGAAGCATAATCTTCTTAGTGTCAGTCAAATGTGTGATCAAGGACACACTCTCACTTTCAACTCCCAAAAGTGTGAGATAAGAAAAGAAATCACACATAGATTGGTGGAAATAGAAAAAAGAGCTCCAAACAATTTGTATATCCTAAATGGATCAACATATGAAAAATGTTGTATGGGACAAACATATGAAAGCTAGTTGTGGCACAAAAGAATGGGACATATGATATTTTACAACCTGGTGAAAGTTAGTAGAAAGAAAGCAATGAAAGACATGCCAAAGATCATAAAACCTTTAGATTTCGTTTGTAAGCAATTCCTACATGGAAAGCAAACAAAGGTAAGTTTCACAACGAAGGATTATTCAACCTCAAAACCATTGGAACTTGTTCATACTAATCTCTATGGACCAACAAGATCAAAAAGTCTGCAAGGTGATTATTATTTTATGTTGCTCATTGATGATTATACAAGAATGACTTGGGTTGCTTTTCTTAAACACAAATCAGAATCATTTGACAAGTTTAAAGTATTCAAAGCATTGGTTGAAAATGAGACTGATTTGAAGATCAAATGTCTAAGATCTAAAAATGGAGGAGAATTTACATCAAAAGAATTCGATGAATTTTGTGAGAATCATGGAATAAGAAGACACTTTTCGGTTGCAATAACTCCTCAAAAAAACATAGTGGCGGAAAGGAAGAATAGATCAGTACAAGAAACTGCTAGGACAATGTTGAATGAATCCAAGCTCTCAGACATATTGTAGAGAGAATCAATTTTTTCAGTTGTTTACATTCTAAACCAAGGATAGCTGGGACTCAACGGTGATAAAACACCCTATGAGTTTTGGAAAGGAAAACCAACAACATTCAAATATTTCAAAGTATTTGGGATTAAATGTTACATAAAAAGAGATAATGACGACTTGGGAAAATTTGACTTTAGAACTGATGAAGGCATCTTCCTTGGTTACTCATCTACAAAGAAAGCCCATAGATGCTATAATTTGAGATTAAGCAAAATTGTTAAAAGTGTTGATGTAAAAGTAGAACATATCACATTATAAACAAATGAACAATTAGAAGAATGAGTTTCATAGAAGAGGAAAAAGAGAATGAAATAGAATAAAATGAAGAAGGAGAAAGAATTTGCATCAATATGTCACGTACCCACCTATCCATCCAAGGCAAGGGAGGGAACATGATGCCAATCTATGGGGCTTTTCAAAAGCTCTGCCAAGTCATTAGATTCACAGCCATAAAATTAAGAGTGTGCAGATGCCATTTAAACAACTAAGCACAGTAGAATTAAAAACTCATCCACACACATTATTTTATATGCATACAGCATATAAAAAAAAATCATCAATCTAAACATTGCAGAAGTAAATGCATAGACATCAAGACACTTATCTTTATTGTGAAATGGCCCCAAACAACTAGCTATGTTGCTGCAACGTTCCTCCCAACCGTAGGTCTCTTCCCAACCTGTATTATTTCAGCACTCAGAGACCACCCCCGAGCTGGGCATGATATCTACAAGGAAAAGGGGACTCTCAAGCTCATTCACAGCCGAATAATCATTTGCATTTAAGCCAATCCAGTCCACAGCTGGGTTTATTAGGCTAAATCTAAACCCTCTTCATTTGTGGATGCTTCCACTCAAGCACAAGCCAAAACAATGGAAACCCATTTCAACCCCAACAATCTTTTACATACAACAACTCAAACTGGGCATGGATGCCCATTCTTAGCAATGGGATTTACAAATAAGATGGCCATGGACTTTCCCAAATCATGGGCACACCAAAAACGAGATGTGAAAAGGAAAATCGTCCATAGGGGACCAATCCGATTTTCCATGGGTATCTTGGGAATCTAAATGGCCAAAACGGCCCCATTGAAACCCCAATTCAAGCTCCCATACTCCCAGCCACTTTGCAACACAAAAATGCCATGTTTCCTAGCTAGAAAAATCAGGAAAAACCACAAAAACGTGGAGAGAAAACACCCAGGCATCCCAAAAACGTGAGAGAGGCAAAACCCCCCCATGGGTAATGGCTTAGGGAGCAAATCATGGTTGTTTTCTTGCCCAAGAAGCAAAAACATGATTTTCCATGAGGGTGGCTTGTCCATACTCGAATTTTGGACAGCCATACCTCCCCAATCCCCAAGGCATTAACTACTTCACCCAAATCTTGGGAGAAATGAATGATTGGGCATCAAAGTCAACATGCGTAGTTGATGGTTGATGGGTTCTCTCATTGACACTTGGCTTGACTTCATTAGCTCAAGGGTTTGAATATTTCCCTCCCAATTCCTTATAATAGCATGCCCCCATCTCTTGTTGCATTGCATAACTAGTTGTGGGTATTTATATTAAAATGCATATTTCCAATTCCAATGTGTTTGGATAGCACGTAAACCATATGCATCAATAAATCGGTGGCAGGGCCTTGGCCTTGAGCTCCTCACCACGATTTTATAACAATTTTACATCATTTACATTTTAATGCAATGGGGTCGAACTGGGGACATTACATTCCCCTCCCCTTGGAATAACACCTTCCTCGGTGTTCCAACACCTAGGAATAAATACCCATTTTACTCATGCCTCAAAATTCACAAAAGGCGGTAGGTCTGTCCTGTGTTTCATCTCTGTACGTTGAACCTTCAGGATCAAGTCCTTTGGCTTCCACAATAGCTCCTGTTGGCTTTGACCTTCCATCTCTGTAGGTGGGCATTGCTCCACAACAATCCCTTCCTTTTATTCACCCTCCAGCTACTCTGCAAGTTTGGAATTTCATGGATGTCATCTTTCTTGCTGTCCTGACAACTATTTGAGGAATGTTTTCAGCCAAATCAAATAGCTTTTGGTCTCCTGCCATGATCACGGTGCACAACTGGCCCACATTTTGCTCACTAGCAACACTTGGCTAGTAACAGCTACAACCAGATGGCTTTCAATGTCTCACCTGTGAGACTCATCATGGCAATTCCTGTTAGGGCAAGCATAGCAAAATATTAAAATTAGTCAATTGTTTTCCCAATTGACATGGAACGTCCATGCTTTACTCATGCGACTTCCACACATTTCATGCTTTCCCAACATACACATGAACTCATTCATGTTCATCCTTTCATAGGAAAATAACTATTTCAGCATTCACAATTCATTTCAAGCAATAAACACAATCAACTTCCAGTCACAACATGCATTCAACAATCCTTTGTTTCTGAAATGCATCAATCAAAATTGAAAGAGAAGAGTAAGAGTTTCCCCCTCTTAGTCTTGTTCCAATCTGGAGTCACACCATCACTGTGGTTTCATGCTCCTTAGCCTCTTTCACTTCAATGTGAATGCTTGACTTTCCCGTTCTTGGCTATGACACTTAGTGTCTAAGGTCTGTTTAAGGATTTTCAACGTGGGAGTCCTTCCCTTTGTTGCCTACAGGACCTTTGGCTGCTAGGACCCACACATGTCCACTAGCACCATCTTTCATTACTACTCATACTGAGCTCTTTAGGACAGTCACATGTCCACATGCATCCTCCAGATGCTTTCATAGTCCTTGCTTCCAGCAATACCTACACTCAAACATTGAGTCAATTCATATGTTTAGTTTATTTCCATAGGGTTTGTCTCCAAACAAGAGTTTAAGAAATCATAAACAAATCATATATACACGTATTTCATAAGCAAGAAGTTGCAATGTAACCAAATACTTATATGCATTGGATGTCTTCACTTTATTCCACAGGCTCCTTCTTCGCTTTATAAGCCTTGGATTGCCCGTGGATGCAATAATGAATGTTTGGCCAGCATGCAGGCTACTCCACAACCATTCGAATAGGAAATGCCCAGCCAGTACACCGACTGGGTTTCATCAATCATCTCATTTAGCAATATGCTAGGCCAATGCTCCGACTGGTTTTATTAATTGATTAAAGAATGTTTGGCCAGCACGCCGGCTGTTCCACAACATCAAGTGGTTAATTCCCCCACCAACTATTCTCTGAATTTATCGAGCATCAATTACTCTCTGGATTTACCAAGAATTTATAGTGCACAACCAGTTACTCTCTAGTTTTACCAAGAATTTATAGTGCACAACCAGTTACTCTCTGGTTTTACCAAGAATTTATAGTGCACAACCAGTTACTCTCTGGTTTTACCAAGAATTTATAGTTCTTTCAGGGTCCTTGCTTCCTGCAATGGCCAAGGTTTCCAACAAGGAAACAATAGTGTATCAGCTTAGCTGTTAGAAGACTTATACCTGAAATATTCATTATTCCAAACAAGAAATAAATGGAAATGAATACTTATATGTATTGTGCGTTTCCTCGCTACTCCACAGGTTTCCTTCTCTGCTTTACAAGCCTTGGATCACCTGTGGGGTGGATGCTTGACCAACACACATGCTGCTCCACAGCATCATCCGAATAGGAAATGCCAAGCTAGTATGTTGACTGGGTTTATCAGACATACCTAAAATCGGTATGCTAAGCCAGTACGCCGATTGGGTTTATCAAGCATTTCAAAAAATCAGTATGCTATGCCAGTACGCCGACTGGGTTTATCAAGCATACAATAACCATTTCCAAGCTAGTTCTCCGACTGGGTTTGTCAGGAGATAACACCCTTCACCAATACCTCCACAACATGCAAATAACCAATGCCAAGCCAGTACACGGACTGGGTTTGTCAGGCATCAATTTAACAACATGCCAAGCTAGTGCACCGACTGGGTTTGTTAGGTATCAAGCAACCCTTCACCACAACACCCAAATAACCAATGGCAAGCCAGTACACCGACTGGGTTGATCAGGCATACAACAACCATTTCCAAGCCAGTACATCGACTGGGTTTATCAGGCAATATGGACAACATAATATGATTACGTGGCTCCTTCTCTTATGAAACCAGTGGTTCCCTCCAAGAACTCCATAGCTGACTCACTTGACTGCAGGCTAGCATGGCCCCACAATACCCACTCACACTACACAAGGATGATACCCCTTTTCTGCAACACAGCTCCTCGGGCCTATCCATCTCTTCTAGTGTCCTTTAGTGTGAGCGTAGAAAGGTTACCACTGCCCATATAGTCCTCTTGAGCACCCTTTCTTCACTTTTCCTCTTACGTGCAACACCAAATTGCATTTGTGTAAGATGATAGCACCAGAAGGATAAGCACACTCATCAGTATTGCTACTCAAAAATTGTAACCATATTTCATAACATTCACTATCAAGTATTGAAACACCAGGAATGCATCCATTCCCTTTGGGTGTAGTCAATATTGAAAATCCTATCATGACCCAGCACCAGAAAAGGTGTGCACCCCCTTTCTGATGTGTGTCATTTAGGCCCTAATCATACTCAAGCAGTCCGCAATGATATAAATAAGATAGAGCATGCTCTGCATATTAACCCTAATAATTTAGACATGCATGTTCTTATCTAGGGTCACAGAGTACTCATTCATTTTGCAGATGTATCTCGCATGCCTTTCGGGCATAGATTTACATCTCACTCTCATGGTTTACCAACATGCGGTTTGGTTGAGATATTATCAATGGCGTTTTACCCGAAACCCATTTCCAAAGCATGGGGTCTTTCCCATCTAGTTTGGATTTTGCAAGCCATCACTCCTGGTCTTCCTGCATTGTGTCTTCCCGGCACATTTATCAAATAGCCAAACAGTGATTAGCAATTATAAGCGATTCTCAAATCTGAAATGTGTAAATCTGTTTTCCTACAAAAATTAGATTTACCACCATGGGATTATTCTCACAAATTTATAAACCATAAAATTTTCAGATTTGTTTCATGCATAAGTTACACCCATGAGAATCTTCTCATAACCTTTGGCTTCTGCACATGGTAGATCCCGGTCTCTACTATGGACTTATCCTCATTGCCATACATAAGACTTTTCTACCTGGAATCTGAAACTTCAATCAGCCAAACACGTTGTGAGTATTTTATGCATATAATCCTTTCATTGCTACAACAGTCACTGAAGTGATCTCATAATTATAACAATCAATAATTCAAACATCTTCAACTGTTAACATTTGAAATGCAATGAAATATATACATTTCTATATATGCATCATTATCACAATAAAACTGCAAGACATAGTCACACTATCCATGCAATTTAAATAAACTGTAAATACTCATTGCTTCATATTCCATGCAATTCTGTCCTTCCAACAAAGTGCTCTGGTAGCCCATTACATGTCCACCTTCTTCATGCAGTCTTTCCCCTGCATTCATAGCAGCTCATGAAATGGTATCAGGATTAACAATAGTTCACCATTTCATCTATTATCTAACTGCATTGAATTATATATATATCACAGGCATGCATTCCCACAATGCATCTCAACATGTGCACCTATACATATGCATGCACTTTTACATCACTCACATAATCTTTTAGTGTGCAATCACTCAATGTATAACCAGAAGATTGTACATAATATTTTAATGCACATCTCCTCAATGCAACCCTGCATTAATTTATGAGTTCTATGCATTCAAACATATTATGGCCTAACCATGTACTACCATGATAGGGCCATAAGTCCTCACTTGCTTTGGTTCACAACCGTCATGGCATGACATAATTTCATATGAATGCATAGATATTTCTAAGCAATTATAGGGTGTAAGGATCATTGCCTTCACTTATCCATACCTCACCATACTTGGTAGGTTAACATTCCCATTCGAAACTCAATACCATATGCAAACTAAATCAACATAGTTTAATCAGAGTTGAAGGGATCTCACCAAATCCTCTTTCAACATTCATGCAATTAAGCACAAATAACTATTACCTGCATGGTTGTTATTAACATTGCTTGATGTTACCTGGTCAGTTGGCCTCTTACCAAGGCTACTCGATCCTTTTGCCAACATCATGATCACATACTTGTTGCACCATCCTATCTTCATAAGGTCGTTGGTCACATGCAACAACATCATCATCATCTTTATCCATGCTTCAGTTGCCTTTGGTCTTGCATTATTCTCTTGCATTTTCAGTATCCCTATGCCATAATTTTCAGTATATAAACTTAGGGAATATAAATATAATAACAATGGAGGATTTAAGGAATTCTCCCTTTCCCATTCCTCGTCATAACATGGAGTTCCTCCTCCACATCATAGCTGATCCTTTTCTTGGATTTCCTACCAAAAATACGCGCAACCATTAGCTATGATCTTCTCATGAATTAGCAATGAACATATACATACATGTAATCATTCATTCTTGATATTTTCCGAACATGCAATTATTATGTTATAAACATAAATGGTTTAAGGTGAGAGATTTCCCTTTCATCATCGTTGCCTTATTGCTCCCATTAGATTCTGTTTCAGCATTCTCAACATGTATGTTTTCCCCCATGGCATCTATCTCAAGCTCATAGGGATCCTGTGCATCATTCATGATGTTGATATTCTTGGCCTAACCAAGACCAGAACTTTCCAATTGCACTTATCTGGAATGCTGCATTGATGTGGCTCTAATTCTGCAAAATCTGTTTATAAACACCACAACTTTGTCCAATCATAGACTTCCCCATTTGCGCAAATGTTAAGGCTAAAATGGCCGCTATTGCGTGGATGTTAAGATTAAAATTGCCGTGGGTGACGCAGTTCCTATCGCAAGTTTTGCCGCCATGTGTGTCGCAGATATTAACGCTAATTCTACCGCCGCGCACGCAGAAATTAACGTTAATTCTGCCGCCACGCATGCAGAAGTTAACGTTAATTCTACCGCCGCGCACGCAGAAGTTAACGTTAATTCTGCCACCGTGTGCGCAAAACTTAACCTTAACTTCGCCGACACAGCCTTCGGCAAAAATTTGAAACACTTGGAAAAAATTTGGAATTTTATCTTCCTTCCGGCGCAGAATTAGCAACATCTCCGCCGATCGTGCCACAAAAGATAAGGGTAAAATCTCCGACCGCCAACCCTGCGACCGTCAACCGCTTCCCTTCGGCGCAGAGTTAATAGCTATTTCTCCGACCATTGCGGTGCTTTTGGGATTATCTTTGCCATCAGAGTCGCAAGAGTTAGCCCAATTTTCACCGCCGCGCGCGCAAAAGATTAGCTAAATTTTTGTCGCCGTGCGCGCAGAAGATTAGCTAAATTTTTGCCACCGCGCACGCAGAAAATTAGCTTAATTTTCGTTGCTGCGCGCGCAGAAAATTAGCTTAATTTTCACCGCCACAACCCTTAGGAAAAATTTCAAAAACAGTTAGAAATATTTCTCTTCCTTTTGACACAGAATTGCCAACTTCTCTGCCGACTGCGTTGCAAAAGATATCCTTCACTTCTGCGCCCGCAAGTCTTTGTCGCTGCAACCGCGTCACAGGTTTTAAGGCTAATATCGCCACTGCGCGCAAGCCTCTATCGTAACTTTTAAGCCTAAAATTGCCACTGCGCACAAATTTTAAGCTTAGATCCGCCGCTAGTGTCGTAGAATTTAACATTACTTTCGCCGTGCGCGCCGCGTGCATCACAGATTTTAAAGTTAAAATTGTCGCCGCCGCACGCAAAAATTATCATTAATTTCACCGCTGCAGCCGTTAACAGAACTCATAAATACTTAGAAAAATTTTGCAAATTTTCAAAGACAATTAGAATTTTTCTAGAAATATTTGCTTCGTTTCTTTACAAAGGTAAGCCTCTTAGAGATAAGATGGCAGAGGTTGCGCCTCCTTTCTCTCTTCCATGGAGGCAAACAGACAAATACAAAACTAAATGCTACTGCATTGGAAACAATTTAAAGCAAGCATTCAACTTGAAAAGGGATTTTCTCCCTCCTTCCTCAATTTCATAGAATGGAATCAATGCAAGTAGTTTTTGAAATAATCCCCAAAACAGTCATGGAAATGACTTCCCATCCTAATCAATTAGAATCCATGGGACCTTTAGGTTTCTTTAATTCATTTTAATTCCAAATACAAAATACATGTACACACAATGATTTATATTTCTATGAAGGGCCCAGCAGCCGTAGTGTTGAACCATAAGCTCTGATACCATTCTGTCACGTACCCACCCATCCATCCAAGGCAAGAGAGGGAACATGATGCAAATCTATGGGGCTTTTCAAAAGCTACACCAAGTCATTAGATTCATACCCATAAAATTAAGAGTGTGCACATGCCATTTAAACAACTAAGCACAACGGAATTAAAAACTCATCCACACACATTATTTTATATGCATACAGCATATCAAAAACAATCATCAATCTAAACATTGCAGAAGTAAATGCATAGACAGCAAGACACTTATCTTTATGGTGAAATGGCCCCAAACAACTAGATATTTTTAGGATATTCCTATACTCCATCCTAGTCCTTCTAACATTTCTGTCATTTTCAGTCCTGCATGCAAAATTAGGGTTTGCATGCAATTAGGGTTTGCAGCACCAGGACCTAGCCCTCGGCAAACTAGCCCTAGGAGCTTCTCTCGGATCAGTCTTAGCTCTCCTAGAGCTTAGTGCGCCCTCTTTTCAGTTATTGCATGAGAAGGGCGCCTTTCTTCATCTGCCAATCCAGTTTAGTTCAGTTATCTTCAGTTCTTCCTTGATTTAAGGATTAACTGACTCCTAACTGACCTTATCACTCTTTTGGACCTCCAGTGTGACTAGATAGACTGTTTTGACTCCAGTTAGCTCCATGAGCGCCCCCCACTGAGTCTCCTTCACTATATCAGTGCTTCCATGTGCCAGTTACACCAACCACACTCAGTTAGATTCAGTTTGACTCCCGGTTGATCACTACTTGTGCATTGATGACTTCACTGATGATGAGATAGACTCCTAGTTTGGCACTGATGACTCTCCACTGATTATGGATCTGTGCATGAAGGATAATTCGAATTACACCTAGTGAATTCGAATCCTCATACTCAGCATTGTATATTTACCCGGTTACTATTCTGATTAATGTAATGTGTGTAATTATTCTGCCTCTATTGGATCTATGTTCTATTGCTTCTCTCTTCTTCCTTAATTCCTTAATTCTTTCACTGTGAGTTTTACATCATCTCTTTGGATCTTATGTGGGCAATTTCACATGGTATCAGAGCCTTGAGAGTATATTCTACCTCCATTCTTGAGAGTTTTTGCAGGTATTTTGAAGTTCCAGCAGTTGCAGCAGCAGATTCAGTAGCTTTATATTTTGCACTTGTTCAAGCAATCAAGATGAGCAATTCGAATGCTCCTTCTTCTATACTTCTCACTCCTTTCAATTATTTCGAATGGAAGAGGAAGATGATAATACTCTTGCAATCAAGAGGGTTTACAAGAATAGTTGAGGAAAAAGATGCCATACCACATCAAGCTGAAAAGAGAGTCAAGCACCTAAACAAAATGGATGAAGCCTTTGGATTCATATGCCTTCATATATCTGATGATCTATTGTTTCATGCTGATGGATTGAAGTCTCCATATGATTTATGGATAAAATTGAGGAGTCTTTTTGGCAAACAAGACGAACTGAGAGGCTACATTCTTGAGAATGAATTGGTTTCCCTTCAACCTAGCAATTTCGAGAGCATCCAAGATTTCTTCTCCAAATTTCAGAATTTGGTTTTGCATTGCAAGCAATGTGGCATCACTAAAAGTGATGAGCAATTGATACTCTCTATATTGAGCAAACTTGGATCTCAATTTTCTGTCTTTGTATCTACCTTTCATTCTGTTCGAATGTCCATCCCTGGATGGAAGTTTCCCACCTTAGGTGACTTCATTGAAGCTCTCACTCAAGAAGAGAACAAACTGTTTCAAATGGGTGCCATCAAAACCTCCAGAGATCTAGCTCTTTTAGCTGGTGAATCAAGTGGAGCGAATGCAAAAGGGGGACAAAAAGGCAAATGAAAGAAACCTTCAAGATCCAAGAATGACAAACAAAAGAGACCAAATTGTACCTACTGCAAGAGAGGAAACCATCCTGAGCATGCCTGCATGCATAACAAGATTGATCTTCTAACCAAGCTTCTTGAACAAAACCAAATTGTTGTTCCAAAAGAAGCAAAGATGTCTGATTTTGGAAGTGGATCTGATGATTGTCATGCATTGATGGCTGGTTTTTCAAAGACAAAAGCTCTCCTCATAGATTCTGGAGCTTCCAACCACATGATGGCACAAGAAGAATCCTTCTCCTCTTTGGATCTCCAAGATGGGCCTACCATTCACATGGGAGACAACTCTCAGATTTCTGCCAAAGGTTTGGGTACAGTTCATATGGAGCAGGGTAAGTTCAAAAATGTCTTATTTGTTCCTTCTCTTACAGCAAATTTGTTATCAGTATATCAAATGACTCATACAGGATCTCCAAAACAAGTAATTTTTGGTCCAGACACAGTAGAGATCACAGAAATATCCACTGGAAAGGTTATAGCGAATGGGATTGCTAATCATGCCTCAAAGGCATATGAGTTCTCCCACTTCATGCCCTTCTCTCCAACTATCCCTTCAGATTCTGATGAAGATCACAGTGACTTCTCTTCCAGTGACTCCTATTCTAGTGAGGAAGAAGATCAAGATTTTGATGTTGAGATCATGGTTCAAGAAGATTCAGAACCAACACCTATTCTTAGTCCAGATTCAAGAGAAATATGTTCTCACACAGTCCTTGCTACTACTAAGAACACAGTTGATGATTTATTTGCTTACAGAACTACTAGACTTCAGCAACATGCTAACCTTGCATTATGCCATCCACCTCTTCATGAGAGATGCAACATGATGATGGGGTTTACTCTTCCATTCTTTGGGAAAACTCATCATGATACATTCGCTCCAGTGACAGAAAAGGT
Source organism: Larix kaempferi (assembly GCA_027924585.1). Lineage (NCBI taxonomy): Eukaryota > Viridiplantae > Streptophyta > Pinopsida > Pinales > Pinaceae > Larix > Larix kaempferi. Next base: position 8,405,724 of record BSBM01000438.1, read on the forward strand.
TCCTAAAAGACTTGCTACATTCAGCACATTCTCTAGCACTTGCATTCGCACTTTACAGAGGATTAGCTTACCAAGTCTCTTTGCAAAGTTTTCACTGATGAAAGCTTGCTTCTTTTCTACTTAGAGTAATGGCTCCTTGAGTTATTCAAAAAAAAAAAAAAAAAAAATTGAGGCAGTATTCTTTTATCATTTCATTGATTGTATGGGTGACCTTTGGTCCTAGTTACCAGGGCCCAGGATGGATTAAGGGGGGGGTGTTAGGATATTCCTATACTCCATCCTAGTCCTTCTAACATTTCTGTCATTTTCAGTCCTGCATGCAAAATTAGGGTTTGCATGCAATTAGGGTTTGCAGCACCAGCACCTAGCCCTCGGCAAACTAGCCCCAGGAGCTTCTCTCGGATCAATCTTAGCTCTCCTAGAGCTTAGTGCGCCCTCTTTTCAGTTATTGCATGAGAAGGGCACCTTTCTTCATCTGCCAGTCCATTTTAGTTCAGTTATCTTCAGTTCTTCCTTGATTTAAGGATTAACTGACTCCTAATTGACCTTATCACTCTTTTGGACCTTCAGTGTGACTAGATAGATTGTTTTGACTCCAGTTAGCTCCATGAGCGCCCCCCACTGAGTCTCCTTCACTATATCAGTGCTTCCATGTGCCAGTTACACCAACCACACTCAGTTAGACTCAGTTTGACTCCCGGTTGATCACTACTTATGCATTGATGACTTCACTGATGATGAGATAGACTCCTAGTTTGGCACTGATGACTCTCCACTGATTATGGATCTGTGCATGAAGGATAATTCGAATTACACCTAGTGAATTCGAATCCTCATACTCAACATTGTATATTTACCCGGTTACTATTCTGATTAATGTAATGTGTGTAATTATTCTTCCTCTATTGGATCTATGTTCTATTGCTTCTCTCTTCTTCCTTAATTCCTTGATTCTTTCACTATGAGGTTTACATCATCTCTTTGGATCTTATGTGGGCAATTTCATAGCTATGCTACTGCATCGTTCCTCCCAACCGTAGGTCTCTGCCCATCCTGTATTATTTCAGCACTCAGAGACCACCCCCGAGCTGGGAATGATATCTACAAGGAAAAGGGGACTCTCAAGCTCATTCACAGCCGAATAATCATTTGCATTTAAGCCAAGCCAATCCACAGCTGGGTTTATTAGGCTAAATCTGAACCCTCTTCATTTGTGGATGCTTCCACTCAAGCACAAGCCAAAACAATGGAAACCCATTTCAACCCCAACAATCTTTTACATACAACAACTCAAACTGGGCATGGATGCCCATTCTCAGCAATGGGATTTACAAATAAGATGGCCATGGACTTTCCCAAATCGTGGGCACACCAAAAACGGGATTGGAAAAGGAAAATCGTCCATAGGGGGCCAATCCAATTTTCCATGGGTATCTTAGGCATCTAAATGGCCAAAACAACCCCATTGAAACCCCAATTCAAGCTCCCATACTCCCAACCACTCTGCAACACAAAAACGCCTTGTTTCCTAGCTAGAAAAATCAGGAAAAACCACGAAAACGTGGAGAGAAAACACCCAGGCAGCCCAAAAACGTGAGAGAGGCAAAACCCCCCCATGGGTAATGGCTTAGGGAGCAAATCATGGCTGTTTTCTTTCCCAAGAAGCAAAAACACGATTTTTCATGAGGGTGGCTTGCCCATACTCGAATTTTGGACAGCCATACCTCCCTAATCCCCAAGGCATTAACTACTTCACCCAACTCTTGGGAGAAATGAATGATTGGGCATCAAAGTCAACATGGGTAGTTGATGGTTGATGGGTTCTCTCATTGACACTTGGCTTGACTTCATTGGCTCAAGGGTTTGAATATTTACCTCCCAAATCCTTGTAATATCATGCCCCCATCTCTTGTTGCATTGCATAACTAGTTGTGGGTATTTATATTAAAATGCATATTTACAATTCCAATGTGCCTGGCTAGCACGTAAACCATATGCATCAATAAATCGGTGGCGGGGCCTTGGCCTTGAGCTCCTCACCATGATTTTATAACAATTTTACATCATTTACATTTTAATGCAATGGGGTCAAACTGGGGACGTTACACAATATATTTCTTTTGCATCACTATACTAAAGGAATATACTGATGCAAATTGGGAACACATTATTGATGATAGAAAATTTACAACCAGAGGAGCATTCTTTTGGGGAAACTGTTTAGTATCATGGTTGAGCAAGAAGCAGTCTTCAATCTCTTTGTCCATTGCTGAAGGAGAGTACAATGCAACAATGTTCTTTTGCACACAAGCTCTTTGGATGAAGCAAACATTGCAATATATCAAGGTAGAGTATTAGCATCCCATGTCATTAATGTGTGACAACACTAGTGCCATAATTATCTCCAAGAACCTTGTTATGCATTTAAAAACAAAGCATATTCCAATCAAGTATCATTTTCAAAGGGAACATGTTACATAACAAATTGTCAAATTGGAATATGTTGCTACCAAGGAACATATTGTTGATGTATTTGCTAAACCACTTCCCAAAGATACATTTAAGTATATCAAACAAAAATTGGGTTTAATTCCTATTCCCAAACACATTTTTCTTTAATGTCAAAGAGGGAGAAAATAGTCAATGGAAGAAATAACATAAAAAGGGGGAGCGTGACACGACAAGGGGAGTACATAGACATGGGGAGAATAAATGCAAAATCGAGTAAAAGCATGAAGGGTTTCCATCAATGACAAAGGGGGATTTTTTGGGATAGATCAGTTGTCATTGATGCTAATAGTTGAAGAATGTTGATCAACCAATGAAATGAGATATTGAATATAGTTGCAAAAGTACTTGGCTGACTATCATAGATTCTTGTAACCAACAACTATTCTGTGACATTTATTGAATCCTATGCATGATTCTATTTTGTGCCATCCATTGAACCCTCTGCATGACACTCACTATTATGTGCCATTCACTGAAGCCTCTATACGATGCCCCCCATGTTCAACTTTAAGGTACAGAACTACGCACATTAGAATTCTCCTTTGCACAGAAATCAATACTTAATGGACAACAATGCGCGAAACAGCTGAAAATACAGTGCATATCACTGTGCAAGTTCTTACAAGTATGATTCCTCTCATAAATTCTCAATGATGAATAAGTGTACAAACAAAATGCGACATATCCATTTTTGGTTGTTCATTATTAATGAAAAAATTGGCTCAACTAATCCAAAATCCCCATACTAAAACATGAAAAGGTCGGCCCAACCAATCCAAAAGTCTTGTGCTAAACATGAAAAATTCAGTCCCAAAATGTTAAGATGAATCATATAAATATAAATTAGTCCAACACATTTGAATGGGAGAAAGTAAATAGTTGAGTTCTGAGAGACAAGGAAGATTTTATTTTTCAGTAATATAGGGATGAAGAATGAAGTCTAATGAAGATAGATGCATGACTCAAGTTTTTAAAAGTTTGGTGCACTAGATATAGAAGTTTGGTGTGTGAAGATATAGTGTGTTGTACTGAACTCTTGAAATATTGGTGCACTGGGTATAGAAGTTTGGTATGTGAAGATATAGTGCGTTGGACTAAACCCTTGAAATATTGGTGCGGTGGGTATATAAGTTTGGTGCACGAAATATAGTACACTAGACTGAACCTATGAAAATTTGATGCACTGAACTACATAACATTCTACCCATAACTAGCACGCATCCTATTTCATTAGTAACAATGCCAAAAGATGCTTTCTTTGTAAAAATATCCTTTTTTTGATTGGTTGAAATTCTCCACGTGGTTGAGGAAATAATATTTTTAATTGTGAAGACGGTGAGTCAACTAATCGCAAAAGTATGTGGCCAATTTTTTTTAATGGGGACCATTTCCCGGCAAATCGGGACATTTTCCGGAAAATAGAAGAGTTAACGTAGGTTCAACATGAGTTAGGCAGCTACGAAGGTGGGTCTAAGAGTCTTGAAACTCTAAATCGCATTCAATAACCAACGTATTCCATGAGTGAAACCTGCAAGTAAAATAGTTTTTAATTTCTAAGTATTTAAGAAAACGGTGACGTAATTATGTGATAGGAGTGGTGGAGCATCCATTCTTGAGCATGATCTGACAGGTAATAAACTAAGAAACTTATCCTAAATTGAAATTGGTTGAGCATTCACACCTGATCACCCATTTGGCAGGGAACCGAAAAATAATTCAGGGAAGAAATTAAACCGATAATGATTTAAAAAAAAAATCATGGAAGAAATAATATTGAGAATGTTTTTTGAAAATAATTTTTTTTTTGGCGGTGATATTTGGCATGGTGACGGAAGAATAAAAACATGCCACTGTTTCCGTCCTTACCTTTGGCCATCAATACGACTCACATCAAAGTCAATTCCTGAAAATTCATCGAAGCAAAAACTTCTTTTGAAAATTTCATTGTGTTGAAGGTATGTCGTGTAGGCTAGAAAATTCATCTGAACTCAGAATTTAATAGTGATTATATAAAATGATTGGTTGACTCTCTAAATTTATGGAAATGATTTTTTTATGAAATACAATGACAATGGTCAAGTGCGTAAATCATCCACATGCAAGTTGATTCTTTCAGAAATTTTGTATCCCACGGAGGAGAGAATTTTTTATCCCAAGTCTACTTGAGCCCTGTTTCAACACTGGCGAGCATTTTTCTTGGAAGGTACAAAACAGGCCAAATTTCTGTTTTGGGAGTAAAATATCTCCATTACTAGAGAATCTTTTTCCAAAAGGAGTCAATGGTCAAGTGAATAAATCATCCACCTACAAACTTATGCTCCCGGAAATGTTTTATCCCTCAAATATGAGAAATGGTGGGCATTTGCCTAAGGCCATTTAGGCCAGTTTTAGATGCAAAACAGGCTGAGTGGTTGTTTTGGAAGGCCAACATTATCTTCACCATAGACTTGTTTTAAAACCCCAGCCAATGGTCAAGTTCATAAATCATCCACCTGCAAGATGATACTTTCCTAAAAAATTTATCCCTCACAGGTGAGAAATGGTGGGTACTTACCCAAGGTTACTTAAGCCCCTTTTTTCAACACTTAACCAATTTTTCCAATGGCGAGCATTTTTCTGGGAGGGTGCAAAAAAGGTTGAATGGTTGTTTTGGAAGGAAAATATCTCCATGACAAAAGTCTTTTTTTGCAAAATGAGTCAATTTTAAATTGAATAAATCATCAACCAACAAAATTATGCTCTCAAAATTTTTTTATCCCTGAAATATGAGAAATGTCGGGAGTTAGCACCTAAAATGTACCTCTAGGTTGCAGAGAGGCCAAGTTAGGGTAACCACGGAACCATTTAAGGAGGAATAAGCTGGATTCTTATCCTCCAGAGAGGGATCTCTAACAGATAGGTTTTAACAGGGCCAGATAAATGATTAAAAATAAGATTATATTGTTGTTTGGTTGAAAATGAAATAGGTATCCATTGGGCAGTGGAGTCAAAACAGACAAAAAATGAATATTATGGCAATGATTTACAAACAAACCCACTCAGAGGCAAGGAAGCCACCAGCTCACAGTCGAAGTGCTTTAGTTTGATGATTTAGAAGAAAAAGATGAACAGTCCATCAATATAGAGCATATGGTTATGAATTCTATATCAATTTTAGTAGAAACTGGTTATGGATGCTTAGAATGAAAAGAACAAAGCATAATAACTATGAATTCTATTCTGATACTACACTTATCCAAGCATGAACAACATGACAATATGGATTAAACAAAGAAGGAAAACATTCACATAAGGAAAGGAATAAATGGACTGCAAGACCAATAACACATGAATCCTTGAGAGAAAATGCCTGTGAGGCTTTGCCAAATTTTATTAAAACAGTTAGAAATACTCAACATAGAGCAATACATGGGTTCCCCAAAATTTTCAACCCTTTGGCAGTTTTTACATTGTTTATATAGATCTTCTGAGCCTCAGGCTCGACTTGTCCTATCATAAAATGGTTACAAAACCAATGACACCTATGCAACAGGTTCGCCACTACAACAAAATGACAAAGTTGGCCAAACTGGCTCAACTTTCTTTTACAAATTTACTGGGCATTTTTACTCAATGACAACATAATCTAACAAGATAAACAAAATATTTTGGTAATGACTCCCTCCATGGAAGCTTTCACGATCCTCGACTCTTCATGTGCTCAGCTTCAGTTTGGACTTTCCATATTTTTCAATGAGCTTCCATTGCTCGGCTGCTGGAAAATATAACGTGGCAATCTCCTTGAGAAATACCCTCATTTCGGTGTGCTCCTTATATGGATATCCTAGGAGGAGTGTACGAGTCTCTTTAAATATCGAAGCTAGCTCAAAGTCCTTTGCCAATTTGTCCACTACCGTCTTTCCTGTCAGCAGCTGCTCCATGTTTGCGAAACTTCCTTGGTCCAGCTTGCATTCCCAAAGCTTGCCTTGATATCCCTCCTTTGTTCTCATTGTACCATCTTCTTCCCAAAACATGGGCAGGCCCTTCTTAAATAAGGGATCAAATACTTCTCTGAAAAGTTTCACCTGGCCAGCCATGATGTCTATCCCTGTTTGGATAATGCTCACTTGTTGGTGCTTGTGAATTACCTTTTTTGCGCAGATTATAGTGGCCACTCTGTCTTTTATATTGGTTGCTTGAACCTGCTCTTCAGACAGACCATTTAAGAACTCTATTGCATTCTGGGCATAATAGGTTTCTTGTTTAGCTTCTCATTGGCAACTGTGATAGTTGACCTTGCCAACTTGATTACAACTTCCTTATCTATCATGAAGTCCAAATATGGCCTCAGCTCCCCTGCCTGTGCAACAATATCGTCCGAGATGATACTCTTTGCTTCCTGCAATGCACTTTGCCCTATAAACTACTGCTTCAACTTATCATAATCATCCTGCATCGCCTGGTACTTGGTTTCCCAAGCCTCCTTATCCTTTAATGTAGTGTCCTTTAGGGTCCTTAGGTTGGCATTTTGCTTCTTCAGTCTTGCTACTTCTGCACCATCCAAACTAGCCTTGGATATTTTCCCTACAATGGAAAAATCCCCCGATTCTATTGAGGGTGTGGCCATAGCTTCTATCTCTTGCTCTTTCTCTTTCAACTTCTTCTCAAGCTCCTCAACCTTAACCTTTAAGGCTTCCTCACTGTCCATTATCAATTTCATATCTTCTTGCCACTTTTTCTCCCTTTCTTCAAACTCTAATAGCTTGGATTTGCAATTAGTCAACTTACCTTGCAGCTCTTCTTTTTCCTCTTCTAGCTCTGCAATTTCAGGTGCATTCACCAGTTGGGTAGCTAGAATCTTCAATTTCTTCTTCAGTGACAATATCTCCTGATCTTTTTCATCTAACAGCTTCTGAATGCTAGCCCTTTTTTCCTCTTGGGTCTCAGTGTTTAATAGTGAATCTTGGAACTTTTTCACATGTGCTTTCAGGCTCTTGTTCTCCACCTTTTCCAATCACAACTGCTTCTGCACTTTGGCTTTGTTGGCCTGCACCTTCGATAGCTCTAGGGAAGTCTTCAACAACTTGTTGTAGATGACCTCACCTTCTCTTTATGCAAATTGATCACATCTGGTACTGGGATATCCTCCAGATTCATTTTCAGCTCAGTGGCCTTATTTTTGGTGGCTAAGGCAAGACTTAAGGTGTTCTGGGCAAGGTTTCTGCTCGCCACCAAGGCCACATCCTTCTTGGATATTTTTCTCACATCAACAGACAATTTAGCTTCTTCTGAGATTGTCTCTGGGTTCTCTTCATATTCTTCCAGCAACTCGGCCCTGCTTATGCTTGGTGTTGTAAGTCCAGTGGGTGTTTTGTTAAACACATGCTCCTTAACCTCAAAAGATGGCACCAGGAATCTAACCTGCTTTTTCTTGGGCTTCCCTATTTTCACTGTTACTAATTGTTGCCCAGACTCTTCCACCTTTTTCCTTTTTGAGGCTCTTTCTGCACCATTGTCCACATTCATGGGGTCACCACCTTCTGGATTACTGGATTTAACTGAAACAATGGGAATGGGTATAGCTGCTAAAACTGATGGGATCAGGCTGGGAGAACCAGGCACTAGTGATTTGCTACTTTGAAAAAGGAATTGCACATTGGAGGAGTCTTCTGGTGGGTCTATTTCCATCTGACCTTTGTCAATGTACTCTAACCAATTTTCCCTTTTAGCCAGGCCTGTAAGCTCAAAGTGCTCATACCCTTTCTTGTTAGTTTCCTTCCTCCTCTCTGAAATTATATGGTGGGGATCCTAATTCATTGTTGCCTTTCATGGGAATCCCATGTCACCCATCATTCACTCAATACTTGGGATGGCTGCCTTGTTTTTGACAATGAAAGAACCCAGCGTCCATGGGAAGCTTATGTCAGATAAATTCCTGTCATCCAAGAAGTGCTCACATTCTACCTTCAGCTTTTTCCTTATAAATTCCAAGGTGAGTACTCTGGGGGTTAGGAAGGTAGGTAGCACATAGGGGGCATGGGAGAAACCATATACCTTGATCACAGTTCCATGCTTCAACAAAAACCAGTCTCCAACCCTCTTCTCCATGGATGGCTGCAAAAAGTCCTTCATTTCTGGAAGCACCCTAGGCAGCCTCTTCTGGAAGAAAATAAAATAGATTTATGCCATAAGGTCATTCATAAAGATTTTGTAATTTGAATACATTTCCTTAGTAAGTTGTATCGCTGGCACTTGCAGGTTTTCTTCATTTGTTGCCAGGAACATCTTTAATAAGTAAGACAAGAACCTGAAAGCCCTTGTCCTAGGGAATTCTATGAGTTGGGAGTGGATGATGTCTGCTAAGACTTCATCAAATTTTAGGCATGCACATTGGGTATGTAAATTGGGATCTGCTGGCTCAATGGGACAAGTGCTTATAACAAACATTAAGCTTATTAGAGGATCGGTTATATATTGGTCATTGTCCAGCCCTAGGAACTAGGCCAACATGGAAATAACACACCCTGACTCTTCTTTAAACAGGCTGGTGTAGCTAGGGTTTTCACCCTAGCTTGTGCAAATGAGCACCTACTAAGGAGAAGGGACTCCTTAGTAGCAGTTCATAAAAACAATAAATGAAAGACAGTACAGTAAAATAGTAACTACTCTAAGTATGTGCATAAAACAGAAAAGACAAGCTAATAAAAAGGGTTTTTGTATTGATTATACCTCCAATGTGAAGGTTGGTGAAGCCTTTGCAGCAGTCCAAAAGGGTTGCTTCCAAGCTTCCAGTTTTGCTCCTTTCTCTTTCTCCAAAGGGATTTGGAAATGGGCCAAAGGGGCACTCAAATGTGAAAGTAGCTCAAGGGTGAGCTAGGGTTTTAGGAGTGATTTTGGTAGAGTAAGGGTGTGTTTGACTGTGGATATGAAATGAGGGGCCTCCATCACCTATTTATAGGTTTTTAGTGGTGGAATGCTGGTCCATGGTTTTGGGCACCATATGGTTTAGGTCAGCTGTATAGGGTTTTTGCTTCATTTTTCCCTCTTTTTCCTCTTTTTTGTATTTTTTATTCCCTTTTTAGAGGGTTTTTGCTATTTTGGAGTATTTTTGGGGGGGAAAAGGGGTTGTTTGGCCTTTGGAGGCTTTTTAATGGGTTTTTAAGGTTTTGGAGGCAAATATGGTAGGAAATATGGACAAATGAGTCATGTAATGGGGTAGATGAGGTAGTGAGCACTTTTTGGGTGTTAACAGCTGGCTTCACCAGGAAAAGGTGAGCCCTAGAAAGAGGTATTTGGTAGTAGTGAGGCATAATAAAAGCTCTGCTTGAGGTCAGCTGGGGCTTGATGGAAATGATGGATCAGGATTTCCTAAATATAACTTTGGGATTTCTGACAGAATTCTTCTGTAACGGCTAGGGATTTCTAACTGTGGGGGCATCTACATAGCACATAATTTTCGAGTTTGAGGCATCCAGGATTGCTCTTTGATCTCGGGAGTAATGGCCGGTGCACCAGTCTATAAATTCAGGGAAACTAGGTGTTTGATTGGTTGTAAATAAGTGGAAAAAGGAAAGATAAACGTTATGGACATCCCAGGCCATCATGACCTCCAACCTCTCCTTAGCAACTTCTATGGGGCTATTTAGCAGCATGGTGTCGAAAACATCACAGTCCTTATCTTCTACCAGATCGTTTATCTTGGAGGGCTCAAATCCTGGAGGTTCTACAGATCTGGCCATTTAAATAGTTTAGGGTGGAAGTGGACGGCCTACTTGGTAGTTTGACATCTAAGCGGAGCTTCAGGGCTTCTGGTTGGCTAGTCGATTATGCATGGTCCGCTCTTTTCGCTTTCCGATGCACACAGGACAAAAATGGATGTGGATCTACATGCAAGCGTGTCTTTTTATATTATAAATCTGTCATATCACCCTTACAACTATGACAGTGATAGACCCACGTCAGCCGTTCTTCCATGCAATTAATTCTCAACCATAGATCTTCTTAGCCTTTTCCTTCCAATAGTCTCCGTGGCTTCCAACTCCGCCACCTGCCACCCCCGACAACATCTTCGATTCGCAAAAACATTTCCGACCGTCGATCTGATCTCCTCCTGGATCTTGACCGTCCAAGGATGCAGCCCTTTACCAAGTTCACAAATTTTGGGTCTGGTTATTTTGCATGCAAGTCATATTCATGAACTAATTCTGAGCCGTCGATCTTCATCCTGCTAGATCTGCGCCGTTGGGAAGTGTCGGGCTTTAACAAAAGTTTGTAGATTTGAAACGTACCCCTTTTTGTGCATGTCTAAAACGCGAACAAATTATTGACCGTTGATCTGCGCCACCCACTGCCGATCACTCTTTGACCTTCCCGTTGGCTAGCACACCTCCATCGCTTAAAAAACCTTTAACTTTTTTCATGAATTTGGCTTATGACCGTCGATCTTCATTTCCTTTGATATAAACCATCCATAGGTGCCAATCAATACTGCGGGCGCATTCCTTTATATTTAATCCTCCAATCACCATTTAGACTTTGGCTTTCCCAATATTCTTATATTGGCTCCAAGTTCAACTGCACAAGGCTCTGATAGCTTCAACCTTTGGGTCTTGTGGATCAAGGGTTAGGCTCTCCTCGGCTACTTTCCTGAATCTGCACCTTTCCATTCTCCAAAACCCTTCTAAACATTTAGCACCAATCTGGCACTAACAACTGGCTCCTATTGGGGATGCTATCCTCCCTGCGAGGTAGCAAAGAACCCCCGCAGACCAGTGCCTTATCCATTGGGAGACATAGACAAGAAAATCAAACCCCTATCTTCTTTGGTTTATTCTGAAAGCACAAACAAAACAAAAACTATGGCTATCCCTTCTGGATCTTAGGGCCTTCGCTTCGGGCTTCAAATCTTTGGTTAGCCATCACTATCTAATGTAACTGCAAAATCAAAATATATACAAACTATGGTACAAGAGTTACCTGTCATCCTTAGGACAAGTAATGCTTCAAAAATATCCCAGTCACTGGACCTCCTGTCCATGGAGACCCATCTTGATGCTCCAGGATGAATGAGTTCACACCCCTGTTTGCTGCAATGATATATGGGCTCACCCACATGTGATCAAATTTTCCATGTTTATCCTCTTTAGGAGCATCCCATTTTAAAACTAAATCATGAACCTGAAACTGCTCTTCTTTCACCTTCCTATCAAAGGTACTCTTCATCTTCTCCTGGTGTACCTATACTTTATCATATGCTTTATCCCTCAACTCATTTAATTCTATTATCTAGTTCACTCTTCTCTGCATATGGTTAGGCTCGTCCTCCTGCCCCTGTAGCAGCTTCATGACTGACATCCCTAATGAGGTGGGAAAAACAAATTCTACTCCATATACTAGCTGAAAAGATGACATCCCAATGTCCCTTTTAGTGTTGATCCTATCATCCCACAGAGCATATTTCAATTTTGTGTGCCAGGACCTTTTGTTTTCCTCCAACAACTTCTTAATTATCCTCACCAAAATTTTGTTAGAGGATTCTGCCAGCCCATTTCCTTGTGGATAGTATGCAGTGGAATGATTTAGGATTATGTGGTATTTGTGACAAAAATTTATCATTTTCTTGGACTTAAAAGCAGCTGCATTGTCTGTTACAATTCTCTTGGGGCACCCAAATCTGGCCAAGATTTTATCTTCCAGAAAATCCATGATATCATTCTCAGTTTCCTTCCTAGTGGGTATGGCCTCAATCCATTTAGTGAAATAATCTGTGGCTGTAAGGATCCACCTGTGCTAACCAGAAGAGTTTGGGTTTATCTCCCCAATGAAGTCCACCCCCCACTATCGGAATGGTGCTTCCACTAAGATTGGGTTGAGGGGAAGTGAGACCAACTTACTCTTATCGTCGAAGATCTGGCATTGATGGCAAGTAACAGTCTCCTTGTACACATCAGGAAACAAAGAAGGCCAATAGAACCCAGCTCTCAAAATTTTGTTAGCTGTCACCTTCCATGAATGGTGACACCCACAATCCCCCTTATGAAAATCTTTCATGGTTTGTTGAGCTTCATTTTCCAGCAAGCATTTCAACAGTATACTCCCAGGGTATTTCCAGTATAAGTATTGGTTCATGATACAGAATTTGGTAGCCTTCAATTTTATAGACATGGCCCTTGTTTTGCTCAACCCTGTAGGGGCTTGCAAATTTTGCAGCACATATACAATGTCAGCATACCAAGGGGAAATAGAGAAATATGGTATTACCTGTACTCCCGTGTCTAGCTGATTTGAATGGTATTCCAAGAAATTCATCTACAAAGATTCAAAGTTGGCCACAGTCATCATTTTTTCCAGGCCCTGTCCCTTTATCAGCTTGGTAGGCTTGATCTCCAGGTCATATTCCAACAGAACAACAATCCACTTTGCCCTTTTCCCTTCAGGATCTGGCTGGGTAAGGATGCTCTTCACTGCATTATTTGGGACATGTGCAATAATATGTGAATGCAGGATGTATACTCTGAAATATTTTAAGGACTTCACCAAAGCATATGCTTGCTTTTCCATTATGTCATATTTTAATTCCCCATCTCTCAGCACCCTGCTGAAAAATGCAATAGGTTGCTTAGCATTATGGCTATTCTTCTGCAAAAACACTCCAGCCACTGTATGTTCAGATGCATAGGAAAAAATCAGGAAATCTTTAGAAAAATCTGGGCTGGCTAGGACGGGGTCTTCGGTGACGGCCTTCTTAATGCCCTTGAATGATTCCCTGGCCTCTTCTGTCCATTTTATCTAATTTTCTTTTCTCAGCATGTTTGTAATGTTCCTCATTATTTCTGCAAAACCGGGGATAAATCTTCTTAGGAATCCCACTTTCCCAATGAAAGACTGCACCTCTTTCTTGCTCCTTGGTTCCCCTACCTTCTGAATTGCACTAACTCTCTCTGGGTCGATCTTGATAGCATCTTTTGAAATGATATGCCCAAGGAGCTTTGCTTCTTCTAATGCAAAATTTGACTTCTTTGGATTAAGAGAAATACCATATTTCCTGCATTTGATAAAGACCTTCTCCAAATGCTTAAGGTGTTCTCTATCAGACCTGGAATAAACTGTTATATCATCCATATAAACCACCACAAACTTGTCTTTCTCCTCAGCAAAGGCTATGTCCATTGCACGCTGGAAAGTGGCCCCTGCATTCATTATCCCAAAGGGCATCTTTGCATACATAAACGTGCCCCAAGGAGTAGTGAAGGCAGTCTTTTCTTGATCTTCTGGGCACACTTTGACTTGATTATAACCTGAGAACCCATCCATGGTTGAGATCCTCTCAGCTCCTACCACTTTCTGCAAGATATGCTCCATTTTTGGCAGTGGGTAGTTATCTTTCAATGAAACTTTGTTAAGATTCCTGAAGTCTATACAAATCCTGATTTCTCCATTCTTTTTCCTGACAGGTACCAGATTATCTATCCACTTTGAAAATCTCAGGGTGACAATGATTTTGGCATTGAACAGCTTCCTGATCTCTTTCTCTATCACAAGCATCAATTTAGGGTTTATTCTCCTCAACTTCTGCCTGAAAGGCTTCTCTCCAGGCTTGATTGGGATTGAATGTTGTATAATGGAAGTGTCATATTCTTTTAGGTCCTCGTAGCTCCAAGCAAAAACATCAGTGTACTTCTTCATCAATTTCACATACTCATCCCTTTCTTTAGTAGGCAGTTTTTTGGATAATTTTACAATTCGAGGCTCCTCCTTGGTGCCCAGGTTCTGGTCCTCCACAACATCATTGGCAGGATTGACTTTAGGATTTTTAGTTATGTCGTTCTGGTCAAACAACTTCTCCAGGGGTATCAAGCCCTTAGGGGTAAAATTCCTTTTCAGCTGGATAATATCCTTTCCCCCCAACATGTCTTTCAATCCTTTGCCTTCGGGCCTTTCAACTTCGGCCTTCTCTTTGCCAATGAAACCCTCCAGGTTTTAATTTTCTGTGTCAACCTATACGTTTGCAAATTCATCAGATAATTCTAAGAACCTCTTAATCTGCATGTCATCATCAAATACCTGCCAATACTTGGAATTGTCTGGAATTGATGGCCTGTTCACTACTTCTACTTCATACTTTGTTTGGGAGTAGATTGGGGTTTTGAAACCCCCAACAGTAGTGGCCAAGGAATCTGCCACCTAATTCTCGATCCTGGATATCACCCTAATCTTATGTTCTGAGAAATAGTTATCAAACATATCCCATACTTCATTCCTATAGGCCCTCATCCTAGGATGTTTGGTCTGATAGCTATCATTTACTTGGTTTATCACCAACTCTGAGTCTCCAAATACATGTATTCTCTTTGCTCCCATATCCCTCAAAGATTGCAATCCCAACAATAGTGCCTCATACTCTACTACATTGTTAGTGCATTCAAAAGTCAACTTATATGACAAGGCTTTAAATTCTCTGTCAGGTGGGATGATCCACACTCCTGCACCAGCACCATTTTTTCTCAAAGACCCATCAAAATACATCGTCCACAAACCTTCTTCATTATGCTTCCTTTCCAAGTCCTCTTGTCTTGCTGCAATTCCTTATATTCCACCACTTCCAAGTGTATGGGAACCTTGGGATCAATTCGGGGTCCATCATTAAAGAATATGTAGGACCCTAAGTCAGTATCAACAGCATATATGGGATGGTTTTCAGGTTTGTCTGAG
Organism: Larix kaempferi; assembly: GCA_027924585.1. Classification (NCBI taxonomy): domain Eukaryota; kingdom Viridiplantae; phylum Streptophyta; class Pinopsida; order Pinales; family Pinaceae; genus Larix; species Larix kaempferi. The sequence goes on from BSBM01000438.1 coordinate 8,420,925, forward strand.
CTGCTGACCATATAAGCCAACCTTTTATCTATGTATAGTCTCATGTTTCCTCCAAACAGAGGGATGGTGGCATATGACCAGTCTAGCTGCATATTCCCTCTCAGCTTTGATGCCCAAGACCTGGACAATAGCATACCAAACTTTGCAGGGATGTCAGCCACCACTATGTCCAATACAATGCTATTGGCAGGAAGTTGGGTCAGTGTTACTACCATGTCCTTTATCATCCCTAGACATTTGACCTTCCTGGAGTTGAAGGAGTACATATCTTTGTATGGCCTGCTAACTTCTAAACCCAATTCTTCCACCACTATTTTAGGCATTAAGTTGTGAGAGGCACCAAAGTCAATTAGTGCATTATGCAAAACCATATCATGAACATTTAGGCTTAAATAAAAGGGTGGAACATCCTCATCTTCTACATCTTCTATCTTTGGACCAAAAACAACGGTGGGAGCATCATTGTCACTTCTAAAATGTCTTGCTGACAATCACCTTGACCACTAACCATTTTGGTGATCTGCTCTCTATATTCATTGTTCTTTAATAGCTCATTAAAAGGGATATATATCTTTACCTTTGAAAGCTCGGACTTCAAAATGAAAGATGAGACTGGTTTGTTGATGTCAATTTGTTCTGGCTGCTTAGTCTCCTAGGACTGCTGCCCTTTATCTTTTGGTTTTTTCTGTGCAGCAACTTCCTGCTGCTTCTCTTTTTGCTTTTCCGAGTTTCGTTGGGTATTAGCAGGATGATTTTGATTAGGTTTCCCTTTGTTTATGTTCACCTCTCGATTTCTTAACTTCAGCTTTCTTTGAAAATAATCCACTGCATTCTGATAGCCCATTTGATATTGCTTTGAGTCTAATTCAGGGATGGGAGTAGCATTCTCCTTGGTGAAGAAATCATTCTCTGTCTCAGTTAAGGTCATCAAAATGTTGAATCTGATCGCCTATTGGGTCTTCTTGCCCTTTTTCATCCACCTTATTTTCAGGGAAAGGGGGCCTTATTTTTTGGTCATCAGGGTTCCTTTGATTTCTTTGTGGAAATGGCCTTCTAAAGTTGGGATTCCTTACTTGATTTTCAGGCTGTTATCTATTTGGAGGCTTGTTATCCAGGGCCAGCCTGTCCATCAGTTTTTCCATGGTTCTCATCATCATTTCGAACTTCACATCACTAGTAGAGGAGGAAGTGGAAGCAGAGGTATGGATTTCTATTTTCTTCTTTTCTACTTCTGTTTTCCCCTTCAATTTTCCTGAAGCCATCATTGTAATGTCCCTTAGGAATTTTATTAAAATGACAATTTTTCACTTTTTTCCCTAGTTTGACCTTTGACTAGTTTTGAGCTCTAGGTCCCCAAATTGCTCCAATTGCTCGCAAATATTCTGAGAAGGTATATGGATGATGTTATAACATAAATATGTGTTTCAGGGATGCTTTTGGACCTTTAAAATACTTCTATAGATCCTCTTTCAATTCTGGCCAATGTAGGGAACTTTACTAGTAATTTCCCTTTGACTAGTATTGGTCTCTAGGTCTCAAATTGACTCCAAATGCCTTCAAATATTCAAGGAAGGTGTATGAATGATATTAGGAATTGAATATGATGTTTAGGGATGAGATATGGCCACCAAAATACTTCTTCAAACTCTCTTAATATTTTGGACCAAGTATGCAATTTTACTAGTAATTTGGGTTCAAATCCCCCTGGGATAAGTATTGAAAATGGCTTCCCAAATGCCTCCAAACCCACTCAAATTTATGAAAAGAGGTAGGGAATGTATTAAGGATGTTATTAAGGTCTCATGTGAACCATTAATTTATTATTATATATGTTCCAACCCTCTCCCATTCAACTGCAAAAATCACCCATTCGACCCTTGGGGAAATGACACTATTTCTTCTCCCAATGCAATTAAACTGAGTAAAAATACTTCAAATGCTCAAGAACAGTACATTAAACTTGTAAAATACATCCATTGTAGTATATTAATCACAAATGTATCAGATAATCATCCATTCATTCGAAATCATTGGCAATACATTGGTTCACAACAAGGTAGTGGGGAAATGGCACTGTTCTTTCATTAAAAATGAGATTTACACATTTCTACTTGGAATTTCGACCTGAAACTTTTTGGAGATGAATAAAAGAGTATTCAATTCATACTACAAAAGAAATGGGGCATTATAATCTCCCCCAAAGAGTACAATAGCTCACCAAAAACGCCCTCCCTCAAGGATCAAGAATACACCATCAAAACTGGAAATGGTTGAAGGAGTGAGCTGCAATAGAAGAAACCATGAGCTTCCCTGTAGCTTACACCTGCAAATAAATACTCCATTAAAGATCCAAATGAAAGGTTTGAATGGCCTTTCCAATTACCAACTTGGATGGGAATCTTTCACCCTCGAAATTGGCTAAGGCAAGAAACTAGTCATCCACTAGCTCTCCCTCTTCATAAATGCAATTGCAAATTCTACAAATGATCAAAATATGGTTTAATTATTTGTTATTGACATTTATAAATTTCTAATGTCCTCCATGGGTCGAATTCCTTCCAAGAGACTCATGCCAACTCAAGTTGGGAAGAGATTCCAAAGAACGCCACTTGTACAACAATTCCTAGTCTCCCACTTCCACCAAATCACATGTGGAAGCATCTTAGCTGCCCTAACACCCTTGAGCGCCTTATTGGAGTATATATTTAGCCTTGACATGTCATATATGTCATATGTCAGCCTGCAGGTCTGATTTGTGTCATAGGTGTCATAGCATCTTCATCATTGTTGTCATAGAGCTAGGGAATCTAGCCCAAGTGTCTCACTAGCTCCAAATTGCCTCTTCCTCTTCCATGGGAGTTACTCTTCCTCTATATTTAGACCTTGGATGAGTCATGCCATGAATAATACCTTTTGGACTCCCACAAGTATGTTATCATTCACCTTGAATTCGAATTGGTGAGAGAATGATGCCAAGTGTAGTGGGGAAATCTAGCCATATGTGGGTCCCACTTCCTCCATGTGTCTTCATAATCAAATGCCACTTTGATTTTCACTTGTATATATTTAATTAGCTCCCCTATTAAATATTTATGCCATTCTAATGTTCAAACATCATTTATTATCCCCATTATTCCAAATCCCAAAGCTTCCACCCCAAACCTAGGGAACTAGTAATTTTCCTCCTTGGCAATTATTTGACCTTTAGCATCAATTTGACAAACTCTAATGAATAGGGCCAATGTGATTAGGCCATTGTGACCCAATTCCAAATTTGGGACATGACAATCATGTTTTCTTCTACCTCTAGGGCATCTTTAAACATAGATGATAATGTGGGTGACTTTCTCTCCCTTAACATACATGAGAAATCCCCCTCAAAAGCATCTGCATAATGTAGCTTAGTAGCACCAATCAAGGGTTTGATATCAGCTGGAATTGAATTGTACACTCTCATGAATCTGCCAATGAACTCATGCACAGACTCAAAGTTCCCTTTCTTCAGGTGGTTATATTGGGACAAGATTTGTGATGGACTCTTTACTGGCTCCCACCTATCTAAGAACATTGTTTGGAAAGCTGCAAAGTCAGGGATAGAGGCATCTGCTAAATCTCTGAACCATATCTTAGCTTCTCCAGACAGACTTTTGGAAAACAACCTCATTTTAGCATCCTCATGGTCCACTTCTTCTAGGTCAATAAAATCTTCAAACCTATCTACATGTTGCCTTGCTGAAAAATCACCTTCTCCATCGTACATGATGATTCTGTGTGAGTAATTTTGAGGGAGGTCATGCAAGACAGCTGGTAGATCCAAGGGGGCAAACCTAACTGCCATTGGTTTGGGTGGATTCTGAGCTATAGGAGGATTATTCTGAGAAGGATTCTGCATAGTGATATGAGGTTGAAGGGTCTGGGAATGAGGCTTAGCTCTTTCAGCTTTAACAATATTCTACAAACTATACCACACAGGATCCAACATATATGAATCAAGGTTATTCAAACTTACTTCAACTAAATTTAGATCTGACTCTGATTTAGATTTTAACAAGGGTCTTCCAATATTTACTTCTAAATCTAACTACTAAAAATCATGCAAGTCTTCCTTAGATGCAGATTTTTCAATATTACAAGCACTAGCCTTATCTTTGTCACATCTATGCCTAAGCAAAACTTCTGGATTTTCCACGCCCATCAAAATCTCAGAGATAAGGTTACCTCTTGTGTGGATCTTTCTAAGGGCCAAGATTCCTTTTGAAGCTTCTTTAGAAATGAACCCAGACACACCAATATCCCCAGTGGAGTCTCCTTTGAATAAAAATCTCACTGAGTGGAGTCGCCAGGGAAAATGCACAACCTCTAATTTAAATCTAGAAACCTCTGTTTTCCCTCATAAATCTCTTCTTTCTTTGAAAACCGAAATTCTTTGTCGTTCTTCGAGGGATGATGCAACACTCGCTCCCGCCAACGGGTGGGCAACGACGCCAATATGTTAGCACCTAAAATGTACCTCTAGGTTGCAGAGAGGCCAAGTTAGGGTAACCATAGAACCACTTAAGGAGGAATAAGCTGGCTTCTTATCCTGCAGAGAGGGATCTCTCACAGATAGGTTTTAACAGGGCTAGATAAATTATTAAAACTGAGATTATATTGTTGTTTGGTTGAAAACGAAATAGGTATCCATTGGGCAGTGGAGTCAAAAAAGACAAAAAATGAATATTATGGCAATTCTTTGCAAACAAACCCACTCAAAGGAAAGAAAGCCACCAGCTCACAGTCGAAGTGCTTTAGTTTGATGATTTAGAAGAAAAAGATGAACATTCCATCAATATAGAGCATATGGTTATGAATTCTATATCAATTTTAGTAGAAACTAGTTATGGATGCTTAGAAATAAAAGAACATAGCATAATAACTATGAATTCTATTATGATACTACACTTATCCAAGCATGAACAACATGACAATATGGATTAAACAAAGAAGGAAAACATTCACATAAGGAAAGGAATAAACGGACTGCAAGACCAATAACACATGAATCCCCGAGAGAAAATTCCTGTGAGGCTTTGCCAAATTTTATTAAAATAGTCAGAAATACTCAACACAAAGCAATACACAGGTTCCCTAAAATTTTCAACCCTTTGGCATTCTTTTACATTGTTTATATAGATATTTTGAGCCTTAGGCTCGACTTGTCCTAACAGAAAAGGGTTACAAAACCAGTGACACCTATGCAATAGGTTCGCCACTACAACAAATGGAAAAGTTGGCCAAACTAGCTCAACTGTCTTTTACAAATTTACTGGGCATTTTTACTCAATGACAATATACTCTAACAAGATAAACAAAATGTTCTGGTAATGACTCCCTCCAGCTGGCAACTTTCACGATCCTCAACTCTTCATGCGCTCAGCTTCAATTTGGCGTTTCCATATTTTTCAATGAGCTTCCATTGCTCGGCTGCTGGAAAATCTAACGTGGCAATCTCCTTGAGCAATACCCTCATTTCAGTGTGCTCCTTATATGAATAGCCTAGGAGGAGTGTACGAGCCTCTTTAAAGATCGAAGCTAGCTCGAAGTCCTTTGCCAATTTGTCCACTACAGTCTTGCCTGTCAGCGGCTGCTCCATGTTTGCGAAACTTACTTGGTCCAGCCTGCATTCCCAAAGCTTGCCTAGATATCCCTCCTTTGTTCTCATTGTACCATCTTCTTCCCAAAACATGGGCAAGCCCTTCTTAAATAAGGGATCAAATACTTCTCTGAAAATTTTCACCTGGCCAGCCAGGATGTCTATCCCTGCTTGGATAATGCTCACTTGCTGGTGTTTGTGAATTACCTTTTTTGCGCAGATGATAGTGGCCACTCTATCTTTTATATTGGTTGCTTGAACCTGCTCTTCAGACAGACCATTTAAGAACTCTATTGCATTCTGGGCATAATCCATAGGTTTCTTGTTTAGCTTCTCATTGGCAACTGTGACAGTTGACCTTGCCAACTTGATTACAGCTTCCTTATTTATCATGAAGTCCAAATATGGCCTCATCTCCCCTGCCTATGCAACAATATCGTCCGAGATGATACTCTTTGCTTCCTGCAATGTACTTTTCCCTATAAAGTGCTACTTCAACTTATCATAATCATCCTGCATCACCTGGTACTTGGTTTCCCAAGCCTTCTTATCCTTTAATGCAGTGTCCTTCAGGGTCCTTAGGTTGGCATTCTGCTTCTTCAGTCTTGCTACTTCTGCACCATCCAAACTAGCCTTGGCTATTTTCCCTACAATGGAAAAATCCCCAGATTCTATTGAGGGTGTGGTCATAGCTTCTATCTCTTGCTCTTTCTCTTTCAACTTCTTCTCAAGCTCCTCAACCTTAACCTTTAAGGTTTCCTCACTGTCCATTATCAATTTCATATCTTCTTGCCACTTTTTCTCCCTTTCTTCAAACTCTAATAGCTTGGATTTGCAATCAGTCAACTTACCTTGCAGCTCTTCTTTTTCCTCTTCTAGCTCTGCAATTTCAGGTGCATTCACCAGTTGGGTAGCTGGAATCTTCAATTTCTTCTTCAGTGACAGTATCTCTTGATCTTTTTCATCTAATAGCTTCTGAATGCTAGCCCTTTTTCCTCTTGGGTCTTAGTGTTTAATAGTGAAGCTTGGAACTTTTTCACTTGTGCTTTCAGGCTCTTGTTCTCCACCTTTTCCAATCACAACTGCTTCTGCACTTTGGCTTTGCTGGCCTGCACCTTCGATAGCTCTAGGGCAGTCTTCAACAAATTGTTGTAGATGACCTCACCTTCTCTTTATGCAAATTGATCACATCCGGTACTGGGATATCCTCCAGATTCACTTTCAGCTCGGTGGCCTTATTTTTGGTGGCTAAGGAAAGACTTAAGGTGTTCTAGGCAAGGTTTCTACTCGCCACCAAGGCCACATACTTCTTGGAGATTTTTATCACATCAGCATACAATTTAGCTTCTTCTGAGATTGTCTCTGTGTTCTCTTCATATTCTTCCAGCAACTCGACCCTGCTTATGCTTAGTGTTGTAAGTCCAGTGGGTGTTTTGTTAAACACATGCTCCTTAACCTCGAAAGATGGCACCAGGAATCTGACTCGCTTTTTCTTGGGCTGCCATGTTTTCACTATTACTAATTGCTACCCAGATTCTTCCACCTTTTTGCTTTTTGAGCCTCTTTCTGCACCACTGTCCACATCCATGGGGTCACAACCTTCTGGCTTACTGGATTTCTCTGAAACAATGGCAATGGGTATAGCTGCTGAAACTGATGGGATCAGGCTGGGAGAACCAGGCACAAGTGATTTGCTACTTTGAAAAAGGAATTGCACATCGGAGGAGTCTTCTGGTGGGTCTATTTCCATCTGACCTTTGTCAATGTACTCTAACCAATTTTCCCTTTTAGCTAGGCCTGTAAGCTCAAAGTGCTCATACTCTTTCTTGTTAGTTTCCTTCCTCCTCGCTGAAATTATATGGTGGGGATCATAATTCATTGTTGCCTTTGATGGGAATCCCATGTCACCCATCATTCGCTCAATACTTGGGAGGGATGCCTTGTTTTTTACAATGAAAGAACCTAACGTCCATGGGAAGATGATGTCAGATAACTTCCTGTCATCCAAGAAGTGCTCACATTCTACCTTCAGCTTTTGCCTTATAAATTCCAAGGTGAGTACTCTTGGGATTAGGAAGGAAAGTAGCACATAGGGGGCATGGGAGAAACCATATACCCCGATCACAGTTCCATGCTTCAGGAAAAACCAGTCTCCAACCCTCTTCTCCATGGATGGCTGCAATAAGTCCTTCATTTCTGGCAACACTCTAGGCAACCTCTTCTGGAAGAAAATAAAATAGATCTCTGCCATAAGGTCATTCATAAAGATTTTGTAATCTGAATACATTTCCTTAGTAAGCTGTATCTCTGGCACTTGCAGGTTTTCTTCATTTGCCGCCAGGAACATCTTTAACAAGTAAGACTAGAACCTGAAATCCCTTGTCTTAGAGAATTCTATGAGCTGGGAGTGGATGATGTCTGCTAAGGCTTCATCAAATTTTAGGCATGCACACTGGGTAGGAAAATTGGGGTCTGCTGGCTCAATGGGACAAGTGCTTATAAAAAACATTAAGCTGATTAGAGGCTTGGTTATATATTGGTCACTGTCCAGCCCTATATAATGGTCATTGTCCAGCCCTAGGAACTGGGCCAACATGGAAATAACATACCTTGACTCTTCTTTAAACAGGCTGGCTTCACCAGGAAAAGGTGAGCCCTTGAAAGAGGTATTTGGTAGTAGGGAGGAATAATAAAAGCTCTTCTTGAGGTCAGCTGGGGCTTGACAGAAATGCTGGATCAATCTTTTCATTCTGTAACTTTGGGATTTCTGACAGAATTCTTCTGGAACGGCTAGGGATTTTCTAACTATGGGGGCATCTACATAACACATAATTTTCGAGTTTGAGGCATCTAGGATTGCTCTTCGATCTGTGGAGTAATGATCGGCACACGAGTCTATAAATTCAGGGCAACTAGGTGTTTGACTTGTTGTAAATAAGTGGAAAAAGGAAAGATAAACGTTATGGACATCCACCTTTTAGGCATTCATGACCTCCAACCTCTCCTTAGCAACTTCCATGGGGCTATTTAGCATCATGGTGTTGAAAACATCACAGTCCTTATCTTCTACCAGGTCGTTTATCTTGGAGGGCTCAAAGCCTAGAGTTTCTATAGATCCGACCATTTAAATAGTTTAGGGTGGAAGTGGACGGCCTACCTAGTAGTTTGACAGCTAGGCAAAGCTTCAAGGCTTCTGGTTGGCTGGTCGGTTCTACATGGTCCGCTCCTTTCGCTTTCCGATGAACACAGGACAAAAAGGGATGTGGATCTATGTGCAGGTGGGTCCTTTTATATTATAAATCTGTCATATCACCCTTACAGCTATGACACTGATAGAACCACATCATCCGTCCTTCCATGCGATTAATTCTCAACCGTAGATCTTCTTAGCCTTTGCCTTCCAATAGTCTCCGTGGCTTCCAACTCCGCCACCTACCACCTTGACAGGATCTTCGATTCGCAAAAGCATTTCCGACCGTCGATCTAATCTCATCCTAGATCCTGATCATCCAAGGATGCATCCCTTTACCGAGTTCGCAAATTTTGGGTCTGTTGATTTTGCATGCAAGTCATATCCGCGAACTAATTCTGAGCCGTCGATCTTCATCCCGCTAGATCTGCGCCGTTGGGAAGTGCCGGGCTTTAACAAAATTTTGCAGATTTGAAACATATCCCTTTTCACGCATGTCTAAAATGTGAACAAATTATCGACCGTTGATCTGCGCCACCCGCCGTTGATCACTCTTTGACCTGCCCGCTGGCCAGCACCCCGCCATCGCTTAAAAAACCTTTAACTTTTTTTGCGAGGGAGGCTTATGACCGTCGATCTTCATCGCCTTTGATCTAAACCATCCATAGATGCCAATCAGTACTACGGGTGCATTCCTTTATATTTAATTCTCCGATCACCATTTAGACTTTGGATTTCCTAAGATTCTTATATCGGCTCCAAGTTCAACTGCACAAGGCTCTGATAGCTTCAACCTTTGGGTCTTGTGGATCAAGGGTTAGGCTCTCCTTGGCTACTTTCCTGAATCTGCACCTTTCCATTCTCCAAAACCTTTCTAAACATTTAGCACAAATCTGGCGCTAACAACGGGCATTTTTTTTAAGGCCATTTAGGCCAGTTTTAGGTGCAAAACATGATGAGTGGTTGTTTTGGAAGGCCCATATTTCATTGACCATAGACTTTGTTTCAAACCTGATCCAGTGGCCAAGTGCATAAATCATCCACCTACAATCTTATGCTTTCCTAAAAAAACTTTCCCTGATAGATGAGAAATGGTGGGAATTTTCCCAATGCTACTCAAGCCATTTTTTTCAATACATAACCAATTTTTCCAATGGCGAGCATTTTTCTTTGAGGGTGCAAAACAAGATGAATAGTCGTTTTGGAAGGAAAATATCTCCTTTACCAGATACTTTGTTTCAAAAATAAGACAATGGTAATGTGAATAAATCATTCACCTACAAACTTATGCTCTCATAAAAAAATTATCCATCAAAGGTGAAAAATGGCGGGCATTTTCCTAAGGCCATTTAGGCCAGTTTTAGGTGCAAAACAGGCTGAGTGGCTGTTTTGGTAGGCCAATATTTTCTTGACCATAGACTTGTTTTCAAAAATGATCTAGTGGTCAAATTCATAAATCATCCACTTGCAAGCTGATGTTTTCCTAAAAAACATTTCCCTCACAGATGAGAAATGGTGGAAATTTTCCCAATGCTACTCAAGCCATTATTTTCAATACTTAACCAATTTTTCCAATGGCGAGCATTTTTCTTTGAGGGTGCAAAACAAGATGAATGGTCGTTTTGGCAGGAAAATATCTCCTTGACCAGAGACTTTGTTTCAAAAATAAGCCAATGGTAAATTTAATAAATCATCCACCTACAAAATTATGCTCTCATAAAAAATTTATCCCTCAAAGGTGAAAAATGGTGGGCATTTTCCTAAGGCCATTTAGGCCATTTTTAGGTGCAAAACTGGCTGAGTGGTTGTTTTGGAAGGCCAATATTTGATTGACCATAGACTTTGTTTCAAAACTGATCCTGTGGTCAAGTGCATAAATCATCCACCAGTAAGCTGATTCTTTCATAAAAAACATTTCCCTTACAGATGAGAAATGGTGGGCATTTTCCCAATGCTACTCGAGCCATTTTTTTCAATACTTAACCACTTTTACCGATGGTGAGCATTTTTCTTTGAGGGTGCAAAACAATATGAATGGTTGTCTTAGTAGGAAAATATATCCTTTACCAGAGACTTTGTTTCAAAAATAAGTCAATGATCAAAGGGATAAATCATCCACCTTCCAACTTATTTTCTCGAAAAATTTTTATCCATCAAATGTGAGAAATGGCTGGTTATTTCTGAAGGCCATTTAGGCCAGCTTTAGATGCAAAACACGTTGAGTGGTTGTTTTGGAAGGCCAATATTTTCTTTACCAGAAAACCTTTTTAAAAAATGAGCCATTGGTCATGTTCATAAGTCATCCACCTGCAATATGATGCTTTCCTAAAAACATTATCCCTCAAAGGTGGGAAATGGTGGGCATTTTCCCAAGCCTACTTAAGCCCTTTTTTTCAATACTTGACAATTTTTCCAATGGCGAGCATGGTTCTTTTAGCATGCAAAACAAGATGAATGGTTGTTTTGGCAGGAAAATATCTCCTTTACCAGAGACTTTGTTTAAAAAATAAGTCAATGATCAAGGGAATAAATCATCCACCTACTAACTTATTCTCTCGGAAATTTTTTATCTATCAAATGTGAGAAATGGCGGGCATTTTCCTAAGGCCATTTAGGCCAGTTTTAGATGCAAAACAGGCTGAGTGGTTGTTTTAGCAGGCCAATATTTTCTTTACTAGAGACCCTTTTTAAAAAATGAGCCATTGGTCATGTTCATAAGTCATCCACCTGCAATCTGATGCTTTCCTAAAAAAATTATCCCTCACAAGTGGGAAATGGTGGGCATTTTCCCAAGCCCACTTAAGCCCTTTTTTCAATACTTGATAATTTTTCCAGTGACAAGCATGGATCTTTTAGGGTGCAAAACAAGATGAATGGTTGTTTTGGCAGGAAAATATCTCCTTTACCAGAGACTTTGTTTAAAAAATAAGTCAATGATCAAGGGAATAAATCATCCACCTACCAACTTATTCTCTCAGAATTTTTTTATCCATCAAATGTGAGAAATGGCGGGCATTTTTCTAAGGCCATTTAGGCCAGTTTTAGATGCAAAACAGGTTAAGTGACTGTTTTGGCAGGCCAATATTTTCTTTACCAGAGACCCTTTTTCAAAAATGAGCCAGTGGTCATGTTCATAAGTCATCCACCTGCAATATGCTGCTTTCCTAAAAAAATTATCCCTCAGAGGTGGGAAATGGTGGGAATTTTCCCAAGCCCACTTAAGCCCTTTTTTCAATACTTGACAATTTTGTCAATGGCGAGCGTGGTTCTTTTAGGGTGCAAAACAAGATGAATGGTTGTTTTAGCAGGAAAATATCTCCTTTATCAGAGACTTTATTTCAAAAATAATTCAATGATTAAGGGAATAAATCATCCACCTACCAGCTTATTCTCTTAGAAACTTTTTATCCATCAAATGTGAGAAATGGCAAGCATTTTCCGAAGGCCATTTAGGCCAGTTTTAGATGCAAAACAGGCTGAGTGGCTGTATTGGAAAACCAATATTTTTTTTACCAGAGACCCTTTTTCAAAAATGAGCCAGTGGTCATGTTCATAAGTCATCCACCTGCAATCTGATGCTTTCCTAAAAAAATTATCCCTCACAGGTGGGAAATGGTGGGCATTTTTCCAAGCCTACTTAAGCCCTTTTTTTCAATACTTGACAATTTTTCCAATGGCGAGCATGGTTCTTCGAGGGTGAAAAACAAGATGAATGGTTGTTTTGGTAGGAAAATATCTCCTTTACCAGAGACTTTGTTTCAAAAATAAGTCAATGATCAAGGGAATAAATCATCCACCTACCAAGTTCTTCTCTCATAAATTTTTTATCCATCAAATGTGAGAAATGGTGGGCATTTCCTAAGGCCATTTAGGCCAATTTTAGATGAAAAATAGGCTGAGTGGTTGTTTTGGCAGGCCAATATTTTCTTTACCAGAGACCCTTTTTCAAAAATGAGCCATTGTTCATGTTCATAAGTCATCCACCCACAATCTGATGCTTTCATAAAAATATTATCCCTCACAGGTGGGAATGGTGGGCATTTTCCCAATCCTACTTAAGCCTTTTTTTCAATACTTGACAATTTTGCCAATGGCGAGCATGGTTCTTTTAGGGTGCAAAACAAGATGAATGGATGTTTTGGCAGAAAAATATCTCCTTTACCAGAGACTTGGTTTCAAAAATAAGTCAACGATCAAGGGAAAAAATCATCCACCTACCAGCTTATTCTCTCAGAAAGTTTTTATCCATTAAATGTGAGAAATGGCAGGCATTTTCCTGAGGCCATTTAGGCCAGTTTTAGATACAAAACAGGCTGAGTGGTTGTTTTGGCAGGCCAATATTTTCTTTACCAGAGATCCTTTTTTTAAAATGAGTCAGTGGTCATGTTCATAAGTCATCCACCTGCAATTTGATGGTTTCCTAAAAAAATTATCCCTCACAGGTGGGAAATGGTGGGAATTTTCCAAGCCTACTTAAGCCCCTTTTTCAATACTTAACAATTTTGCCAATGGTGAGCATGGTTCTTTTAGGGTGCAAAACAAGATGAATGGATGTTTTGGCAGGAAAATATCTCCTTTACCAGAGACTTTGTTTCAAAAATAAGTCAATGATCAAGGGAATAAATCACCCCCCTACCAACGTATTCTCTCAGAAAATTTTTATCCATCAAACGTGAGAAATGGCGGGCATTTTCCTAAGGCCATTTAGGCCAGTTTTAGATGCAAAACGGGATGAGTGGCTGTTTTGGCAGGCCAATATTTTCTTTACCAGAGACTGTTTTTCAAAAATGAGCCAGTGGTCATGTTCATAAGTTAACCACCTGCAATTTGATGCTTTCCTAAAAAAATTATCCCTCATAGGTGGGAAATGGTGGGCATTTTCCCAAGCCTACTTAAGCCCTTTTTTTCAATACTTAACCAATTTTTCCAATAGTGACCATTTTTCTGGGAGGTTGCAAAACAAGATGAATGGTTGTTTTGGATGGAAAATATCTCCTTGACCAAAGAGTTTGTCTCAAAAAGTAGTCAATGGTAGAGTGAACTGATTTTCTGGCAGGGTGCAAAATGGCATAAATTTGAATTTTTGTTGCACAACATTACGTTACTTAGAGTGTAAAATTACAAGTAAAATTTGAGTGTAAAATTACAATGTAAAATTACAAGTATTAAATTACAAGTAAAATCTGAGTGTAAAATTATATTTCTTTTCCTGGGAAAAAAAGCGTAATTTTATTTCATTCGATGAGAACAAAATTACATTCTGTAGATACACTTTGTAAGGAGTGTATTTCTGATATTTCTTGCCTTTTAGATAGACCTGTAGTCTTCTTTTATGCTTCTGATGCATTTAGCTTTTTACATTTATGATACTGATCCTTAAAAACACTATCTGCTTGTTTAACAGACATAATAACATATTTTGACAAAATTGTCCTCTGAGAATGACTCTAAGGTTTGAAAAAAGAGCCAAAAACTGAGTGAGACAAAATTCTGTGAAATAACAAAAAGGGAAAAAAGGAAAGATCTTGAAGTTGTTGAAGAGCCTCTGTCTGATCTGGTCATTCTATGAATGGTTTGTGGTAAAATTCCTGAACTTCACCATTGATATTTTCCTTTATCTTCCATATTCCCAAAGCCAGCTGCAACCCTTCCTTTGCAGCCATGTCCGCCTCTTAGTGTAAAATTACATTTATGATATATTTCAGTTTTTTTTAATTAGAGAAATTATGTCTGAAAGCTAATGCCAATATTGATTGTTTTTGTTTATTTTGCAGAGTATCTCATCAATGGATCATTCAAATGAGCCATCTCAACAAAATATTCCTCGAAAAAGAGGTCGATAGAAGGGTCTAGATTACTCAAAACTTCCAACTTTGGAATCACGTGACATTGTCCTTCAATTCACTCGTGGTAGAGGTAAAAAGACAACGCAATGTGTTGCTCATGGACGATGTCAAGGATTTGAAGATCAGAACTCCATACCACAGAACGAGTCCACAAGTTTTCCTCAAACAACAAGCAATCATCCAACCATTCTTCAAACTCAATGTCCTCAATGTAAGCAACCAATGACAAACAATAATGTTGCTGGACAACATATGCAACCTTTGTCTCCAATTGCAGTTGAAGGGAATGTTAATACAGAAAGTGGAAATATTTATGAAAGAATGAACTCTGTTCCAGAGAATATGAGGGTCCCATTACATGCTGCCATTACATTGAACGCTGAGTTGCAAAATAAAAATCTGTACCAAAGAATGAACCCAGTTTTGCAGAATGAGGCCCTACTTTTCCCTCAAAGATCAGTGATTGACGCTACTATTGTTACAAATCAGTTTGAGCAAAGTGCAGGTTGTGTTGCTCAACAACCTAGGGAGCCTTTGACTGCATTCACTAATGAAGGGAATCAAAGTGTAGAGCCCAATGGGAAACAATTGGAAAATGAACCTCTTATGAACTTGGATGCAAGTGGAAGACATGAAATAATTGCATTTCATGAACAAATGCAAAGAAATACAACTACAGAAAATCAAAATTCTATAATTGGTCAAGCTGTAGCAGAAATGCTAGAAGGATTTTCAACAAATGAAACTACGAATGCTAAGAGAAGGTCACTAGTAAACTGCTTAAGGACATCCTTATTGCATCTTAGGAAGCAGTCCTGATGGTATAACCACAGACTAAATGAGGGGAAGACAAAACTTACAGAAATTGGGAGATGGTTTTCTAGAAAATTGCTTGAAGATGTAGATGAGAATGACATTATTGCTGGAATTGAGTACTTCATGAGCAAAAAATATAATGAAGAATCTAAAATTGAGGATGTTCTTGAACATTTAGATGGATTCCTTGATAAACTTCGATTCATTGTTGTGACAGATATTCGTAAGGATTTTACGCCGAGGAACATGGCTTCAGTATTTATCGAATAAAGCATGACTCATAAGGCTTTGCAATGTCTTAGGAGAATTGATGCCCATGGTGTACTAAAGGGGGTTAATCCAACATCATTATGTAGCGAAATGAAAAATTGGAGCAAAGAAGCTGAGGATATTGATATGGGTTGGGAGAGAACTGATGGTTTCACATATAGAGTTAGGGTCAAGCAAGTAAAGTAGCATGGGAAACTAAATTTAAATCAATAAATCAATAATTTTTTGAAGTGTGCCTGAGAAACTAAATTTAACCTTCCTTAATTGGCTCTCTTGCAGGGCAAAGTGGATTTTCTTATCCAATAGATAAGGAATATCTACAGGTATATCTTCCACCCAATGTATCACTACCCGCATACATTCACCTGTAATTTCCTTCCTATGATGATTCAGAATCGTCCTAAGGACAATATGAATCAATGTTTTGTATATTCCAGGAGGGACATCTTGCATTCTTAAACCATTCCCCGGAACATATATTTCTCGCCCACAAATTTTATTGGCCATCTGGTTCTTCTCCTGTCTTGGGGTTTTCCAAGAGCTAAAAATATCTCCCACTCTGCGTGGAATATTTGTAGCTCGGGAAACCAAATCAGGGTTGAGGTTAACCCGCTTCCCAAAAATTTTGAGTTCCATATTCCCAACATCATATTTCAAAATTGCCTCATCTATCTCCTCATCAACATAATTGAACATTCCAAACAAAAAGTCGAAAACTTCTTCTTTCCTCAGGATAGTTTCCATACCTGGTGGCCAAATCTTTGCATCTCTCCATGCATCAGAATACTCCTGGAATGTTTTTACTGTTATCCTATCATATGTGGATGCCTGTGTTTCAATTGCGGTTGCAGAGGAGGATGTCCGCGTTTCAACTTCACCCATAGTAGAGGACGCCCCTGTTTCAAGTTCATCCATGGTTATCTAGTTTCAAATGGAAGGTGAGGTGATGCACGCAGACTGTATTTCAGGGTCACAAATTATGCCCACAAAGAGTATTTCAGCAACAAAACAATTTTCTTGAGTGTATTTCCAGGTCATAATTCATGACTTGGGCATGCACTTTTCCCTATGCTGACATCCGACTTTTAAGATTTTTTCTGGCCTTGTCATCGGAGGGAATTTTATAAATTGGTTGTACTTTGACATAAAAAAGTGCACAAACATAAGCCTTCATTTTTTATAAATGGGTTGTACTTTGGAATTTTATAAACTGGTTGTACTTTGACATAAAAACGTGCATAAACATAAGCTATCACTTTTCAGTACTTGGCCATTTTTGCCAAAGGGGAGCATTTTCTGGCATGGTGCAAATTAGGTTGATTGTCTATTTTGGAATGCCATTATCTTCTTGGACAATGAATTTTTATTACGAATGAGTCGATGGTCAAGTGCATAAATCATCCACCTAAAATATTATGCTATTCGAATTTTCTTATCCCTCAAAGGTGAGAAATTGCAGGCATTTTCTTGAGGCCATTTAGGCCAATTTTAGGTGCAAAAATGTCTGAGTGGTTGTTTTCGTAGGCCAATATATTATTTACCAAAGCCTATTTTCCAAGACTGAGACTATATTCAGGTGCATTGGTCATCCACCTACAGGATGGTTCCCTCAGAATAATTATCTCTCTCTCTGTGACGAAATGGCGGTCATTTTCCCAAAGCCACTTGAGCCATATTTTTAGTACTTGACCATTTTTGGCAAAGGGGGGGCATAATATGGGAGGGTGAAAAAAATGTTGATTGGCTGTTTTGGCAGGCCATTATCTTCTTGACCATAGACCTTTTATCGTGAATGAGTCAATTTTCAAGTGTGTAAATCCTCCACCTGAAAGTTTATGTTGTCATACAAATTTAATCCATCATTGGTGACAACTGGTGGGCATTTTCCTAGGGCCATTTAGGCTAGTTTTAAGTGGAAAAAGGGTTGAGTGGTTGTTTTGGTAGGCCAATATTTTCTTTACCAAAGACTTTTTTCCAAGAATGAGACTATATTCAGGTTCATTATTCATACACCTACAGGATGGTTCCCTCCAAATAGTTATCTCTCTCTCTGAGAGGAAATAGCGGTCATTTTCCCAAAGCCACTTGAGCCATATTTTCATTACTTACCCATTTTTTCCCATGGCAAGCATTTTTTGGAATGGTGCAAAAGAGGTTGATTGGATGTTTTGGAAGGCCATTATCTTCTTAGCCATAGAACTTTTATCGAGAATGAGTAAATGGTCAAGTGTGTAAATCCTCCACCTGAAAGCTTATGTTGTCAGATAAATTTAATCCCTCACTGGTGAGAACTGGTGGGCATTTTACTAAGGCCATTGAGGCCAGTTTTAAGTGCAAAAAAGGCTGAGTGGTTGTTTTGGCAGGCCAATATTTTCTTCACCAGAGACGTTTTTCCAAGACTGACACTATATTCAAGTGCATTAGTCATCCATCTAAGGGATGGTGCCCTCCAAATAGTTATCTCTCTCACTGTGAGGAAATGGCGGTCATTTTCCCAAAGCCACTTGAGCCATATTTTCAGTACTTAACCATTTTTGCCAATGGTGAGAATGTTATGGAATGGTGCAAAAGAGGTTGATTGGATGTTTTGGCAGGACATTATATTCTTGGCCATAGACCTTTTATCAATAAGGATTAAATTCTAAAGTGTGTAAATCCTCCACTTGAAAGCTTATGTTGTCAGATAAATTTAATCCCTCACTGGTGAGAACTGGCAGGCATTTTCCTAAGGCCATTTAGGCCAGTTTTAAGTGCAAAAAAGTATGAGTGGTTGTTTTGGCAGGCCAATATTTTCTTCACCGAAGACTTTTTTCCAATGCTGACACTATATTCAGGTGCATTAGTCATCCATCTACAGGATGGTTCCCTCCAAATAGTTATATTTCTCACTATGAGGAAATGGCGGTCATTTTCCCAAAGCCACTTGAGCCATATTTTCAGTACTTAGCCATTTTTTCCGAAGGGGGGCATAATATCGGAGGGTGCAAAAAAGGATGATTAGCTATTTTGGCAGGAAATTATCTTCTTGGCCATAGACCTTTTATCGCGAACGATTCAATGGTTAAGTGTGTAAATCCTCCACCCGAAAGCTTATGTTGTCAGATAAATTTAATCCCTCACTACTGAGAACTGGTGGGCATTTTCCTAGGGCCATTCAGGCTAGTTTTAAGTGGAAAAAAGGCTGAGTGGATGTTTTGGCAGGCCAATATATTCTTCACCGGAGACTTTTTTCCAAGACTGATACTATGTTCAGGTGCATTAGTCATCCACCTGCAGAATGGCTCCCTCCAAATAGTTATCTCTCTCTTTGTGAGGAAATGGCGGTCATTTTCCCAAAGCCACTTGAGCCATATTTCCAGTACTTAGCCATTGTTATCAATGGCAATAACTCATCCAAATTCCCTGGTATTTGCAAATACGAAATGAAAATATGAAAATATAAAAAAACATAGAATAATAAAACTCACATTTTCCAATTTGAATCACTCAAACAGGCCAAAAATTGAACACTACTTTCAGGGTTGATTTTCAATATTTTTACACAATAGCAATTTTTAGGATAAAATTGAAAATATTGAATAGTGTAGTGGTGACTGTTAATACACATCATGTTCAACTCGTATCATTCAGTTTGACTATGTAACGTTCTTACTAGCACATGAAGAATGTTTTTATTTATGTGTTAGATTAAATAATATGAATTTAGTCCTTGGATAAAAAAGGTAAAACACCACTCATTTTTCGTCAGAAATAATCCTATTATATTTCAAGCCGAAATATCGTACATTCTTCAACAATCTGTAAATTGTTCTATCCAAATACCCCAAGCTTCTTCAGCAGATTGAAAGTCCAAAATGATCAACAGATCTAATCCTGGAGCAGCTACTATAGAACTAGAGTGCATGTACATATAAAATAATTTAATGCAAGAAATAAATAATTCATATATACTAAATAATATAATTCACCATACATATTACACCAAACAGTATAAAAATTTATTAATGAAAGGAAAAATGTTTACAAATCCAAATGGGTACACCAGTCCTCATCCCTAATCCATAGCACTGATGGACAGGGTCCCATTGGTGTGAATCCCATGAAATGTGTACTTGTACACGAGGTTGTAGGCTATTATACAAATAGCGAAATCTAAATTTTGGTCCCACTCTCCATTTACCAAGAGGCTAAGTCTGATCACTTGAGCCTGAAGTTGGATGATATCTATCAGGAAAGGTTGGCCATGTATAGAAAACTGTTTCCTTAAGATTCTCATAGCCTTCTATGTTGAACTCTAGTGAATTATTCTTCTTTACAATCCTGTGAGGTATGGAATGCATTGCAATTAGTTCAAAAGTAACCATGAAACTTTCATCTGAACAAGGAATTTACACATAAGATTCACTGCGTATAATGTGTCGAGACCTTATGTGATTGAAAACTTTGTAGGAAAGAAGATGAATATTGTGACGATGTACTCGATTGGGCTATAATACTCCGATATATGATGGCAATGCATTGTGTGTTCCATATTCTGTAGATGCAGCTAATCTAGCAGTCACAACTTCATTGTCACCTTTTGTTGCAAGAAGTTAAAAACTGGTGTGCTTATCATCATTCGTAGCAATAAAACGACAAAAAAAAGATTCTCCCTTTTTACTGCTAGTACCCCACCTTTTAATAGAGCTCATAGTAAAGAAAACATCAACAATGCCTACAACACAACATAATATAACATTAGATACTATAAATAAAATTTTCATATATAAGTTGAAGAATATATATTAAAAGATGCACATGTATACTCACTATCAATTATTTTAGTTGGTATCAACAAAGCTTGTTTTGTGTAAAACACCTCATGTGGATGCAAATTCACACCTTCAGGAATATAGTGGCCTCTAACAAAAACATCTACATGATTTTCAAATATTCTTACCCAACAAAATGTTCCACCAGTTGAAACATCTACTAGACAATCCAACACTTCTACAGGATATGGAATTTTCAATGACTCATCTTCAGACATTCCAGGCAATTTTGCATAATAAATATGGACATACATGCGTGCCTTTATGGTAAAATCAAATGGATTTGTGTTGCGCACCAATAGCCCATACATTTGAATGAATTTCTTTCTACCAATCTTCACAAAACGATCATTTTGAGTCAATAGGGGAGTCACATCTAAACAAGATCCCATATAAAACCCTCGCTTGATGATTGCAGTGGAATGTTTTGTATGATATTCATCAGGCCCACTTGAAGATAATTGTGATTTTATTTCATAAATTGAAGGATGTTGCAACACAAGCTTTACACTTTCATTTGCATACACTATTTGAATATGCAGAACATCATCCATAGCATGTGTCCATGTGTCATTGGTACTATCGGTGTAAAGAATTGGATCATCACCACAAGGATCCAACATTGTCAACTCTACATTTCTTGTATGTGACCCATCTATAACTTTGCAGATAATGATTTCTTCTAAACCATTTTCTCCTTTAAGAACAACAATTGTATCAAAGTTTGGAGCCTTGCCCTTAACATACTGCAAAGTTGAATGCCATCAAAGTTGATAAGGTATATCCCTATCATTAGGTTGGTTCTCAACATCATTACCGCTGGATACATCATCGTCACTCCAACAATCAGTTTTTTTCAGTCTATTTAATTTCCGCGACTTTTGTCGTTGTATAGACAATTGTTGCTTCATTTTTCATCTCTTTTCTCATTCAACATCCTCTTCAACAAGTATTCGAAAAGCTTCTTCCACAACCTCTGGAGGCAATGAATTTCGTTCTTTATGTGGCAACGGATAAGGGTCTGTATTGAACATGATCAAATTTATAAGAAGTAAAATTCTGCAATCACGACAGGGAGCCAAAATGGCCTACACAAGTTACACGTGATCTCTTAATTGGAAAGCAAGAGTGAAAAAACAAAGTATTTATAAAGGCATAATAATAATACTACATAAATGTTAACCTTTGGTAAAAAGCTTTGATTTTTTTTCTCCTTCCAACCAAGATTTTAGATTCGCATCCAGATGGTCCAAATGGATATCTGCATCAAATAATAAAGGGTGAATTTAATTACTCTACATATACAGTATCTGATAAATCATTTTATAGACTACTTAAATACAAAAATTGCAGGGTAAGAATGTAAATTATTTTAAGCACAAAAAACTGGGAAAAAATAAAAATAAAAAATTCTTACCAGTCGTATCACTACACCATCGATTTTGCTCAGAGTATTTCAACACGGTCCGATTTGGTTTGATCAGATAGCTGATGGGTTTAACTAATTAGCCGATAAGCAGTCCATCGCTAAACCAGTTGATCAACAAAAAAAGTAAAAAAAAGTATTGTGAGTCGGTCACTAAACCATTAATTTTTTCATCAGGTTCCAATGCAATCAATTTTGGTTTGATCATAGACCTGTTGATGGGTTCGTATATTTTGTTCAAGCAGGCTAAGAATTTAAAAAAATTTAAGCACAAAAAAGCTGAAAAACAAAAATACTTACCAGTCGTATCACCACACAATCGATTTTTCTTAGAGGATATCAATACAATACGATTTGGTTTGATCAGAGATCTGGTGCATTGACTCTTCGAGCAGGGTTAGATCTAAAACAAAGCACAAGTTCGAATATTTTGATCAGGGTAAGATATAAAACAAAATAAGTAATTTTTGTAAGCAATATCAAGTTCCTCTACAATGCATATTCTGTAAGCAATAGAATGTTCCTTTTTACTTACGATAGGCTCTGGAAGAAAAAAACATCTTCGAAAATATACAACCTAGGGCACAAAAACCTGGAAAAAAAAAACACACTCTTACCAATCGATCACGATATCATAACTTTTCTTCAGATGGTTTCAACATGATCCAGTTTGATTTGATCATAGACCGAGTGTTTTGACAGGCGCATGGATTTTGTTCAAGCAGGGTAGATTCAATACAAACGCGGATTTGGTTTCAGAACATATTTTGGGTCTAGGTAAACAGGATATTTTGGGGGAAATCGAAAAATATGAAATTGGAGGGATTTTTCCATTGGATACCCGGTTTCGAAAAATTTGAATTAACCCCACATCGTATCGTGTGCCAAACTCCACATTGTTTCTTGTGCAACCGAAAAAAAATTCAGGGGAAATAGGAGTTTGACTAGATACTTGATTAGTGGTGTTAATTAAATTTTAATTAATTTTTAATCAATGCATTATTTAGGATACATTTTGGGGGTGGTAATATCTTATGTTATAATTTTAAAGAGAAGAGAAACCATATTTGAGGATAATAGTGCAATTTTTTGGGGTGTGAAAGTAAAACTTCCATAAAAATTGACATTTCACTCTATTGGAAAAGGACTAGCTAGACTCCAATCTTTAAAATATACTCTTTTAAGACGTAGATAGATTTGCATAGGCCAAGCTCAAATCAAATTAATTTGATTTGTGAAAAAGAATAAAAAGGTAAGAAGGTAAAAGATTTTTCAACAAAGTCTAAGACTTGGAAAAATTGATGTTTTGTCCATAATAGAAATGGTTGATTCATTTTCATAGTTTTAAATACATTCTTTTTAAGATGCATTTGAGTTCAGTAGGAATAAGCCTTAATTGAGTTATTTAGCTTTGGCAAAGAGTACCAACAATGCAACAAAAATTATTTTTTAAATGAAAGTTGAAGGCTTATAAAATTGGTGGATTGTTTTAAATTAGAACCAAGGGCTGGCTTCCATTCATTAATATATATATTCTTTCAAGATGTGGATGAAAATAAAAAAAAAATTAAGTATTCTGTTAATTTATTTTTATACACCAAAGTACACAATAAATTTATTAATGAATTGAAAGCAAAACCTGGAGGACATTGTCGAAAGATCAAGATAATTCAATTTTTGCAAACCGATGAAGATAATCAAATCAGATAATCTCAAATATGAGCATGCAAGCGTCACTGAATAACAAGGAATCCTAAAGAGTGAAACGACACAATGATAACTTACACAGTGAAACAATCAGTTTAAACGATACAATTAATAATCGAAATTATGATAATTATGCACAAATTTCACTAATTGCTTCACTGCAATAAGATCATGTGACAAAGTCATCATCCAATGAAATATAATCCCAAAGAGATGAGAAATACAAAAAATCAAATATCTAGGACAGAAACAATCAAACCATCAACTAAAATCTAACGAGAGAGAAGATCAAAAGCAATTGAAAAGCCAAGTATTTACAATATTAAGATGGGTAGCCCTTAATTAGTTTTCAGGACTAATGGTTCTGCTAATAAAGTTTATCTTTTGACTTTGTGCTTTAGTTCACTAGTGGATTGGTGTTTGTAAATGAGTGTACAATTCAATTCAGCTTTGGTGTGTACCCAACTGAGTTTCAACCCTGGTGTGAAAGAAAAGAAATTTAAAAATATTTATATTTATTATAGTTCCACTGATAATTAGTCTAAGTGTACAGTAATATCCTTTTGACAATTTTGGTGTCTGTGGGGGCTATCCACTTCACTCTTCACGAAAGGATCTAGCAAACTAGTTCTAAGGGAAAGGAAACTTTAGTTGGCATTTACATGCCTTGAAGAGAGTGTTGGCCCAACTCGTATAGGCCTTTGGTAAACCAGAGCATATTTTCTCCGAGACTAAGGGATAAATTTCTAAAATTTAAAATGGGGTCACACTTTAGGAGGTTCATAAAAAATTATAGAATCTTTGTGCCTTGAAGAGAGTGTTGGCCCAACTCGTACAGGCCTCTGGGTAAACCAAAGTCGATTTTCTCCCAGACCAAGGACTAAATTTCTAAAATTTAAAATGGGGATAAACTTTAGGAGGTCCATGAAAAATCATGGAAACTTAAGAGAGGAGTAAGAAAAATCATTCTAAAAATATTGAGCCGAAGACCTTTTTTCAGCTGTCAATGGGATAAGTTGGTTGGCTTAAGTTCTTACAACTTAGGTATTTCTTCTGCATTAGTTTTCTGATTATAATCTATAGCATTCCACCCAAACTTTCAGTGCTCTGCAACTAGCTCCAAGTTCTATCTATGGCAACTTATGGGGCCTTGTCTACTCCATATCACATAGACTTTGTGGTGAATGCTTCATCTGGCTCGAAAAACATATATGTCAGTGTTGGCCCTTCAAATTTGGATAATGTTAATCTCGATGCCATAAGCCATCCTTAATGGCTTGAAGATTTTGAAGATGAGAAATGATGCAAGAAGTCAGGATGGTCCTTATTATGTTAATGGTGTCATTCCTCATGCATCCAAAAGTGGCAGCAAGGTAGGTCTTATTGTAGCATCAATTGTGGGATTTGCTGCCCTCCTTGGGCTGTTGGCAACTATCTATTACCTATTTTTCCCAAATTCAAAGTCAAAGTATTCTCATTCTGCTCGGTTTCCTTTTCCTTTGTATGGAGGCAACTCAAATTGTATGGACAGTAAAGTTTCCACAACATCTAACCAGAGTAGTTCTAGGAGCTATGTTTCCTCAGCACCCTCAAACCTAGGCCAGTACTTCACATTTGTTGAGATACAACATAGTAGAAACAAATTTGATGAGAGTTTGCTCCTTGGTGTTGGTGGCTTTGGAAATGTTTATCAAGGAAAACTAGAAGATGGTACTAAAGTGGTTGTAAAGCATGGTGATCTCATATCTGAACAGGGTCTCACTGAATACCAGACGGAAATTGAGATGTTGTCAAAACTTCACCATCACCATCTTGTATCTCTAATTGGTTATTGAGAACTTAGCATTTTGAAATTATTATGGTCTATGAATACATGGCTAATGGGACTCTTCTAAGTCATTCATATATGTCAATTCTTCCTCCATTTCCATGGAAACAGAGGATTGAGGTATGTATAGGAGCAACCAGTGGTCTCCATTACCTCCATACTCAGATCAACTCAAGGTATCATTCACTGTTATGTGAAGACCACCAACATTTTGTTGGATGACAATTTTGTGGCAAAGGTAGCAGACTTTGGACTTTCAAAAGCTGGACCCACTCTGGATCAAACCCATTTGAGTACTACAGTAAAGGGTAGTTTCAGATACCTTGATCCCGAGTACTTGAGAAGGAAACAAATGATAGAGAAATCCGATGTGCATTCTTTAGAAGGGTGTGTGTAAAATACCCTTTTAATGTTTTTCATCATTTCTCTTAAATAATGGAATTGTGCATTCATTATGTAGTTTATTTAATATAGCCACGGCATTTGAGCATCCAAGGCTTGTATATTGGTGATAACAAATCCTATATTGCTGTGTAGATTTTCTATTTTGATTCATTGGAATCTCTTCATGTTAGAATCCCTTGGGCCAAGAGGACATGGGAAATCCTTAACTGGAAAAGTTGGCCTGATAGTTTTATATTTGGTTGACATTGCAGCGGACAAAGAATCGTGGGAGGTTATGCAGATGGTTCCATTCACAGCTTTGACTCTAACAAGGTAAAAGTGATCATGGCACCCTTCATTTTTTAATAGAAAGAGATGTTCCTGTAGGTTGTTTTCTGTTCACAATTGTCAATACCTTCTTCAATCTAGATTAACATTGACATGATCTAGAAGTTACACATCTAATTGTTTTTGGATGTGACCATTTAATGTTATGATGGGAAAAAGGAATTCAAAGCTCTCTCCAAGCTTTGATATTTTCTCTGTTATCCAATATATTTGGATACTGAGTTTGAGAATAACAGTTCGAGAGTTACACATATAGCATACAAAATGAAAGCCCGGGGGTTTGAGCTCAACATTGGTTGATGAGAAGGCAATTTGTTCTTATGGCTAAATCTACACTTTATGTGAATAAATTGTAATTATAAATGTTCTATCCTTCAAATTATTTTGACAAGTTATAAAGGGAAAGGAAAATGGCGAGGGGAATGCCTCACTTTCATGTAATTAGGTTCCTCTACAACTATATGGAAGATTTTATTTTATCTTCTGTAGCGATCTTTCAGTGTGGTGATTTTCATGCGATGCTTATTTAGATGCACAAGTGATTGCACAATTACATCCAGCTTATGAAACTGGTCTCCTATTGAAATTCGTAGTGGAGCCTCCACATCGCTCTGATATGAATGGGATCGAGTTGCCATGTGTAGTTAGAAGTATATTGAAACTTTTTTGCATCAAATGATAGATTAGAATTGATTTTCTTGAGTTGGAGTTAGTCGTGGAAGTGTATCAAAAGAAGTAATGATATGAGAGTAAATATAAAATGTTGTTGGTCTTTTTCTCTGTTATTTTGCATCGTGTTTTTCTATGCCTCTGGAAGAGAAGAAATCTGGCTCAGCCACTGATTCTCAATATCTGAAAAATTTCTTGCACAGAGGAAATGGGGATAGCTATAGCCTTTGTTCCAGAAGAATGGGTGAAATAAGTCCTCAGATCAGGTTTACTTGGGATTACTGTGAAGGGTTTTACTAAATACTTTAAACCCTAACCAAGATCTACTCCTATGCAAGAAATTAAACTTAACGCACATCGGAACTTTAGAAATCAAGCTTAATGCACAGCGGAACTTACTTTCCATCTTCAAAGGTCGCGGACAGCTTCTGGTCTTGACTTGAGTTGTTGGCTCTCGAATCCTTCCAAGAACTTGCAATCCTTTGCTCTGGAGAGTATCCTGTCTTCAATGGAGCAGACAATTTTTCTGGATGATTGCAAGCCTTGGAGACTCAGCCCTTTTATAGCAGTGCCAAAGAAAAAGATTCTAATCCTAGGGCTGCTGAAATTTAGCTAATACTTGGGAAACAAGTCCAAAAGAAATCTGGAGTTTCCGATTTTATAAAAAACTTCAAATCGGGAAACTTCAGAAAAAACTGAAATAAATCAGAATAAATTCTGATTTCCTTATTTAGCTCAATTTACTGCTATTATTTTAATCAACTATAATCGGTCCATTAACAATTATAATTGATTAACATTATTCTATATGTATTTGTATCCAAATCCTTATTTAAATACGTATAATGCCATGAGTTAATTAATCACATTGTTTGGCATGTTTTAATCATTACATAAATGTAATCTTTCGACAGTATTTGATATCATAATCATAATGCACGTATGTCCAACTTAATTATTGTAATTTAGACGTCTCTAAATCCAACAATCTCCCACATGGACAAGTGCAACCTTTTGATTATATATCCTTAACTTTATTGCATGCAACTTTTCTGTCTTTCTTATCGTATTTCTTAAACAATTCTGTCCATCAATTATGCTAACAAAGGACTTAAGCAGCACTTGTCACATTTATTCGCAACTAAACCGACATAAATCACGCTGCCAACATAACTGAATGACATGAATCTGATTTGGACATATAGTTTAGAAATTACACGCAAGTGTGATTATACGTGCCTATTTCTAATTGAGTCACCTTTACTTTACTGTATGAGGTCAAAAATTAAACTTTAAAGAAAGAAATAATGAAACCGAAACTGAATGCAACTTGTATATATCATCAAAATTGTTTACAATTGCATTACATAGAACATCAAAAACAAAACTTAAAACATATTCAGACTCCCACATTTTCTAACTATCCTAAATAGATATTACACCCATACGGGCAACATGTTCGTGAAACTTCTTGGGTGGTAATCCTTTAGTAAGAGGATCAGCAATCATGGAGTCTGTACCTATGTGTTCTATACATAATTCATTATTCTGCACTCTCTCTTTTACAACCAAAAACTTAATATCGATGTACTTTGACTTTGACGAACTTCGGTTGTTGGTTGCGTATAACACTGCTGAATTGTTGTCACATAATAATTTGAGTGGTTTCTGAATAGAATCCACAATTTTCAGACTTGTGACGAAGTTCTTCAGCCATACGCCATGATTAGATGCTTCATAGCATGCAACAAATTCAGCTGCCATAGTGGAGGAGGCCACCAATGACTGTTTAGCGCTCTTCCATGACACGGCACTGCCTGCCATCATAAAGATGTATCCTGATGTTGACTTCATGCTGTCGACACATCCTCCAAAATCAGAATCAGTATATCCAATGACCTCGAGCTGTTCCGATCTCCGATACGTGAGCATATAGTCCCTTGTTCTCTTTAGGTATCTCAACACTCGCTTGGCTGCCTTCCAGTGTTCCATACCTGGGTTACTCAAATATCTCCCTAGCATTCCAGTGATGAACGCAATATCTGGACGCGTGCATACTTGTGCATACATGATGCTACCCACGGCTGAGGCATAGGGAATATCTTTCATGATGTTTTTATCTAAGTCATTTTGGGGACATTGTTTTAGACTAAACTTATCTCCTTTTGATACAGGGGTATCTCCTGGTTTGCTGTTTTCCATGCCAAATCTTGTTAGAATCTTATCGATATAGTTCCTCTGGGATAACCTTAGAATACCTTGAGATCTATCTCTAAGTATTTCAATCCCTAGAAAAAATGATGCATCACCAAGATCTTTCATTTCAAAGTTCTTAAATAAAAAATTCTTAGTTTGATGCAACATGTCCTTATCGTTACTGGCAAGCAATATGTCATCTACATATAAAACCAAGAAAATAAATTTACTCCCACAGAACTTAAGGTATATGCATTCGTCTACTATGTTAGACTCAAAACCAAATGAGCTAACAATTTTGTGAAATTTATGATACCATTGTCGAGATGCTTGTTTTAGCCCATAGATAGATTTCTTAAGTCTGCAAACCATAGACCCTGCATCACCTGATATAAAGTTCTCTGGCTGCTTCATATAGATCGTTTCATCAATGTCACCATTGAGAAACGCCGTCTTTACATCCATCTGATGAAGTTCTAAATCATAATGTGCTACAAGCGCCAATATAATCCTTAAAGAGTCTTTCGATGAAACTGGAGAGAAAGTCTCTTTATAATCAATGCCTTCTTTCTGTGTGAAACCTTTCGCAACAAGACGTGCCTTGTATTTTTCAACATTGCCTTTAGAATCCCGCTTAGTCTTAAATATCCATTTGCAACCAACGGGTTTCTTGTCTTTAGGCAACGGAACGATATCCCAAACGTCATTGTCATACATAGATTTCATCTCTTCATTCATGGCATTAATCCACATTTGAGAGTTAGAGCTTTCCACAGCTTGTTTGATATTAACAGGATCATTTTCAAACATGCCAATGTCAAACTCATGTTCTTGAAGATATGCATAATCCTTAGATTGTGTAGATCTTTTCTCTCTAGTAGATCTCCTAATTGGCACAGGTACTAGATTTTCTTGAGGTTCATTTACAACTTGATCTTCAACAGGAGGAGGAACATCATTATCAATTTCTGAATCTCCCACAGGCCCTAGGCCATCAACATTTGTCATGTCAATGTCAGGGTTTGGGTTGGGTTCAGGTCCATTTGTGTTCTCTATTCCATGTTGAGTTTCTAACTGAGTTATTTGTGATGATGAAGTTTGCATATTGTCAGAAGATGTATTTCTAAACGCAATCGGAATTTGCACAAAACCAGGACTTTGGTCCATAGTCTCATTTCTAAACGCAATCGGAATTTGAACAGAACCAGGACTTTGGTCCATAGTCTCATTCGCATTCGTCTCTTCTTCTTCAAAAATACTATCTTTTGTCATATCTCCCCCCACAAACTCATTATCCTCAAAAAATTTCGCACTTCCTGACTCGAAAACTGTATGTTCTGTTGGATTATAGAATTTGTATCCCCTAGATCGTTCAGAATAGCCTATAAAGTAACAACTAATGGTCCTTTCGTCCAGTTTCTTTTCATTTGGCTTATAAGGCCTAGCTTCACATGGACATCCCCAAACTCTCAAATGATTCAAGCTAGGCTTGCGCCCAACCCATAACTCGTAAGGGGTCTTGTTAGCTGCTTTAGTAGGCACTCTATTAAGTATGTATGCTGCAGTCTTTAAGGCTTCTCCCCACAAATTCTCAGGTAGAGTTGTACGAGCAATCATACTTCTCACCATGTCTTTAAGGGTGCGATTTCGCCGTTCAGCAACACCATTCATTGCAGGCGAACCTGGAAATGTATACTGAGGCACAATTCCGCATTCCTCTAAGTATTTTGCAAAGGGACCTTGACGTTGTTCTCCTGATCCATCATAACGACCGTAGTATTCACCACCACGATCAGAACGAATGGACTTTATAAGTTTGTTAAGTTGTAACTCAACTTCCGTTTTGAACTTTATGAACACGTCTAATGCTTCCGCCTTTTCTTTTATTAAGTAAATATGACCATATCTTGAATAATCATCTATGAATGTGATAAAGTAATGGTGACCATTTCTTGTAGCTTTTGGAAAAGGACCACAGATATCCGTATGAATCAATTCTAAGACATCATTACATCTTTTTGCATCATACTTACGTTTATTAGTTTGTTTTCCCTTTATACAATTCACACAATCACTTAAGTTTGTAAAATCTAAAGGTTGGAGAATATCATTAGACACTAGACGTTTTATCCTTTTCATAGAGATATGTCCTAATCGCTTGTGCCATAATGTTGGAGATTTCTCGCAAGTTAATTTACGTTTTCTATTATCTACATGCAGTGCCTCTGAATGTGAAGTGTCTATATCTAGAAAATAAAGATTATCATAAGAAGACAGGATACGAGAAGCAAGAAGCTTAGAATTTTGACACAAACTGAATTTTCCATTACCAAATGAACATACATAACCATTTTTGTCCAAATAAGATATAGAAATTAGGTTCCTTCTGAAAGATGGAACCACTAAAGCATCAAAACTTAAATAAAATCCTGTCTTACATAATAATCTAAATTTTCCTATGCTTTTCACTTCTACTTTGTTGCCATTTCCTACGTAAACGTAGCGCTCCGCCTCATTTGGCTTGCGATGGCTTAGGCAACCCTGCATCGACATACTGATCTTAGTCGTTGCACCTGAATCTATCCACCAAGTATATCTAGATACAGAACTTAAATTAACTTCAGAACAAACTAAAGCAAGAGACATACCTTTCTTTTCCAACCATGCATGATAGTTAGTGCAGAATTTCTTTGTATGTCCTGACGCTTTGCAGAAAAAACAGTTCCTTTCTTCTGCTTTCGCAGAAGTATCTTCCTTCTTGCTTTTCTGCGCGGCATTGTTTGCAGCTACCTTGGCAGCAAACTTGTGCTTCTTGCCTTTACCCTTATGATTAGATGTTACTACATGAGCACTTTCCCCCTTAGTCATTTTCTGTCTCTCTTCCTCCTGCACCAACTGAGCCTCAAACTCAGGTAGTGTCCACGTCCCTTTTTGACAATTATAAGTCATCTTGAATTGACTAAAGTTGGACGGGAGAGACAGAAAAATGAACTCAATGAGAACTTCATCAGAGATGTCATAATTATGCCCTTTCAAGGCACGTTGCAGTCTTGTCATCTCAATAACATGCTCTCTAACCCCTTCTTTTCCCTTGTATTTTATTGTTGCCAACTTCACAAAGAGTGTACTAACTTCATTCTTTTTACTCTTTGTGAATTTCTCTTCAAGGGCCTAAGGTATTTAATAGCGCCGGTCTCTGTATCAGGTATTATGCCCCGAAAAGTCTCATGGATCGTTTGCTTTATCACCATTATGCACATGCGATTTGAATGCTCCCATCTATCAATATCAGCCTTCTCTTGGGGAGTTTCTTCACCCTCTTTATTGGGCTTGGGGCGATCAAATCTCAGTGCAGTTTCCAATTGCATGATCCCTAAGACTAATTTCAGCTTTTCTTCCCACTGTTTGAAATTGTTCCCCATGAGGGGCTTAATTTGACTTAGATTTGACATTATGTTTAGATCTGAAAAATTGAAGAACAAAAGGAAAAATTAGATATTATGCATCACGATTTGATCTTTAATCATAATTCTAAAATCCATCTAAAGGCCTAAATTAAATTATGTGCTCCATTGAATCTTTTAGCCAAAACACCACTCAATAATGAAAAAACACCTTTGGGCGCAATCATTACCTTATTGTCTTTTCCGCCTTTGGGCCAGATTGACATATCCATTTGCTAACTACCAGGCCAGTCAAGTGGGGAAGGCAGGTCACTAACGGACCTGGTGCACCAAGCCCCAAATGCTTTTCTAGACATTGCCAGCATATGTGTGTTGCAACTTATTTGTTATACATCACCCTTATGCACCAAACAACTTAGCAGGTGCCAACCCTCCTTTGGGAAAGCTAACACCTACGTCCATTGAGGTTGTCATGAGTCATCCTTGCAATCGTCTTACACAGAGCGGTTCGTTTTGCGAACATCAATGCTTGACTCATGCGAAAACAACACATGTATACATAAAATGCCTTTAGTTAGATTCCAAAATTATACCTAAAATCATCAATCTTATTTGTTAACTTAACAGTTGATAATATGTGCTTGTTCAAGTAAAATATTAACATCTCTAAAAGAAAATATCACATTCAGAAATACTAAAATAATTTGTTATTGGATAAAATAGAAATAAGCACTGCAGCCTCAAAAAAATGATTTAAGCACTGCACCCTCAAAAATCATTTTGATGTAGATGTATTCTTCAGTTTCAGAGGATTGAATCATTATTCAATTACAGATTAATGACATAGTCATAAATGGTATTCAAACATGAATACAGGGCCAGCAAATCGAGTTCCAGCCAACATTCCAATCAAAACGTTCTTGCAAATAAAAAGATGCATACAGAGTTTAAAGACTCTGTTTCCAGCCAGCATTCCAATCAAAAACGTTTTTGCAATAGATAGATGCATACATAGTTTAAAGACTCTGTTTCCAGCCAGCATCTAACAAAGTGCCGGGAAACTGTAAATTCGTTTTAATCCACCCATGAGACAATGTAAGATGCCCAAAACGTTTTTGCAAAACAATATATGCATATAGAGCTTCCAAAGCTCGATTTCCAGCCACATATAAAAACGTTTTGCAAATTAAATGGATGAATAAAAAAAAAAAACGTTTTTAACAACGTTTTTAACGGTTTTGCCCCATCACTGGAAACACACAGATCATGAGGGCGTTTTTCCTCCCAGCATTCACAGATGAGGGGGTTTTTACTCTCTGTATTTTCCCAAACTTTATAGTTTTAGGATGTGTCTGCAATGTGTATTACCCAGTACTAACTATGGATGCTCTTAATTTTGCTCTTAATGATAGCATCGACTTAAATGCAATTAGAAAGGTATCAATTATCTACTCACTGGAAATGCAAATCACGGATCTATTCCACACAGAGTATCATACATGGAAATGATAGCGCAGAATTAATTCAATTAGAAAGGTATCAAATGATGTCTACTCACTGGAAATGAAAATCGCAGATCTATTCCACACAGAGTATCATACATGGAAATGATAGCGCAAACTTAGATTCAATTAGAAAGGTATCAAATATATGCTATCTGGAAATGGGAGTGCAAATCCCAGATCTGGTTTAATAAGAACATCATATATGCTAACTGAAATAATAGCGCAAATCACAACTTAAATAGTGGATCATATAGATCCCTGGATTCCAAATATAAATCTGGAAACATATTAATTGTTCTAATCTCGAACTAAAAACGCAGTTCGAGATTCAAGGGACTCAGACATGAAGGCGTTTTGGGCTGAGGAACACAAAAAAAAGATATGATAGAGTTTTATTGTGGGCACGATTCAGATCTGGAAACCCTTCTATGGGCTAAAACGTTTTTAAATGAACCAAAAATCGTTTTTCTAGATGCAAGAGAAATACCAAAACGTTTTTTAAAACTTCCATGGCCACTGCAGAGCATTTAAACTCATTTTCCAGGCCACAGACTCAGCTAAAACGTTTTTTTTTTTTTTAACACTTCACTATCAACAAACAGAGATATATAATTGATTTTCCAGCCATCACTGAAATATGCCAAAAATGTTTTCAAACTTCGTGGAATACACACAGCATTTCTTACAAAACACATCTCATACTCAGGGGATCACACGCAGCAATTTCAGCCATGGAGACTTGGATTTCAAACTGTAATTCTCACATAAGGGAGGCTCTGATACCAATTGAAGGGTTTTACTAAATACTTTAAACCCTAACCAAGATCTACTCCTATGCAAGAAATTAAACTTAACGCACATCGGAACTTTAGAAATCAAGCTTAATGCACAGCGGAACTTACTTTCCATCTTCAAAGGTCGCAGACAGCTTCTGGTCTTGACTTGAGTTGTTGGCTCTCGAATCCTTCCAAGAACTTGCAATCCTTTTCTCTAGAGAGTATCCTGTCTTCAATGGAGCAGACAATTTTTCTGGATGATTGCAAGCCTTGGAGACTCAGCCCTTTTATAGCAGTGCCAAAGAAAAAGATTCTAATCCTAGGGCTGCTGAAATTTAGCTAATACTTGGGAAACAAGTCCAAAAGAAATCTGGAGTTTCCGATTTTATAAAAAACTTCAAATCGGGAAACTTCAGAAAAAACTGAAATAAATCAGAATAAATTCTGATTTCCTTATTTAGCTCAATTTACTGCTATTATTTTAATCAACTATAATCGGTCCATTAACAATTATAATTGATTAACATTATTCTATATGTATTTGTATCCAAATCCTTATTTAAATACGTATAATGCCATGAGTTAATTAATCACATTGTTTGGCATGTTTTAATCATTACATAAATGTAATCTTTCGACAGTATTTGATATCATAATCATAATGCACGTATGTCCAACTTAATTATTGTAATTTAGACGTCTCTAAATCCAACATACTGAAGGTGCCAACCAACTCAGCAGTTTAAGTTTGGGAAAATGTTGCAGTTTTCCCTTGTTATGAGAAACATGTGTTATTTTCTTGAGTTTTAGACAGATATTACACCATGTTAGAGATCTATACCATTTTGTAGAAGGGAGATTACAATTAGGATCATGATCAATTTTAGGTATTTCAAAAGGTCACCTACATCAACCTTTCTTCACTGGGCAAATTCTAAAGCAGTTCACCTACAACAACCTTTCTCCACTGGGCAAATTATGAAGCCCTACAGCCTTAATAGATCTTTCTGAGCAGTCACCTATAGTGTTCTGGGGGAGCCTAATCTCTGATCTGTGGATCAACCAGTTGTTTGAAGATATTTTTAGCAGCTTGTAATTGAAACAGGGTGGATTATTATGGAAGAACAGTTTCGCTAATGGCTGCAAATAGTCTCAGAAACGCATAGTCCAAGGAATATATGAAGGAAATCATCTATCTCTTTGCATGTTGATTGGTGGAAGTGAGTGGTAATTGCAGTAGAAATGGTGGTCTCTCAGGGTGACGGCTATCGATCTCATTTGATAAAGCTTCCAATATAGTGATTATGGCATTTTAATTTAAGTTGAAAATCTTGTACATACTATACAGACTCGGCATAATTCAGGCATGAGCGTTGTCAAGAATTTAAGCAGAAGACTGAGTTGCGTGGCTGCACGACTGTTGAGTGAAGGAAAACATCCGAAGCTACGGTAAATGTTCCTCGGTGTACATTCGATAAAAGAATTGGATAATTGATAACTAGTGAGAACATTGCAAAGAAATAATAGGAAGGCTTTCTTTCCAGCTATGCCCTTGCCTACAAGGCTAAGAGAAAAACGTTTCCGGTATATAGGATTAGTGGAGACCATTGGGATTAGAGGAGAAAGGAGCCAAAAAAAAAATCAAGTACATAGAATGATTCACTTACTCCCTAATAAACAACTTAACAAAGCCACAAAACCATAGCATCCAAATTATTTACCTTTTGTTTAGTATTCTATTTTTCCTACTATTTTGGGAAGGAAACTAATCTATAGTATCTAAACAAATTTGCAAAGAAAGTTATAAAGATATTGCATTTGGCATTTCTCTGGTTTAGTATTATTTTCTTATTTTTGAGAAAGGAAAACTAATTTATAGTATTCGGAACAAATTGGGATGGAGCATCACAAGTTCAAGATGTGGTAAAAACATGTAACAAATAAATATTGTTAATGTATCTAATAACTCATATACATAAAGCTCCATCAATCAATGTGTGTACAAATGACATACAAAACATGTGATGTGTGATGAATTACAATCAACACATACACAAAAGGGTCTTCTTCACCTCTCTTATATACTAAGAGGTTTGGATTACAATACATCCCATAATACATGTGGGATAAATAAATTTCCTCCCCTTTATATAGAGAATGGTTACAAAGGATATAATTACAATGATACATGTAGGATAACTCTATTTTATAACATTAGAGTTATTTTATGCCTTTAAATGATATTTTACCAATATATCACATAAGTCATCATTATATATTCTAACAAGAAATACGCTGCCAATATGCATAAGAATACGTTCTGTCTATATTAGGTCAAATTCATTAATCTAAAATAATTTTACTTAAAATAAAAATAAAAAATAGAAATTTAAAATATTAATATATTCATCAAGGTATTAAGAAATTCAAATTTTTAGGTTATAAAATTTAACCAACTCCTTGTAGTCAACGCTTTATCTTAGTACCATAATTTCCACATTAATAAGGATCTAATTGAAGACATAATACTAATGTCAATTTTGAAAATTTAAGATAAGGTGCCATCATTGTGACTAAAAAATGACTAATATATAGTTCAACTTTTTTATGAACATTACTGTATTTTGAACTCTTAAAATCTAACTAGGGATCTAATTGAAGACATAATACTAATGTCAATTTTGAAAATTTAAGATAAGGTACCATCATTGTGGCTAAAAAATGGCTAATATATAGTTCAACTTTTTTATGAACGTTATTGTATTTTGAACTCTTAAAATCTAACTGTATAACTCATTTTCAAAATTCAAAAGATTAACTTCATCTATGAAAATTGAATTTCATTGATATTATAATTTGTATAGGGAAATCTCATACATAGTTGTTTATTCATTTATTCTCAAATTATTTAAGAAAACTTATTACCAAATTCATCTTCAAATGGATGCCACGTCCCAATAATTTTCTCTCATCATCAAAATGTTGTTAAAATAATTTTCTTAAAATTATTTAAGAAAACTTATTACCAAATTCATCTTCAAATGGAGGACACATCCCACTAATTTTTAGTCATCATCAAAATGTTGTTAAAATAATTCATACATTAGTCATCATCAAAATGTTGTTAAAAGAATTTTCTTTGCATGATACTGTGTAGTGTTCACCAAATTATAGTTATGAAACTCCATCTAAAATCACACACTACAAAAATATAGAGAATCTAATTACCTCAATATTGTTTACTCCATTATTCATTTGTTTTCTTTTAAGCCAATATTCCCTTTATTAGGTGGATAATATTAATACTTATTAATCAATATTTAATAGTAATTTGTGTGTTAACTATTATTATTGTTCTTTGTTATTATCGTATATCAAGAATTTAAAATATTATGAATTTGAATGATTGTAATTTTTTTATATAGATTTTGGATTATTTAAACTTTATAATTTCATATTGGTTTAATATTTTTAAGTATGGATTTGATCATTTACTTAAAAAATGGGCAATATAGACCATTGGCCCATCCTTCTCTATATTGTCAAATTTAGGTTACATGCGCTTGTAAGGATGGGCAATGTGGTGGGGGAGAATGGTTGTGAAGATTACCAAATGCTCATATATTTATTTTAAGGTTTGGATGTGGTCTTGGGATAAGGTTTGGATGTGGTCTTGGGACAAATACAAGAGCTAGCTTACTAGATCTTGGGCCTTATTATCCTTTGCTACTCACAATGTTCATATTTTTGGCGTTTCCAGGATTGTAGTGGATTGGGCTACCGGTGTCTCGGTCCTTCATGCTTCACTGTTGGAGCACTGGTGTCGTATCATGAATTAAACCCTTGGGGAACTTTAACTGGTTATGTATCAAGCACATTTATCGTGAATTAAACTCTCATGCAAATAGATTATCTCAGTGGGATGTTGGCCTTCTAGAAGGGATTGTTCATCATTTAGAATTCTTAGCCTTCTCCCTGATATCTTCAAGATTCTATGTTATGTATTAGTCCGTATGCTTTTTAGCACTTTTTGTGACTAGCAACCCTTGTGTTTCATGAGATGTTTTTTTGTTTTAGTTTGCTCTTGCATGAAGGATTTGAAGTATTTCATACTTGAATCTTACTTGCGAAGCTTGTTTGTGATCAATTACTGTTATGGATGAGTGCCCTTGTATTGTCTTTTTAACTTTGATTATGACTGGAATATCGAGTTACTGGTTTTTTTCTAGTTGAAAAAAAAATCCCTTTGATTTGAAATGGTGTGAACCTCTTTTCCAGCCTTAGGGATACTGATTTTCAACAGTGATGTGATCAATTTGTGTGGTTTCACAACTCTTCAATGCATGCATTTTAATAAAAGTCAAAACATATTACAACTACGCACTTAACAATTCAAGGAATCATTGAGCCTCTAAATTCCTTTCAAAGGAAAACTTTAGACTCAAACCGAAAACTTGCAAATAAGTTAACATCATATTTCAAAAAAAACTTTAATTGAACCACCCTTATACCACTCAAAGGAAACCATATAGTAAGCTCTTCATGACATTTTTTTACTACTATATTTTTCACTACATTGCATATACTTTACTTCCTTTTTTTTCCCTTTCGGCGTTCCTTTGCACCTTTTGGGGCAATTGCTAGTTATAGAAATTGGAAAAACAAGAGGCACAAGTGGCAATGTCCATGACGAGAGAAGGATGAAACGAGATAGAGCATGAGCAAAAGGACAGTGCAGGCGGGATGGTGGGGTGGGGGAAGAAACCTCACATTGTCTGGAAAAGTAATGATGGAAAGCGAGAAGGGAAAGAACACGGAATTTTTCTTGGAATAAATCATTTAAGAACACAAAACTAGTGTTAGTGTGCTCATGGTATGGAAAATGCATTAGCTTGAATGCAAATGCTATGAGAGGAATCTGTAGCCATGGAAATAGTGCGATGGCTTCTATACAATAGAAACATAAATTCTAGAACATTGGTACCTTTGCAAACGCTGCAGGCAAGTAGATGTGTGAAGTTGAAGAGGATACAAGGCTTGGGGTATTGTACAAGGCTTGGGGCGCTATGTGTTTTGGGGTGCTGAGTTAAAAGAGCTACCCAGTATGGAAACATTGGCATCTTTGGAAGAGTTGTGGGTAGGTGAATGTGTGAAGTAGAAGAGGATAGAGGGGTTGGCGCATTGTACAAAGCTTCGGTTTCTGTATGTTGATGGGTGCTCTGAGTTAAAAGAGCTGTCAATTATGAAAACATTGGTATCCTTGGAGGAGTTGCAGGTAGGTGAATGTGTGAAGGTGAAGAGGATACCTGGGGGTTGACACATTGTACAAAGATTTGGTTGTTGTATGTTGATGGGTGCGGTGAGTTAGATCATTTCTCTATGTGGCTGAAGGTGTTGAACATTGTTGTACATGGTTGGAGATGCTCAATTTCTTTGTTTAGTGATGCTTAATATGTACGTGGGTTGGAGATGTTTAATGTGTTTGGAGTAATGAATGATTGAAGCGAAATACAAAAGAAGCATTTTTCTAATGAGAAAGGAAAAGCATTTTTCTAATAAAATATTTCAATTATAGCCTTGAGATCGTTCTTGATAATCTATAATGCATTTTTTTATATTTTGTCTAGATTTCCATGTTGTGATAATAAATTTTATTATCTATGCATTTATGTTGAAATATTTCATAGGTGATTAAATGAATGTTTATAAATACATTCACAAAATGGGATTTGATAGGGTACAATTTGACAAGTTATGGGAAAATCTAAGGCAGAAATTCAACCCATAATGTGTATCCAAGCTCAAATATTATTGTTCCAATAGTCGTTTAGTTAACCAAGAATATTAAATATAGTTTTCTTGGTTTTAATTATTAAACTTACAACATGGTTAAATAGTCTTTTCTCATCGGATTTTTTTTGAACTGGTTAAGAATACCTTTCAAGGTGGTATTTATGTAATGAAGTTTTCACGGGAAACAAATATTTATGTCGATAACCATATGGCATATTCCAAGGACAATGGAGTGTCCTTAAATTAGCTTACAATTTATGATTTTTGTAAAGAGTAGCGTAACATTCCGAAGGGCACTCAAAATAGAAACAAAAAGGAAAATTTAGACTGGACCAAGATTGCCCTGTACGAATAAACATTTTTTGGTCTTCACAGGTGATTTACGGCGAAAAACTTGAACATTCGGCTCTTGAAATCTCAGGACATTTCTCTTGATTGGAGCACTGGTTTCAACAATGCAGGTCACCTGGCTAAGTTTGAGGAGACGGACGGCATTTGTTTATTGGTTTCAGCTGGCACCTCCACTTCCTTAGCTTCTCTGCACTGTTCACTTGGAGTCCATTAATCGATTTGATTAGTTTAGTACCAACCAAGTCTAAAAATAAGTGGGAATTTGGTGTTGTGGCTTCCTTTGTCTTTTACTGGCCTTGGTTCTTGTGGTCTGTCTGACCGTTCTGTGAAGCCATCTAGGCCCGATATGTTTGTTGTTGTGTCTTTTGCTTGTCTTGGTTCCTATGGTCTGTCTGACCATTTCTGGCGTGTTCTCCCAGCCTCTACTGATTTTCGTGGTTAGTGATGTCACCACCGCCTTCTCTTGATGCTTCAGGGTCACTTCCTTCATCTCGTATTATGGAGGAACACATGGGCCCCGTTCCAAGTTTGTCGGACTCCTTCCCTCTTGCCAAGGACCCATTTCGTTTTAATCCTACGGTGCCTGTGGAGTACTATTGTTTCCACCGAGCTCCTTCGGGTCGCTCAGGTTGCGAGTCCCAACCTCCTTTAGCAGGCAGGATTTCTCAGGCTTCTGTTGGCCCTGGCTTTGGTCTCTGTAAGCCGGTGACTGGGACTCGAGCTCGAAGTCAGTGGCTCCTTAAGCTTGAACGGGTCAAGAAGGAGAAACTATCTTGCGTTCTTGGGAGAGACGTTACCTTTGACATGGTTCTTGGCCTTTCAAAGCGCACCCTGCTGGGGCGCTTCGAGTATGTTCGGCTCTCGAGAGTGGAGATCATTGAATGGATGGTTTCTTGTTGGAAACCACTTATCCTGTATGTGTCGAGAGTTAATGTCCTTAGTAATGGGTGGTTCAGTTTCCATTTCCTGTCTGAGGAAAGTTTAAGGATCATTGAGGATAGGTTTTGGATCGTGGGAGCCATCTCACTGGTCTTGTCTCGGTGGCATTCGGGCTTTAACCCTAAAACTAAAAAGTTGGTGAAGAGACACCTTTGGGTTATTCTTCGGGACTTGCCATTGCAATGCTGGTCTTTTGGTGGCTTTATGTTTATCGCGAATTCCATTGGTAGATTCATCTTGGTGGAGGAGGCCACGCTCACCTCTACGGATCGCAGGGCCCCAAGGGTCCTCGTCGAAATGGATGTCTCTCAGGGTCTCCCGACTGACTTAGAAGTTCATTGGAAGGAAGGGTCGTTCACTCAACTGCTGGACGTCTATAAGATCCCCTTTAGGTGTTTTAAGTGACACCAAACGGGACACTGCAGAGATGCTTCCCCGGGGCTCTTGGAAAAACCTCGGGGGGAACATGTCTTCCCTGATGATTCGGCTCATTCGAAAGACTCGGGCACCCTGGTTGATCGTGCAGTCCCCCTAGATTACCATTCAGCGGCTTCTGTTCTTGGAAACTTTCTGGAGACTTTTCTGGTGCTTAAAAGATTCATTCCTGCTGATGAGCTAAGGCTCTCCTTGCTGGGGTGGTGGGGGATGTCTTTGATTCTCTACCCTCTCCGGGCTTGACCGGTCAGGAGATTTCTTCTTCAGCCGGAGACTCTCGAACTCTTCATCTGTCGGTTCCTCATCCCGGGGACCCTGCCTCCACGCCTTCCTTTTGTGGTCAGGGGGAGGGTTCCTCTTTACCCTTGGAAGCTTCGCCAAATGAGCCATTTCTGGATCCTATCCTTTCTTCTCCTCTTGATGTTCCGGTCTCCCCTGCTAAGTTGGGGGGGGCTTTGTCTCCAGTCCACCCTGCTGGGATGGGGGGGGACCTGTCTCGAGTCGGTTTTCCTGTTTACTCTAGCTCTGCAGTCTCCGAAGATGTTCTTCACATCTCTTCTATCAGTCTTCAGAATGTGACCACCCGAAAAAAAACGTGGGAAAAAGCCTCGGTCTGGTAGTCCTGTGGACAGCACTGTTGAAAACCCTCTCTCTGGTGTTAATCCTAAGCTATCGAGCATTAATTCTATTGGGCGCATTCTTTCCTGCCTTTCTCCAGACAACTCTCATGAGGTTCTTAGAGCAAACCTACCTCGGGACCACGTTCTTTAATGCTAATTATGTCCCTAAACATTAGGGGGTTTGGCAGTTACTCCAAACAAACTGCTTTTAAATGCCTCATACTTTCCTCTAATCCTGATCTCATTCTCTTGCAAGAAACTATGATCTCTTCCCCTAAAGCTTGTGAAGTTTTTCTTAAACTCTTTCCTTCCTGGCATTGCTGCGCCTGTGACTCCATTGGTCTCTCTGGGGGTCTGCTAGCTACTTGGAACCCTCTTGTTTCTCACTTTTCTTCATTTGTGGTGCTTGGTGGTATCTTATTGGAGGGGCACTTTAAAGACCTATGTAGAGAGGTTTGTGTTATGAACCTGTATGGCTCTTATATCCAGAAGAAGGATTTTTGGTCACCTT
Organism: Larix kaempferi; assembly: GCA_027924585.1. Taxonomy (NCBI): domain Eukaryota; kingdom Viridiplantae; phylum Streptophyta; class Pinopsida; order Pinales; family Pinaceae; genus Larix; species Larix kaempferi. The sequence goes on from BSBM01000438.1 coordinate 8,464,382, forward strand.
TGTTTTCTTCGAGATTACTAAATGACCTGTCTCTCATCCTCGTTGGTGACTTGAATTTCACTTTATCCACCTTAGAACTTCGGGGCTCCTGCAAGATGGAGAACCCCTGCACTGGTTTTCTGCGGGATTCTTTTGCTACTGCTCGTTTGGTTGATGTAGTCCCAGTGGCGCTGGTTCCCACCTGGAACAACGGTCGGCTGGGAAAGGCAGGTTGTGCTAAACGTCTTGATAGGTTCTTTATCTCTAAATATCTCAGCCTTTGTATTGGAAATTATCGCTCGTGATCCACTTCAGTAGGTATTTCTGATCACAAACCTGTGTTTTTGGAGTTCGACCTTAACGCCCCAAAACACAGCTTCCCCTTCAAGTTCAATCACTGCTGGCTCTAGGAGGTTGATTTCTGTACTTTGGTGAGATCCAAATGGTTGGAGTACTCCCGGCAACCTTTCAACTCTACTACGTTGGCTCTTCTTTATAAGTTGAAGATGTTAAAGTTCGATGTCATTCATTGGCACAAATATTTATTGGCCCAACAAAAGGCTACTTTAGTGGATATTGAGCAGCAACTGCTCTTGTTAGACGAGGACTTGGATGGTTTATTTTCTAAGGATCATAAGGCAGCTGAGGTCTGTTTGGAGTCTAGGAAACAACATCTCCTGTTGCTAGATGAAGAGTCTTGGAGATTGAAGAGCCAGGCGCTTTGGCTGAAGAGTGGTGATAAGAATACTAAATTTTTCCAGAACTTCGCAAATTCTAGAATAAATCTCAACACTGTTTGGGATATAGTCGACTCCACTGGTAGGGTTCTGGATGACCAATCCTCCCTGGAGAAGGGGGCGGTGGATTTCTTTAAAGAGGTTTACACCTATGATTCTCGTGACACTCTTTCTGATCAACTCCAAGTTGTCCGGCTTTATCCTCGTATTTTCCCTGAAGAGGCTAGAGGGGCCATTTTTGCTCCTGTGACTTTGGATGAGATTCGCACTATCCTTAACCATTTTGAGAAGGCAAAAAGCCCCGGTCTGGACGGTTGGACCATTGAGTTTTTCATCCACTTCTTTGATTTATTTGGCCTGGAACTACTAAGGGTGGTGGAAGATTCAAGGCTTAAGGGTTTGATTCCTGAAAAACTCAACTCAACTTTCATTACTCTGATTTCCAAAAAAGATAAACCGGGAAGCTTCAACGACTTCAAGCCCATCTCTCTTCGTAACCTGGTGTACAAACTTATCTCGAAGATTATTTCGAATCGTATTAAGCCCTTCTTGGACTCGGGTCTGTCTAAGGAATAGTTCGGCTTCCTCTCGAATCGGCAGATCCTCGATGCTGTCGGTGTGGCTCAGGAATGCTTACATTCAATTAAGCAGAAGAAGATGAAAGTTTTGGTTCTTAAATTGGACCTCATGAAGGCCTTTGATCGAGTGGACTGGACTTTTTTAGGCTCATCCTGCTGCAGGATGGTCTTCCCTTCGAGGTGGTAAATTGGATTATGGGTTGTGTCTCTAGTGTTAATTTCTCAGTGTTGATCAATGGGCATCCTTCTGATTTCTTTAAAGGGGATCGTGGTTTGCGGCAAGGTTGCCCACTGTCCCCATTATTGTTTCTGCTGGTCATCGAGGGACTGAGTCTTATTCTCTCTCTTGCCAAAGCTAACAACCAGTTCACGGGTATCAAAATCACTCCTCGTTTACTCATCTCACATTTGTTGTTTAGGGATGACGTCCTAATCTTTGGGAAAGGTTCTTTGCAGGATTGGGGTTACTTGGCTATTATCCTGAAACTCTTATGCAATGCCTCCGGTATGAAAATTAATGCTCATAAATCTTCTTTTTTCATCAGCTCTGACTTGGAGCCGGATTTAGCTTTCAGACATCAGGTGGAGCAGCTTTTTCCGTTTAATTGTCTCTGTCTGTAGGATGGTTTCCAGTACGTTGGTTTCTACTTGAAGCCAAATTGCTACAGGTCCATGGATTGGACTTGGCTTGTTCAGCGCATTGAGAGAAAGATTAATACTTGGACCTTCCGTTATTTGTCCCTTGGAGGCCGATTGATTTTATTAAGCTCGGTCATTCAGGGTATTCCTGTGCTATGGATGTCATTGGCTATGGTCCCGAAAAAGGTGCTTGTTGACATTCATAAGAGGATGTTTCACTTCTTATGGGCTGGGAAAGGATCTCTGTTTAAATACCATCTAGCTCCTTGGCAAAAACTTGCTCTCCCGAAAACTTTGGGTGGTTGGGGTCTGAAGAATCTCAACTGGTTTGCGGAGGCATTGGGATCCAAAACTCTGTGGCAAGCCCTCTTTGGGGATGGCCTTTGGAGCTTCATTGTTAGGCAGAAATACCTTCGCTTTTCTCCGTCATTTGTTTGGTTACAAAATCCTCCTTCTTCTTTTTCTGGCGCTTCAGTGGTTTGGAGAGGACTTCTGAAATCGCTCCCTTTGTTGAAAAAGCAGCTTGGATGGGTGGTTGGTAGAGGAATTTGGGCTTATGTGGGTATTGACCCTATCATGGGATTGAAAGAGGATTACCATCTTTCTCTTTATATACTCCGTGCTCTGCAGGAAAAAAACATTGAAGTCCTTGCTCAGGTTTTGAGCGGGAATGACTCAGGTGCTTCCTCAAGATGGTTGAATTCGGTCGATCTCGGCTTGATTGGCAGGGTGGCCAGTGAGTGGGATTGTCACATACCCCAATTTTGCAAAAATAATGTAATTATTTTATTATATTCCTGAGACATTATGTTAAATTTAATGCTAAGTAGGAATTGATGACTCAGCAGAGTCACTAGAAATGGAATGTAAATCAGAATATTTTATTATTAATAAATCAATTATGGAGACAACAGCATGGGAGAGCTGTTAAAAGAGGTTACTGGTCAAACTGGTGGATGGAACTAGGTGGAAAGGCAAAAGACAAGTGGCAGCATCCTCAAACATTTCCTAAGTTGCAGTTGGCAACTTCCCTATATTTGGGGTCATTATTCCCCAAGAAAGTGGAATCTGAGCAGGTGGCTCATTAATGACAGTTAACCAACTAAGACCTAGGCAATCTTTTAAATAGTACTCAAGGAACTGAGCTGGGGGTTCAATATAGTTCTGGAGGGAGAATACATTCTGGTGAATGTTATTCAGGAGTCCCATTGAGGAAGAGGGAAATATACAGTAAGGAAGTTGTTTGAGAGGAATGTTGCAGGAACTTGGTTCCATTGTAGCTGTTTTGGCTGAGTGAATTATTGATGTACCTAGTTCCAGCCAGGGAGACCAGAGCAAGCTCGGGGGTCCTGAGAAGTGCTGTCTGGGCACTCTCCAGGAGTTGGTAGGGAGGAATAGCCTCCCATTGCTGTTGTTGTCCACGGAATCAGGTTCTGCTATTTATTTCTTTATGTTTATTAAGTACAAATGAATGCATGTTGTGTTTATCATCTACAGGTCGAGATAATATTTAGTTTATTAAAAGTTAGCATCTCTGATTATCAGTAATAGATTCGATGAGATTCACTGTGTTTCCCGCATCCCTTATTTTCATTATTACTTTACTGATTAGGTATCTTTAATGTTTCCATAAAACGGTAATAGTTATTTTTGTAATCTTAATCCTAGTTTAATTATTATGTTCTGTGTAAACAAGGTGAAATAAACAGTCATAGAAGACAACAATAATTATAACCATAAAAATGATTCCATTCATTATATCTTTGTCGACAGACCTTACAGGAGATTTTGTGGTCTTAGTTAAGCTTCTTTTATTAGAGTACAAACCCTAAACAAAATTTAACCAGTCCCTGTATAAACAACTAATGTATAGTGCAGAAAACAAAACAGAATATTAAAACGAGGAATTATCAACAGTTTTAAGTAACCTAGTTATTAATTTAAACAGTAGGGTTAATAGTTAATATCTAGCTCATTGTCGAGCTTAAAAATTATTTTAACATCTTTCATTTGACTCTCGTTTCGACAGAGTCTTATTTCGTAAACCTAGTTATGGATTTAAAAACCAATGACTGCAAAACAGTAATTTTGCTCAGCTATCGAGCTCAACTGTTTATTAATATCATTCACTTGTTTTCTCAGCTACCAACAGAAGCATTTTTAGAACAATAGAATACATATCTAAAACAAAAATCATAACTACAGATTTCAACATCTAACAAAACCACCGTTATCGTTTTGGATCGAACCTATCATTTCAGACTTTACAAGTAAAGAAACATTTGAGACTTAAACAACAATATTACCTACGGCCGTAGCTCAGTCCACCGTATAAATGATTTTTTTTAGATTCTAAATTCACGCCGTATATCAGCTTAAATATACAAGGAGATTATTAGTATGTTTTACTATCAAAGTTCATTTACACAGAAAAAAAAATTTATAACTAGAATGTATTGTCAAACCCTAACAGCCAGGCGAGAGGAAATCTCAGTTCACAAGTTCACAACTCCTTGAAACAAAGACTTTAACAGTTATAAATAACCTAGTTATCGCCTATACAAACCACAGGAACAACAAGTTTCTTATTCAACTCAGTATCGAGTTCTGTTATGTATGTATTAATTTTCTTTTAACTCTAATTCCCGCTTAAGTTACAACCACGACTGTAGAGGTCGAAGGGAACCCTATCCTCCTAGCTGTTGTTTCCAATAAAATAAATATAAAGGTTGCAAACAATGAAATACACCTACAGCCATAGCTGAAGAATCATAAATAAGCATTTATAAAGACAGAGGAATAAGAACATTATTTCACACTCAAAGATACAGTGGAGTGATATAATATTTCATATTATCAAAACACCTGGCAGAAACCCTGAACCAACTCAGATCTCAGAACAGGAAAAACAGTAGTTTGGAAGCCGTAACCTCATCAACAGGTAGACTCACTACTCCTATCATCTATCCATCTTTTCACAGTAATTTTTCTACAGAAGTCTTTCAACACGAAAGCAAAGCTAGTAATTACAGTATTGACCGAAGCCATAACTTTCCCTTTACAACACAGGGTTAAACCTGTCAAGAAAACTCGTAGTGACAAGCAGTTACAAAACTGAACAAAGCAGAAATAGTCACGGAGTTGTTCTCCCCAAAGCCCCAAAAAAAGAAAACCAACTGCACAGACCACCAACAAGGAGGAAGAAGCCATGGTAAGAACCAGGCTTACCCTGAGAAGCCACTTGCTGAAGCTTGTGCCACCCATGTCGTATGTAGAACCAGGACCTGCAAAGACGAGGTGGTATCATTTAAAACCTTTTTCTTTTAGAAACAATTTTTCTAGTAACTACAGACGAGCATGAGAATTACAGTAGCTTACCAGCGTACGAGGGAGGCTGCCAACACCGTAAACTGGCCGATAATCACGAATCAGTAAGTATAAAACCCCCACCATTTCCACAGAATGATTAAGTTGACAGAAACGCAGGGTTTATCCACGAAGGAAGCTTTTACAAAACAAAAAGAATCAAACCTAGGGTTGTAAATACGCCATGACAGGGTCGGAATGGTAGCAAGGAGTAAACCCTAGGTATTCAATAAGCTTTAAAATTGCCGATAATCACGAATCAGTAAGTATAAAACCCCCACCATTTCCACAGAATGATTAAGTTGACAGAAACGCAGGGTTTATCCACGAAGGAAGCTTTTACAAAACAAAAAGAATCAAACCTAGGGTTGTAAATACGCCATGACAGGGTCGGAATGGTAGAAAGGAGTAAACCCTAGGTATTCAATAAGCTTTAAAATTTCCAAACAACAAGGTGAAAAGGCTCTTGGGGAATTTGTTGGACAAGTACCCAGGACTGTAGCAGCATGGGAGCTGTTACCAACAATGTATTAGCAAAAGAAAAACTCAGACTCGGAAGTTTTGTAGAGCGGCCGAGCCCGCAGGCAAAGGAGGAAATAATAAGTTTAGGGTTTCGTCAACGATATAAATATCAGCAACACTTGGTCCTGGAGCTTAGGACCCAAATAATTTGCATGCAAGTGGGTCGAGATTCTAAAGTTTATACAAAAAGCTTTCCAATGATTTTGTTTTCAACAAAAACCATAATGGGAATAAACAAAATCATAGCAGAGATGACTATTTTTCATGAACCCGATATTCCATAAGGGCGTGGCACCATGTTTAAACTTGTCATTATTTTTCATGGTGAAAACAATGCCTCCGAACCTTGTGATGTGAACATTACATTTGCCCTACAACCAATGAATATATGCATTTGACATTAGTGTCTAAGACTCCAATGAAAGTTCCATCTTTTGCCATTTAAACAACCATAGCTTGGGTAACAAACTCATCGCATGATTATCTTTACGGAATTCAAAAAAAAAAACCATAGTTCATTTTGTTATTCTTTTTAATAATTGAAATATTATGATAACACTATGAACCTTGCTATTATAACAATAATAAGAGCAAAACTATGAGAAGAAAAACTGACTTGCTATTATAACAATAATAAGAGCAAGGGTGTAAATATTAAACTACGAGTAATTCACATTACATTATTTCTAACTGTCCACATACCCTAGTCTTATGAAAAGAGGCAACAGTTATGGAATCTCTTCTAAGTCGTTAAGACAAGAGTGACAATGTTGGGTGACTCATAGTTCTTGTTACTTGGCAGTCATAGAAATATGAATAGTTTCTCAAGCTAAACAACTTCTGAAAATATTAAAAGGGAGACATGTAATTTTACAGGATATCTGCATGTGTTTGAGACAAGCAAAGCATATTTATATTGGTACCTTCAGATCTTTACATTTTGACGATGCATATTAAATATTCTAATTACAGAACATGACTGGATACAATAATAATGGAGGAGTAAAGATTGAACTGATTATGAAATGTCTATCATACTCTAAAGCTCTAGTTAGAAATTTATGCATATCAATAGCTATCTTTTCTCTAGATATTTAGATTTTTAAATAGCTAGATCAAAAAGGAGGTCATAGGATCAATGCTACCTGTAAACATTTGATAACCTGGCTAGTATGCTTAGATTTTCACTAAATGATATGGTACAGATATTTGAATTATAATACTGTTAAAATTAAATGCAGCGACCCGTATCTTACCTGCGTATCTGCAAGAGGAAGACAATTTGATGCATTATCTCAGAAGCTAAGTAAGCCCAGTCTGCTATGACAACTCCCCCTTGCGGTTGTAAAGCAGTAAAACAATCAGTAACTGTAAATGAAACTAACATTTAAAGTTGAAGTACAATAACATATCATTCAGACATAATTATGATCATTTAACTAAAACAACAGATCTAGGAATGCATTTAATATCATTAATTGCTATCTAAATTTTTTTTTAAAATTTTCGGAAATTCTCGGGTTTTGACAGGGATGGATACATTCTTCGGCTCCAGAATGCTGGTATCACTGTGTCCAAGGAGCCCGACTGTTTGGTTTGGGATTGGAAGGATTCCAACAAGGACATTTCGGCTCAGCGTGCCTATGATTTTTTGGTTCAAGATCGGGTGAGCCGTTCTGACTGTTGGTGGTTTAAAGATCTGTGGCACTGGAGGATCCCGCTAAAGCTTAGTTGTTTCATGTGGCTCTGCTTGGAGAACCGTGTGCTCACATGGGACAATCTGCAGAAAAGGGGCTTCATCGGTCCGGATTGCTACATTCTCTATGCTAGACAGGAGGAGACGGTGTCTCATCTATTCGTCGACTGTGCCTTTTTCCTGAATCTTTGGATTTGTTGCCAACGTTCTCTTCATTTCCAGACCCATTGGGTGGGAGGCTACTTCGTGGACTCTCTACACCATTGGTTCCTTGCTCACCATGTTTTCCCTGAGCTACCTCTGTTCATCTTTTGGGAGATATGGAAGCAGTGAAATGGTGCTATCTTTGAGGGTAGAAGAGCTTCGGTTTCTCAGGCCGCTTTTTGAGTTGTAGCTTTGGTCTGTTCCTACTGCTCGTGGAAGAACCGATCAACCCGACGTGTGTTGATCCCTCCGGTCTTTGATCCTGATTTCTCTGTTGGTTACTTTGACGGAGCTCAGAGTAATGGTTGGTGCGGTGTTGGCATGGTCCTGCGTATCAGAGTTGGACACTATATCTTTCTCTGCATGAAGGCAGGGGCTGGCACGAACACGCAAGTAGAATTGCTGGCTCTTTGGTGCCTCCTTTGGTTTGCAAGATTAAGAGGCATCCCTTCTCTCCAAGTGGCAGGCGACTCACTCTGTATCATTAACTGGATCATGGGTAATTCCTCTCTAAATTTTCTACATCTCCATCACTGGATGACCCGTGTGCAGGTTTTGAAGGAAGCTTTTGATCATATTTCTTTCAAGCACATCTATCGTGAATTCAATATGGATGCTGACCGGATTTCAAAAGATGCGGTGGGCCAGATGGATGGTCACATACACTTTGAATAATTTCTGAACAATGTCTGTTTGGATTCAGGGTCTTATTATATGTTCCAGTGCTGATCTCTTGCTCCTTTGTAGTCTATTCTCGGTTGTGATCGCTTTCTTCTAGTTTTTTAGATCTCTAGATTTGCATGTCTTAGATTGGCTATTGATTAGTTGTCATATTGCTCTTTTTTGGAGAACTTGATCTCGGATTAAAGTCTGTAACTGCATTCAGTTCTTTCTGCTGTAACTTTGATTCCTAAGAATAGCAAGTTACATTTTTTCAGCATGAAAAAAAAGAAGGAAAATTTAGACACAATTCGATTGTGTCAACTGATAGGAAACTAGCAGGCAGCGACCTCACAGCTTGTGGAGGGGCGGCCTAGTTAACTAGCTACATAGATATAGAAGGATGCAATAATGTGGACCATGTGCAGATCCGCTGAGCTTATCTCGATTGTAGATTCTTGGCAATCGGTCTACGTGTCGCCGGGATTCCCTTTAATTTAGTTTTATTATTATTGGTTTTTCTCGATATAGATCTAGGACCAAGGTAGAGTGTCCTTGGAAATTTTGTAAGGATAGCCTGCAGCTTTTCCCTCAAATAAATTAAAATTTTCATTAGTTTTGTATCCAAGTTGTCTTATCTTTTCTTAGTTGTACACATGCATTTTCAAGGCATATTTTACTTTGAGGTATTACCTTGGCATTCCATCACTTCTTGCTTTACAAAGGGCAATATATGTAGATAGAAATACTTTGCCAACATGCATAAAAATACGTTATATAGGTCAAATTCATTAATCTAAAATAATTTTACTTAAAATAGAAATTTAAGATATTAATATATTCATAAAGGTATTAAAAAATTCAAATTTTTAGGTTATAAAATTTAACCAACTCCTTGTAGTCAATGCTTTATCTATCTTAGTGCCATAATTTCCACATTAATAAGAATCTAATTGAAGACATAATGCTAATGTCAATTTTGAAAATTTAAGATAAGGTACCATCATTGTGGCTAAAAAATGACTAATATATAGTTCAACTTTTTTATGAACATTACTGTATTTTGAACTCTTAAAATCTAAATGTATAACTCTCATTTTCAAGATTTAAAAGATTAACCTCATCTATGAAAATTGAATTTAATTGATATTACAATTTGTATAGGGAAATCTCATACATAGTTGTTTATTAATTTATTCTCAAATTATTTAAGAAAACTTATTACCAAATTTATCTTCAAATGGATGACACATTCCAATAATTTTCTCTCATCATCAAAATGTTGTTAAAATAATTTTCTTAAAATTATTTAAGAAAACTTATTACCAAATTCATCTTCAAATGGAGAACACATCCCACTAATTTTTAGTCATCATCAAAATGTTGTTAAAATAATCCATACATTAGTCATCATCAAAATGTTGTTAAAATAATCCATACATTAGTCATCATCAAAATGTTGTTAAAATAATTTTATTTGTATGATACTGTGTAGTGTTCACCAAATTATAGTTATGAAACTCCATCTAAAATCACACACTACAAAAACATAGAGAATCTAATTAACTCAATATTATTTACTCCATTATTCATTTGTTTTCTTTTAAGCCAATATTCACTTTATTAGGTGGATAATATTAATACTTATTAATCAATATTTAATAGTAATTTGTGTGTTAATTATTATTATTGTTCTTTGTTATTATCATATATCAAGAATTTAATATATTATGAATTTGAATGATTGTAATTTTTTTTTATAGATTTTGGATTATCTAAACTTTATAATTTCATGTTAGTTTAATATTTTTAAGTATGAATTTGATCAGTTACTAAAAAAATTGCCAATATAGACCAGTGGCCCATCCTTCTCTATATTGTCAAATTTAGGTTACATGCGCTTGTAAGGATGGGCAATGTGGCGGGGGGAAATGGTTGTGAAGATTACTAATGCTCATATATTTATTTTAAGGTTTGGATGTGGTCTTGGGATAAGGTTTGGATGTGGTCTTGAGACAAATACAAGAGCTAAATTACTAGCTCTTTGGGCCTTATTATCCTCTACTACTCACAATGTTCAGATTGTTGGCGTTTCCAGGATCGTAGTGGATTGGGCTACCGATGTCTCGGCTATTCATGCTTCACTGTTGGGGCACTGGTGTTTTATCGTGAATTAAACTCTTGGGGAACTTTAATTGGTTGTGTATCAAGCACATTTATCGTGAATTAAACTCATGCAAATAGTTTATCTAAGTGGGTTGTTGGCCTTCTAGAAGGGACTATTCATTATGAAGAATTTTTGGCATTCTCCATGATATCTTCAAGCTTCTATGTTATGTATTAGTTTGTATGCTTTTTAGCACTTTTTGTGACTAGTAACCCTTGTGTTTCATGAGATGTTTTTTTGTTTTAGTTTGGTCTTGCTTGAAGGATTTGAAATATTTCATACTTGAAGCTTACTTGAGAAGCTTGTTTGTGATTAATTACTATTATGGATGAGTGCCCTTGTATTGTCTTTTTAACTTTGATTATGACTGGAATATCGAGTTACTGGTTTTTTTCTAGTTGAAAAAAAAATCGCTTTGATTTGAAATGGTGTGAACCTCTTTTCCAGGCCTTAGGGATACTGATTTTCAATAGTGATGTGATCAATTTGTGTGGTTTCACAACTCTACAATGCATGCATTTTAACAAAAGTCAAAACATATCACAACTACGCACTTACTGATTCAAGGAATCATTGAGCCTCTAATTTCCTTTGAAAGGAAAACTTTAGAATCAAACCGAAAACTTGCAAATAAGTTATCATCATACTTCAGAAATAAAAATTAAAATTAAAAAAATAATAATAATAATAATAATAATAAAAATAAAAATAAATAAATAATAAATAAATAAATAATAAATAATAAATCATAAATAAATAAAATTTAAAATAAAATAAAATAAATAAAATAAAATAAAATAAATAAAAAATAAAAAATAAAAAATAAAAATTAATCGAACCACCCTTAGACCACTCAAAGGAAACCATATAGTAAGCTCTTCATGACATTTTTTTACTACTATATTTTTCACTACATTGCATATACTTTACTTCCTTTTTTTCCCTTCCGGTGTTCCTTTGCACCTTCTGGGGCAATTGCTAGTTATAGAAATTGGAAAAAAAAATTATTATATGGAAGGATTAATTGACTTGATAAAAAACTATATAGTCCCCTGCGGGGACATAATAAATCAGTATGATTGCATCATAGACAGTTTCTCTCCCAATCATCATGGATAGAAAAGCTCATCTCCATGCTTATAAAATATTAGAAAACATTTAATACTTTTAATCTTAACAATTTTACCATTAATAGCAAAAGCTCATCATGCTTAGGCTGAATTATGAGAGATTAAAACTTAACTCATAATAAGTTGAATTTGTTTAATAAAAGAAATAATTTGGCCTTAATGTGAAAACAAGAGCCACAAGTGGCAATGTCCATGACGAGAGAAGGATGAAACGAGCTAGAGCATGAGCAGAAGGACAATGCAGGTGGGATAGTGGGTCGGGGGAAGAAACCTCACATTGTCTGGAAAAGTAATGATGGAAAGCAAGAAGGGAAAGAACACGGATTTTGTTTTGGAATAAATCATTTAAGAACACAAAACTAGTGTTAGTGTACTCATGGTATGGAAAATACATTAGCTTGAATGCAAATGCTATGAGAGGAATTTGAGCCATGGAAATAATGCAATGGCTTCTATACAATAGCAACAAAAATTCTAGAACATTGGTACCTTTGCAAACGCTGCAGGCAAGTAGATGTGTGAAGTTGAAGAGGATACAAGGGTTGGAGTATTGTACAAGGCTTGGGGCGCTATGTGTTTTGGGGTCCTGATTTAAAAGAGCTACCCAGTATGGAAACATTGGCATCTTTGGAAGAGTTGCGGGTAGGTGAATGTTGAAGCATAAGAAGATAGAGGGGTTGGCGCATTGTACATCGCTTCAGTTTATGCATGCTGATGGGTGCTTTGAGTTAAAAGAGTCGTCAAGTATGAAAAATTGGTATCTTTGGAGGAGTTGCAGGTAGGTGAATATGTGAAGGTGAAGAGGATACAGGGGTTGGAACATTGTACAAATTTTTGGTTGTTGTATGTTGATGGGCGCGGTGAGTTAGATCATTGCTCTATGTGGCTGAAGGTGTTGAAAATTGTTGTACATGGTTGGAGATGCTCAATTTATTTGTTTAGTGATGCTTAATATGTACATGGGTTGGAGATGCTTAATGTATCTAGAGTAATGAATGACTGAAGCGAAATACAAAAGAAGCATTTTTCTAATGAGAAAGGAAAAGCATTTTTCTAATAAAGTATTTCAATTATAGCCTTGAGATCGTTGTTGATAATCTATAATGCATTTTTTTTCTATTTTGTCTAGATTTCCATGTTGTGATAATAAATTTTATTATCTATGCATTTACGTTGAAATATTTCATAGGTGATTAAATGAATGTTTATAAATACATTTAGGAAATGGGATTTGATAGGATACAATTTGACAAGTTATGGGAAAATCTAAGGCATAAATTCAACCCATAATGTGTATCCAAGCTCAAATATTATTGTTCCAATCATAGTAGCATAAATCGACCATATTGGTAGTTCATGTACGGAAATTCGGAACAATTCGAAGTCATCAAATATTCGGTGTAGGTGTAATACAAATATGGGTTTTTACTAGTGAACAATTGAATTTAAAAATAAAAATAAAAATAAAAACAAACTTTAATTATTTGAACATTATAAAACAAAAATGCAATTCAATTTAATACTATCTTATTAAAATAATTATTAATAACTACTTATTGTGTCTCACACTATCAATATTCTAGGTTCTGATATATTTTTTTTTTTGTTTTTTAAATAAATGATTGATTTTATTATATAAATATCTATGTACATTTATGGTATATTTGTGAATATTTGATTAAAAATATTATAGTTAAGCATTCTACTTCAATATTTTATTTGTACTAGATTTTTTCATTACGTATTTTTTCTGTATCGAATCGTATTCGTATCCGTATTTATACTCAAATTATGCTATTATGGTTCCAATAATCATTTAATTAACCAAGAATATTAAATATAGTTTTCTTAGTTTTAATTATTAACCTTACAACATGGTTAAGTACTCTTTTCTCAAAGATTTTTTTTCAGCTAATTAAGAATACCTTTCAAGGTGGTATTTATGTAATGAAGTTTTCACGGGAAACAAATATTTATGTCGATAACCATATGGCATATGCCAAGGACAATGGAGTGTGCTTAAATTAGCTTACAATTTATGATTTTTGTAAAGAGTAGCGTAACATTCGAAAGGGCACTCAAAATAGAAACAAAAAGGAAAATTTATACACAATTCGATTGTGTCAACTGACAGGAAACTAACGGGTAGCGACCTCACAGCTTGTGGAGGGGCGGCCTAGTTAACTAGCCACGTAGATATAGAAGGATGCAATAATGTGGACCTTGTGCAAATCAAAGTTTAAATCGCAAACCACGATGAACTCTAAGGGGTCACATGTAATCTGCGTGTTCAAGTATCTCCATATTTGAAACTAAGCTAAATAATATTATACATGCGAATTTTCTTAAGTGGCAAATACAGAGCTATTTGAAAGGATACGAACGAGCCACTCTTCATTTAAGCATGTGCTTTATCCAATAAACAATATTTCTATTTCTATTTTAATTTTTAATTTTAATATTACATAAAATAATAAAAATTTGAAAACCCAAACGTACATAAGTTATCAAAAGCATACATAAACAATGTATCATGTGCTCCACATAATCAAGTCACTATCCTACTTATAACCAAGGGGTTTTGATATATATTTGTGTATCCATTTGTTTAAGTGAAGCATATAGAGTCTATGTGTAATTGAGCAAAGCTGAATAATTGACTTTGTTTTAGTCTTGTAAGTGGATATGAAAAGCTTCCTTCCTCTAATCTATTCTATTGAGTTCAGGTTCAATTTCCAGTGTTTTATATTTAAGTTCATGCACTTAATTATTCCATTTAATAATACCATTTTTGAAAATTAAATCTCTAATTTAACCAAAAATATTACTTCGCTATGTGTATAACTAATATAAATAGTATAAGTTCTACTTCCCAAGTATTAGTAGCATGTTTCAAAATACAGTGAATTTTTTTTTTCTTTTTCAATTAGCATACTTCATAATACAGTGGATTTTTTACTTGAATTATTACACTAATATGGAATTTGGGGTGGACTAAAGCTTATGCTTTTCATAGATTGCACAAGAATGAGACAAGTGTACTATCAAGATTGATTTTATGCAGTTGTTCCAAATTCAAAATAAATAATTATAAAAAAACTAATATAAAAAATAACTATAGATGATTCGTGAAAAAGTAGTAACTCAAGCATGGATAAAGAACATTTCGTGGCAAACAACTAGTGATTACAATTACACGTGGAGAACAAGTAATAGATAGCTTGTTAGTGGTACTTACATTATAACCTATAGATATTTGCCAACCACAAATTAAATCGTTATGCTAGTACATTATTAATTGAAGAATTTATTTTGGATCAAGGAAATAGAGATATTGTTACCTGCTCCTATCTCAATTGTATTATTCATGATGTTTCTTCATCTCACAAAGAGAGATTTTTAGCTAAACTATCCACATAAAATGGAAGGGCATTGAAAGCACATCCGCGTCACCATGATTGATAGTTTGAACCATAGTAGCATAATTCGAGAATACGGATACGAAATATACAATTTGGTACGGAAAAAAATACTTAACGTAAAAATCCAATACAGAAGTAGTCTTCTTAATGTAGTGGGAATAGAGAGTGTGAGTGATAACAACTAGTTAGTAATAATTATTTTTATAAGAAAGTATGAAATTGAATGTTATTTACATTTTATAGTGATTAAATAATTAAAATGTGGTATTTCAAAATTAGTTTTTCAAAATTCAATTTAACAATGTATTCTTATTTTACCTGCACGGGATATTCCACTAATTCGAATTGTTCCAAATTTCCGTACATGAAAAGCCAATATGACCCAATTATGCTACTATAGTTTGAACCAATAAATTGTCAAGATCTAAATATTCAAATTAAGGTTGCCTGTCTGCTCAATATCCTATTTTAACGTTGGGTCTTCATCCTTTAGATTTATTGTTATTAACTTTTTTTCTTAAAAAAGTACAGAACCATGTGAATCTATAATAGCGCTTGCAAAAAAAAGGGAAAGCATGATGAGCTCTCCATCCATTTAGTTGAAAGTGAATAATTTAGCTGAGTGCTCCATCCATTCTCATGGATTTCATCTGAAGCATGTAAAGGAGGATACTTCAACTATGTATAAAACACCATAACGATATACTAAGTGGTTTAATAAGTAATACCTAAAAGTAAATAATTTAGCTGAGCGCAAGGATAACTCCCCTCCCTTCAATCCGCAAGCTATGTGGAGAGACTCTATGAGTAATGCGATGAATTCACAAAGCCTTAAGGCTCAGTGATCAAGGACCAAATCTCAACACCAAAAGGGGATTTCATTTGCCAAGTGTTGCCAAAATATTGACACGTCGCCCCTAAGTTCAATGCCACAAGGCTTCAAATTTGAAGCCTTCAGGCCCTTCAGAGGCCATTTTACACGTCATAGAAGGCCACTTCAAATTTTACCATGCAAAAAAAATTTAATTTCATGGTAAGCCCTTCAATAATTAAATTAATCATTACTGTTTAAAATTGCAACAGAAGGGTAGCTTCAAATTTCACCCATCAACAGTTTTCAGTGGGAAATTGGGAATGCGGCTACTAGCTAGGTGACTTGGGAGTGGGACTCAGTTGAAATGGAGGGGACAAGGAAGACCATTGTTTTCACTCTGAAACCGATTGCTTCCCCATTCAACTGCCATTGGACACGGTTGCATCCCTATGGGAAATAGGTGTGTGAAATGCGCCCCCTAGCTTTACCAAAAAGCCTGGGGATTTGGGGAAGTTCCCACTCTGCCAACCTCCATACATCTAGTTAATGAGTCAGATCAAGAATCCATACTTTGTATGTAAAACTGTATTACATGAGCTATTTTCCCAATTGCTCAGTCATCGAATTGACACCTTCCTCTAGTACACAGTTTAAGATTCTTGGTATTTATTAATATGAAGGCCACCGATGCTACTACACTTACAATCCGCGTTCGACTGTGCTACTTTACCTTTTGATTTTGTTGCCCTTATCGGTTGGTCTGGAATAAAACATGAACTTCAACCATATAACAAGAACTTCAACCATCTATGCATCTCCTCTCTACTTGGTCTACCTACGTTTTACTTATGCTTCACAACCCATCCTCTACTCCATCATACCACAGATTTAGTATGTATAACAAGATCTAGTGGGGGGAGGCTATAAAGAAGAAGCATCCAGGGTCCATAATTAGCTATTGAGAACAAAATTTGCCCGGAATCGGATAGTTCTCTTTGCTCAAACCATAACATAACATGTAACATGGAAGGAGTGCTTAAACTTATTCTATCCCAAGTACATGTGGCATTCATAGTGTTCAATGAAAAATTAAAACATATATTGTTGTCATTGGCATTCAATTCTTCCGTAGGGTACACAATAAGAGTGACAAAGAAACTTGCTATTAGTTTTCAATCCAATCCAACTTCTTTGTTGAACTGTTCTCTCTAATATACTTGCGTGAAGGAGGATTATAAATGGCAATGCAGTTGTTTGATAGAGGTGCATGAAAGTGAATTATGGTCCTCAATTAAACAAAGTAAAAAAATTTACCATTCATATTCTTTCCCTTCACCTTTTTTACTGCCTTTCTACATACATCTCTATTGTTCACTAATTTAGCAACAAATACAGACCAAACTCAACGTCTAATGTTTTTGGCATCTGAAACAATTTCTTCCTTTTTTTGCTTACATTATCATTTTTTCCATTGTTAAGTAGGTTAGAATTTATATTAGTTTGAAGAACGCTAGTGATTTACAAGATTGAACTTTTCCAAGAATAAGCATCATGTTTCTTTTAGAAGAGTTGAAGAACCCAATTATTCATCGAGCTTGTACTGTTCGAAGCATTCTAGGATCCCATTTTAAGAGGTATTAAATATTATTACACTGGTTAAAAGTTGGATTGGAATTGGGCTAGGAAGCTAATTGTAGTTGATGCAGAAAAAAAGATCTATAAAATTAGTTATGGCAATTCACACTGAACATCTGGAAAGTGGATTTTCTATGTGTCTCCGAAGTTATGTTTCACTAATAAATTCCTCATGTTCAAGCAAATCATGAAAGAGTAAAATAGTATTAATTTTGGCTGTAAGGATGAAAGTTGGATTGGAATGGGGTTAGCAAGATAACTATATTATTATACTGGTTAAAAGTTTAAGAGGCAAGATCAATTTGGGAAACTGCTAAGATGGCAAAGGTGGCATAGTGTCCCAGAGACTGAGCCACTAGATCGGGGCGAAATATGGTTGTGTTATATGACATATATAATGTTAAGTGTTGCTACATCCACTGCAAAATAAAACCTCTCGACTTTACTATGTCAGTAAACATTGAAATTTTGATGTACTAGTCCATTTTCAAATGAAAAGAATAACTTATTTTTACATGGCAACATTGAAGGGTTCAATATCTCATAGCCCTTCATAGTGAAATGGGACCCCAACCTTCAAATTTGATCCCTGGATGCCACCCAGCAAAAGGGAATTTAATGAGAAGTTGTTTAAATGATCTGCAACATGTCTGACACCAAGCAATTAATATTTCCCCAAAAAAATCCAATTTCAAAATGGTGGTCCTGCGATTTTAAATATCTTGCATTTTTTTTCAAATAAAATAGGTGCATGCAATCATCTAACTAAAGAAATCCCCCATCCCTCATATAGTATTCTAATCCATCCATATGGCATGCATTAAAAACAATGGTAGCGTAGGAATTGGAAAAAACCATTCACGGATATTCAACAAACATTACGAACTGCTAACCAATTCTCATCTTTAAATATCTTTCAAGATTTAGAGCATTTTACCCGAAAAAAATGGATCAGGATTTCACTGGCTTTAACACAAAAAAGAGTGCAAAAAATAAAAAGGTAATCTGGGAAAGCAAATCATTAACGGCATAAAGCTAGTTATCTGATTGTTAGACAAATAAGCCTTAGTGCACATAGTTCTAAAAAATTCAACAATCTACATAATCAATGGCGATAAAACATTGAGTACATGATAATGATTTCAAAACAAACCCCAAAAATGGCATCCAAGGTAGCTTTAAGATTAACATGATAATAATTTCAAATCAAATATAAAAAATGACTCGCAATGATGCTTGATGCTCATATTCAGATTAAAAATAAATTGCGCATGTCAATATACAAAAGTATGCTAAGACAAATATTTTTCCATCGCTTAGAATCCCCACTAATGTACCATGGATCATTATGTATTCAAGGAAAAATGGTGAGTTTTCAATATGCTGAAAGTAGCACACCGATTGTCATTTTAAATTGATTAAGTTAGCATATAGGTTATGCCGCTCAATTAGTCTCCTGATATCTATAGTCCATGCGTGAAGAGCGACCCCCTGTTGAGCCAGGTCCAATCCTAGAGCCACCATAAACCCCACTGGAAAAAGCACATTGCATTGTTAGATACATAAAATCTACTGAAGTCGAAATACTGCCAGTAACAAATAATATTTCTGAATAGTACATGTGTATCAACAAGCCACAATGCAAGTTCAAAGATTTAATTAAGTTTAGAAATCTCGTTCATGTTTGTTAACTAAATCTCTCAAAATGTAACAATTTAATTTAAATATTATTTGTATTGAGGTTTAAGTATTTATTAACATGACTTGTTGCCTCATGAACCCTATGCATAGTAATCTAGGTTAAAGAGACGGCGCACTTGAGGAAATCCGATACCCATGGCCAAGTTGAGTTGGCATCCAACACATGCATAAAAAAGGGATAGAAGTTGGAAAAGAAACCCCTCAAAACCCTAAAGACAGAACTCAAAACATCCCTGTAGGTTTTGAACTTACCCAGAAATGTCCCGGGCCTCGAAAATAGCCTGTAGCTGCATGCAGCAAGTCCCTCGACCTTTCTGCTTCTGCGTACAATATCATAAGTTAGGTTTCAGATTATTTCCCACATCATTGAAAGAGAAGCAGCGTTGAAGTAAACATAATAAAAGCGTTGAACTTAATCAAGAACGTGGTATTGTAAGTTCCTAGTTCTTTGAGCAATACCCTAAAGGAACCTGAGTTATACCCTTGAGGATAATAGTAATCGTCATAGTGAGGCCTGGAAAATATGAGAACTTCCAACATCACGTAGAGTCTTGGTGCATGGCCATCGGCCGAACGGAAGAGAAGAGGGCTGGACTCTAGAGCGAATGCACCTCAATTGTTGAATCCAACTCTCACAGCCTCAATGCACCTCACAGGACATGTATACACAAAACAAGGAGGACACAGGGAAAAAAAAACCTAACAGTGTGTCACGAGGCAGAATCACACTATATAGCTTCGTGTGAAGGGTTTCGAGATAATCCAGTACTGAGAGTTTCGAGATAATCATCGAACTATGTCTGTTCACGTCAGGCTATAGTTAACATCCATTTTGCTCCCGCATTTACTCAAATGCTCGGGCAGCTGGATGTATCATTCCGGTTGTGCAATGTTCGATGGTAAAATTAAAAGCAAGTGCAATTGAAGCCAACGCGTATGCAATGTTAGGCATATGGGGGAACCCACCAGCACCAGCGCAGGCCTGCACAGGAAAAACGCGAAAACCTAAAACAATTATTCATTCTCATTAATTAAGAGCCTGGCAAAGGTGCAGAGGTGACGTCAGCCCCCAGCCCCATCGTGGGATGCAAAAATCGAGGACTACGTCACCTCCTCCAGCGAATCAATATTTTGAAAAATATGAATTTTAAATATTTAAATAAATATTAAATAAATTAAACCATAGTTTTGATATAGTTCATATGAGAAATTTTTAGTTTTAAAGTAAATTAATACAACTCTGGTGATATATATATGTTCTCCTTCGGGGACATAAAAATGTGAATGATGGCTAAGCCCTAGGTATCTCAAAAAAAAAAATAGGTAACATACATTAATTTATTTTTGCATAAAAGTTGTGATACATAAATTGAATTATTTTAATCAAAGGCTGAAAAATAACATACATTAATTTATTTTTGCATAAAAGTTGTGATACATAAATTGAATTATTTTAATCAAAGGCTGAAAAATCTAAGATTCCCATTGAATATTCTTGAACATTATTGATTTTAATTCTATATAAACAATTATTAAATACAATTACACACTGTTTATCCCACATGCGTTGAGTTGGTCACCCACATGTATTTAGACGATATCCTGTCCAAATGCAGATAGAGAACGTTCAATCACCCTTGTTCGGCGGCGAGAATCCGCAGGCACCCACATGTATTTAGACGATATCCTGTCCAAATGCAGATAGAGAACGTTCAATCACCCTTGTTCGGCGGCGAGAATCCGCAGGGTTAACTTTCTTTAGATCTTATTGCACTATTCCATGAATTCGAGGACGTGGTTTATAAAGCCCCCCCTCAGGATTTCAGCAGACAGAAGCTGGTTTTACATCATCTCCATCTCCAACTTCAGAGCCGCGCTTTCTGCTTTGAGTTATGTGCGTTTTCAATTCGTTCTTGGTTGGTGTTTATGTGTGTGCATTCACCCACTAGAAGTTTTTAGTTTTACCCCCATTTTTATTTTCAAATTCGTCGTCTAGCACTTGGATGTTGTCAACTGTGCGATTCTAGTGGTGTATGTTTGGGTGTTTTGGTTTTAATTGCTCTGAATGTGTCAATTTGAAGAGTTGGTCCTACCTTGCTAACTTCATTTATTGAAGACAAGTCTTGTTTTGAAGCGATTGGTTTTATCTCGATTTTTCATGGGTGGGGCTCATGAATTGATGTGTTTTCTTTTCTTGTGCAGACAAAATTTGTTGAGATATATGGGATGGGATTGACCCAAATTGGGGTTTGGAGGATTAACGTGAATTGACGGGCTCCCCAACCAGAGATTGGTTTACTTGCTGTGAGATCTTCAAACTCTAGTTTGTGAAATTTCAACGTTCCATTAATGATTTACTGGGATAGAGCTCTCTGCATTTATTTCGTAGACAGTGCAATGACCTCAGTGCGCCGCCTGGGATGGGCAACAATCCGTGAGGCTGGCATTATCATTTAGAACTAATTTCATTGTATATAAATTATTTAAATAAAAATAATAATAATAATAAAACATAATAATTAAACCAAGCACACAAATAATGATAAAGAAGGTTTATCCTCAAAATTTTTAAATAAGTTTCTTCACAAGCAATACAATGGACCCAAAAAACCATGACCTAGTCAAGTTTACCAAAGAAGGAGAGAAAACCAACCACACCATGACAAAATCAAAATTTCCATATTAAAAATATATAATATACACACACAACATTTAATTACTAATAACTAATTTGTTATATAACTCTAATTAGTTATTAGTAATTAAATGTTATATATATGTGTGTGTGTGGGTGTGGGTCACCCTAAAAGACAATGATCGAGCCTCAGCCTCAGACCATGATAACATCAATTTTTTTATATTAGAAATAAAAATAAAGAGAATATATAGATATACATATATATATTCACACTTTATTAATGACGTTTAATTTTATGAACTATTTCATGTGTAAAATAACAAGATGATTGCCAAGTTATAGTCATTTTGTATTTTTACACTTTATTAAAAAAAATTAGATATTTAAATATAAATATTTTTTTAATCAACGTGATTATTATAAAAATTTCTAGACGATTCAAATGGTGAAATAACTATTACTTAAATATTGAGATTTAAGAAAAATAAATTTGTATCACTAGAAATTTAAATATATTATATATAATATGTAAATATTGATAATATAAATATATATAATATATAAATATTGATAACATAATTGTATTGATAATAGGTGGGAATATAAATATATTATATATAAATATAATATGTAAATATTGATAATCATGATGATGGTTAAGGTTAACGTGGAGACTAATTATATTTTTAATATAATTGTATTAAAAATAATTAAAAATGTTGAATTTATTTATATATTAAATTTCATCAATTTAAAATTATGAACTCTAAAATATCAAAATTTAATAATTTTTAAATTTTTTTATATTTTAATTTTGATGTATTTATTTTGATATTTATAAAACAATATTCTATTTTTTCTAAATCTTATTATAAAATATCATTTGTATCTTTTATATTTGTTAATAATTATAAATAATTGGGTTGGCAGGGGGGTTCTCATTGACCTTGATGGAAGCAATAGGAAAAGCTATGCGTGGGGAATTGGATCAAGGATTAACAATGCAGCCGAATGGTTAGCCTTGATAAAAGGAATGGACATAACTAAAAACAACGACATCAGTAATCTGGTGGTTCTTGGAGATTCAATGATTGTGATTAAAGAAGCCAGAGGCCTTATAAACCATAGCCAAAAGCCAACCTCCATGATGCACCACCGCTTTATTCATCTGGCTAAAACCTTTGACTCTCTCTCCTACCTTGCCATCCTCAAGGAAAACAACCAAAGGGCTGATACCATGGCCAATTTGGGTTCTCGCCTAAATTGTGGACACATCCTAGAGGATGGTTGTTTGAAGCTAGATGCTTGGGTCCCCTAATACCTTGGAAAACCCCCCTCCCTTCCACCCATGACCATCCCATCGTGGCATTTATTTCTTCGATCCGTGGTTGGATCCGCTTGCAATTCCCAAGCCGAACTTACCCTGAAACGACGACCTGCTCTGACAGAGGCCATGTGGCTCGCATGCAAAAATTTATAGAAGATGAGGACTTTAGGTTATTTCATGCAGGTTGATGGAGGTGGTAGCACTATTCCCTCCATTGCGTTTGTGCTTCTTCTCTGTCTCTGTGTTTTTCCCTGTATCTCTCGACGGGTTTTGATTCCTACCATGGACTGCAATCATGGTCCCCCTGCTCAGCACTGTCGTAAATGTGTAAAGAACTTTCAGGGGCAGCTTGGTGGGGTCTGCAACGGAGGGCCGAAACGCTGTCTCATGGATCTTTTTCATGGCATAGAAGACTCTGATCATTCCAGGGGAGGGGCGAATAAGAAATGCACCTCTCGGTCTCAGAAGGAATATTTGGTTAATGGAAATTGATGGGTTCCCCTCAAGTTTAGTCATGGGCATGGAAGTCGAAATATGTTGCAGTTCCCAAGCGGTGGCCATGCTGCTGGGAAGAATGGCCGACACTCTACTCTGGGCGACTCCAACCTGAACTTTTCCCAACACAATCTTCGTAGCAGCTCTGTCGAAATTGGAGGCATGTTCGGAATGGGTTCTCCATTGGAGCAAGGCAGTCCCTCCCC
This sequence comes from Larix kaempferi, assembly GCA_027924585.1. NCBI lineage: Eukaryota > Viridiplantae > Streptophyta > Pinopsida > Pinales > Pinaceae > Larix > Larix kaempferi. The sequence continues at coordinate 8,488,298 of BSBM01000438.1, forward strand.
GGAACTTCGGACTCATCTGCAAGATTTGGACGCTCATGTACGTTGGCTAAGAGGCAATATTATGGATATGAAGAAAACTATTGCCCAACTTGGTACCTTTGTCCAAATCTCCAACACTGAAGTCCGCTCCTGCACTGGTAAGACCAAAGACTGTTTTGAGAAATTGGTTAATAAACTGGATACCTTTTACAGCTATCTGAGAATAGTAGAGGCGAACGTTGATTGTGTTAGGGTCAGCAATGGGAACAGTCCCTCGGTTATTCTGAACATAGATGATGACAACGCCGACACAGTCACTGGTAGCAAGGGGAATTCGGCTCGAAGCAAGCATGAAAATTAAGGAAGATGGCCTTATCAAGTTTTTGCTGACAATCTATATATTTGCATATGTACTGTTTTTGTTGTCTGTTGTTAGGACAGTTCGTTTCTATTTACAGTTGTGCTGTTTCGGCAAATATTTTTGAATGTAATAGACAAAAAGCTTATTTTGAATTGCAGAGGCTGATACTCATTGAGTCTACCTTAGCAGCTCTGAGATTTTGGGAATAGCCTCCCCATATTGATGTAATATTTTCCATCCTTTTTAATACAAAGCTCTTATCCGTTTCTGTAAAAAAAAAAAATAATTAAAAAAATTATTAATTTTAATCATAATAATAAAATTGAAATTATATTAACCATTTTAATTTATATATATGTATATAAGCTGTAGTAATCTATTAAACATGAAAAGTAAAAAATACATCACGAAATGTTGTTTGAGGTGGCCTGAGAGAGTGAAGCCACCATCCTAAGTACTCAAACAGATCAAAATACATATGTCCAAAATGACAAAATCTCTGCCTTGAAAGGGGAGACCAGGGAATTCCTGTAAAGACGAACTGACAGTAGTATCCTATGAAACTAACATCTAACAAACTATATAGCATGTTCAGACAAAAGAACTGAAAAACACAGAGTGAAACCAGATCCTCCTTAGATGGGCGTCTCTGGTCCATGGACATCAGAGGGAGTCTCCTCGAGGATTGGGCATCCATAATAATCTTCGTCATCTAAATGCTTCTCCGGCTGCTTGACAGGAAGAGGCGTAGTCTTTCTGCATGAGGGGGCAGTGTGTTCCTGAGTGCCTTTGACGTGCTTTGTTAAGACATGGCCGGAGGTGGACGGAATCGTAAAGCAAGGACCAACCGGAGCCTTGTCTTTCTGTTGCATGGTATCCCCGCTAGCTCCTGCAATTGTAGATGTCTCCCCTTACATGTCTGCTGCAACTCTGAAGTGGCTTCCAACGTGGCGGTTTGGGGCGTAGGTCTGCCAACTGAAGGTGGTTTCCAAACTCGCAATTTTAGCTTCCATTTTGCTCAAGTCGGCCATCAGATCCTGAGTGGAGTCCTTGGCCTTGGCCCAATTGGCCACCATGTCCTCCATCAGGACTCCCAACATGTTCTTGACAAGCCAATAAGGATCGATTTGCCCGGCTTGTCGCTCAGTGGAGAGATGGTCTGCGATGATGTGGGCCTCCCAATTGTCTATAAGCAGGTGCAAAGGGATAGAGACCTCCTCCCCATATCCTTCCTCTGCATCCCAATTCACTCTGGGAGTGCCATGGCCACTCCTTCCTCGTCTCGGCGTTCCTCGGGGCCGAGGCATTGCAGTGAACCCAGAGAACCGAGAGCAAGCAGAGCCTCAGGGGCATACAGAAGTCCAGTAACAGGCCAGAGAAACAAAAGAAATCTCAATGAGCAGAAGAAGACCATGGGCAGGAGGAGCCCAATTCCCAAGCCATATCCAAATCACAATGGTGTAGATGGGTGGGAAGATCATCCCGATATACCGACAAGGAGGTGGCCATGCATGTGACATGAATGTCACACGCAACAAATGCCTGGAGATGGTGCGCTACGGTCGAGACCAGTCTGGTCGAAAAGACATTCTGGCGGTTAGGAGGAATGAGCCAGAGTTGGACGCTCACTGCTTCTTAAATGTAGTGTACCCCCTCCAGTTTTTGTGGGTGCTCCAGCTTCCATGTCACCTGCATCCGGGTAATTTTAAAAATATATATTAAAAAATAAATTTTAATGTTTTTATTTTGTCCAATTGCATGATTGAAAAATACTTAAAAATCAATGTTGTGTAATAGAAAATATAGAATTCAAAATTTAATTTCAAGTCTCAATGGTCAAATTTAATGCTTCTCCTCTTGTGGGGTACAAACCATTTCAAACACAACGGTATTTCCAAGCGATGGGCAACAAGGTCTTCTGTACCATCCTAACCTCACTGGCCGCATTTCTAGTAGCCTATACATCTAGCCATTCCCCAGTCACCCAAGACCACGAATTTGAGAGGTAAGAGTTAGCACGTCTTGTTATTAGAAATATGACTCAAACCCAAGGGTGAAGAGCCAAAGTCCTACAATTAAAAAAAACAAGGGAGAAATCTTCTCTATGAAATCACATATTAAAAACATTTTTTGAACGCTTATATTATGTGACTCATTGTGTGATCCCATCCATGTGGGTCTTGTTTGAAGCATTAGAACTACATCCACACATCCAATAGCGTACCAACGTACCTTTGTTAGATCTGTAAATCAACTGGCGCAAACAAGTCTGACAATCAATCTCATCGGTATGATTGATAGCCGGAGAGAAATGGTCGGACGTGAAAGCATGGATTCGGACTCGTACTGACCCATGTAAAGCAACATTTAAACCCAGTTGACAGATTCGTGCTTTGGATGGTGTAGGCTAGCCATCGGGTCCTACGCCACAATCCCCGAGGACAACATCATCATCTGCAACCCAATAACATAGCAGATAAACAATTTTTATAAAAAAATTATATTAAATACGAAAATATTTCCAATGTATAAATATGCAGTAAAAATATTTTTACTTATTATGTCTCTATAGAAGATTATATAGCGATCGCCTTAAGGTGATTAGTCATAAAATATAACCTCACAATTACATTACATTTTTTTCTAGCATTTTAGTATAATTATTTCTCATAACATTACATTTTTTTCTAGCATTTTAGTATAATTATTTCTCATAACTAACAGAACCAACATAACAAAACAAATATTTGTAAAGTATAACGTTAGAATTACATCACAATTACTCATCATTCCTCCAAACGATAAAACATTGTAAATTTTTTATTGATTTGAATCCATGTGAAATTGACCACAAATCGACCAAATAAAACATTGTAAATTTTTGGTTTTGGATCCATATGAAATTGACCTCTTTTGGTGATTGAGTTGGTATTGTTGAAGGTAACCTTTACTGAAAAATAATGATGTAAATAAATGCTCATAATAAACCTCATAAAGGACTTTGAAGTGTTAGGACTATAAACCTCATAAAGGCTTTGAAGTTGTTAGAGGAAAACTTTAAAGAGATTAAAAAAGGTAAATCTTTGAAGTTGTTAGGACTATAAACCTCATAAAGGCTTTGAAGTTGTTAGAGGAAAACTTTAAAGAGATTAAAAAAGGTAAATCTTTTTCTAGTTGGTAGATTACTATTCAATTGTTCGAGGTCATAAGTTCGTTAATGATAAAACTAGCACTTGACTTATGGCAGGAGTTGAAACCTACTCCCCTTTAAAAGGTTATCAAAACAATAAAGTTGAAGATAGCATAACTTAGACTAACTTGATTGGAATTACTCCTGTAAATAAAAAGTCAACACATGACAAGTGATTCGTTGTTGTGAGGATAAAATACTTATTTTTATAGATAAATTATAATGTATTAATATCATAATAAGATACAATTACAAATAAAAGAATGTATTAATATCATAATAAAATACAATTATAAATAAAAGATAATAGAGAAAAAAATCGTTTTAAACACATTTAAATACTCTTATGAACCAAAATATCAATGCTAGAAAGTCAATACTAGACAAGTGAATCGTTGTTGTGATGATGAAATGCCCTTGTTTATACATAAATTATAATGCATTAATACAATAAAGGAAAACAATTATCATTAAAAAATTAACGGAGAAGATAGGCCTTTTAATCGTTTTAAACACCTTTAAGCACTAAAAGCATCATAATTCTAAAGAATAAAAATCACTTTTTGAGATAAGCCAAGTAAAAAATATATTCAATACAATTTAATTATAAGGAAACTTTCATTTAGAAGATGTGGAATTTTTATTTTACAACTGAAAAAAAACTATACTATAT